>CM075011.1:16918948-16939613 GCA_037576675.1 Pangasius sanitwongsei | reverse complement strand
AGGCAGGAGGCGAAGAGGAAGGCCAAAGAGGAGGTATATGGAGGTAATAAATGAGGATATGAAGCTAGTGGGTGTGGGTGTTGAGGATGCAGAAGATAGAGATAGGTGAAGAGTGATGATTCGCTGTGGCGACCCCTGAAGGGAAAAGCCGAAAGAAGATGAAGAAGAAGAAGATATCATAAACTCAGTCGCCCCACACATTTTACTAAAAACATTCCATGATTTTTCTATGACATTTTTATAACTACATATAATTCCATATACCTTCCATTTATCACAATACTGGAAATATAAAAACACTCGCAAAATTTAGCACAGAGGTATTTGATTCATTCCCTGGGCCCTTTTCCTGCACATTATCTGTTTTTTATTTAAAAAAAAGTAACCACTTTAAAGTGTGATGAAACTGGGGACAATGAAAAATTCCAAGACTATTCCAAAGCCTAATGGATATGTTGTCATCTGCCAAAATATTTTTTCAGGACTTTTTTTTTTTTTTTAAAAAACCCTTTTTCAGAATATTTTATTTTCTAAGACTTTCCAGCATTTCCAGAACCACAGCAATCCTGTAAACTATAAAAACAAAATTCTCACTTGATCTTAAGGCGGTCGTTCTCAGCATATAGCCGAAGAGCCTGTTCTCGCTCCTGGAAGAGGTAAACCTGCATGTCACTCAGAGCCTTCTGCAGTTCTGCTATCTCCTCTTCCCGCTGACGCACTTCCCACTGCAGCTTGTGCTTCAGGAACACACAGAGGTTTAAACACACAAGTGCACAACCACAGAATGAAATTTTGTGGTTCATGTTGTGAACAGGCCATATTCATACATGAATACAAATACAAAGAGACACAGGAGACACACATGTAGTCACTGTTCTCACTGTAAAGGCCTACCTGGTCCTCTGTAGTGCTCTTATACTTCTCAAGCAGCTGTAGCAGGTCATCATGTTCTGCATCAAACTGAGCCACTTTCTGTCTGTAAAACTCCAGCAATTCACGAGATGGTCTGAGATAAGCCAGTCGCTCAGAGATGGGAGGCAGTGGGGAGTCTGTCTCCTGCTTAGTCTCACAACTAATCCTCACAGAAGATTAAAGAAAGAAAAGTGTGGTGTTAACAGCCAGGTCTGGATATTCCAGATTTTTTTATGCAGGAGAAGAAAAAAAAAAACCTCAAGACAATCAAATTAGGTTTGAGGCTATGTTGTGAGGTGAGAGAGAAGTAAAACCTTACATAAATCATTAAAATAAGGTCAAGAATGAATTACGTAATAGTGACTGTCTTCAACAGTCATCAGCAACTGCAGAAAACTCAATTTATGATTAATAATCAACAACCACAAAAAACATTTTTAATGATAATTCTAGTTAAAAAAAAAAAAAGAAAAGTTTTTTTTAGTCGTGGACCATTTTAGTTAAGTCCAAAACCCCTAACTGGATAAATTATATATTTTGCGGTGCATTCTGTCTAATTATACCTTAATAACTTACACTCTTTTTCCAAATACCACCACCTGACTGGTTATAATTTCAGTCTCTGATCTCAGAGAGAAAAGTGAGTGGACATTGTACTCTTAAGGGACACTATATGGCCAAAAGTATGTGGACACCTGACCATCACACCATATGTAGGTCTTCCCCAAACTCCTGCCACAAAGTTTGAAGCACATAATTGTACAGGATGTCTTTATATGCTGTAACATTACAATTTCTCTTCACTGGAACTAAGAGGCCCAAACCTGTTCCAGCATGACAATGCCCCTGTGTACAAAGCGAGCTCCATGAAGACATGGTGTGTGAAGGTTGGAGTGGAAGAACTTGAGTGTCCTCAACCCCACTGAACACCTTTAGGATAAACTGGAACACCGACTGCACCCCAGACCTCCTCACCAACATCAGTGCCTGATCTCACTAATGCTCTTGTGGCTGAATGAACACAAATCCCCACAGCCACGCCCCAAAATCTAGTGGACTCCTGAACACCTACCCTATTCTGACACGCTGCCGTGTTGGTGAAGAATCCATCACGCTTCTTACTGCCTGGAAAAATCAGGAAATAGCACAATCAAGTAAAACAGCTAAAGCATTCCAGTGTGTATTAACATTATGTACTTTATACGGTAATATCAGGATTTTAGATACCGGTTCATAACTAAACTGTTCCAGGACAATGAACGCGAAGTACAAGTGCTTGCTATTAATCAGGAAATTACACCGAACTACCAGAAATAGAGTGAAGATATGAATAATAGTTTAAAAGCTGCATTAAATGAAGCTCTTGGGTAGAAACGGGCAGTGTAACCTCTGCGAGCGCTTGTTAAACAGCGCGCGGTTGCCAGGCGGCAATGACGCAGCGCGGAGACGGGAAATTTAAACAGACAAACCCGTCTGCGCCACACAGGCCAGGCAACTGAGCTAACTTTAAAGTTACTGAGCTAGCATAAAGATTAGCGACCGTTATTGCAAAGCAACTTGCTGGAATATAATTTTGATTATTGCGTGTTGTTAAAAAAAAGCGTTTTATATCATGATTATTTTACAAACTGCTGTCGTAGAATTAACTGTTACCTTGTACAGGACACAAATTCGTGCTTTTGTTTGCCCGTTGAACCGGAAGTTGATCAGGGTAACTCAGTGAGCATCAATACTGCGCCTCTTATGCGCAAACACGCAGCACGAGTAGTTGTGTGAGCTGATGTTAGTCGACGGAATCCTCGCCATTCTTTTATCTTGTTTTTAAATAATAGGTGCTTTTAATATTGTTTGTGGACTAGGACCGTCGCCTGTTTTCTGCAAATAAATAGTTAATAATTTTAAGTAGCACGTTATCTCGGAAACGTTGGTCAGCCTAGGTAACTAGCCCGGCAGAGAGTTAAACTAGTTTAAGCAGCTGAAACTAAAACCTACGAAGTGTCATGTATTGAACAAGGTAGTTGTCTAGTTACTGCGTTGTGTCAGAGCAAAGAAATGGCAGAGTTCATTTCGCGATTGAGCATGTTTAAATTCGGGTGGCAGGCTCTGAAACTGAGCAGAGCAGCGCAAATGCGGTGCTACAGCAGTGTAAGTTGACCCATTCATCGGCTTTTTTTTTTATAAATGTCTTGGTGTGCAAGCTAAATGTTTCTTTCCTAGTGGTGTGATATTTAGTCTAAAAACAATAGCGCTGTATGTGAGAGGACCAATAATGAATTATAACGTCGATCTATTAAAGGATTGATGGT
Source organism: Pangasius sanitwongsei (assembly GCA_037576675.1). Lineage (NCBI taxonomy): Eukaryota > Metazoa > Chordata > Actinopteri > Siluriformes > Pangasiidae > Pangasius > Pangasius sanitwongsei. The sequence continues at coordinate 16,936,395 of CM075011.1, read as the reverse complement.
GGTCAGGGAAGCTGTTTTGTTTCGGTCTGTTTATCTGACGGCTTGCTTGCACGCATGCGCATTTGGACCGGCAGTTAGAACTAGAAAGAGCCGGCTGAGGATCAGGACGCGCCCGCGAGTGTCCTGAAACATGATCGTTGACATGCTTTGTATGAGATTTACTTGACTCTCCAAAGTACACAAATGAAAATAAAACGACTTACCTTCTACTGAGGGATGTTTTAGTCCATCAAACCAAACGAACTCCATTCAATTATTACGAATTTTGAATATTGTAATATTTTCCAGCAGCATCATTTGTTGAAACTGACTGATCTGTTTATTTTATTTATTGATTTATTTATTTGTATACTGTTTTTAAGCCTTCCCAGTGCAGTCACAACTCTTTTGGTCTGCTTTTTGACATTGATGGGGTCCTGGTCCGTGGAAGAACCCCCATTCCAGCAGCCAAGCAGTGCTTTAGGAATCTGGTGGATGGAAATGGAAAATATAAAGTCCCGGTGGTCTTTGTCACCAATGCCGGGAACTCTGTCCGGCAGACCAAAGCAGAGCAGCTATCTCATCTTCTAGAAGTAGAGGTCAGTCTTGCAGTTCACCAAAGTCTACCCTGTCCAAGAAGTCAGCATTCATCTGTTAATGTTTTTGTTTGTTTGTGTGGTGTTGTTTTTTTTTTAGGTGTCACCAGAGCAGGTAATGTTGTCCCACAGTCCTTTACGGGTCTTCAGTCAGTTCCATAAAATGTGTGTGTTAGTGTCTGGACAGGGGCCGGTTGTGGAAGTTGCACACAAGTATCCTTAAATAAGCAACTTATGTTGCTGTTCATATTTACAGAATGTCACCTCAGTCAAAATATACTGATACTGGTTTGTGTAGCAGCAGTTTGAAATAAAACCTTGACCTTTACCATAGTGAGTATAGTTTCTTTGCATTTGTATACTGTACCTACTAGTACATTCATTTAGTCACTAGTACATTTTTAGTCACCAGCAGACAAACTTTATGTTGCGCTGCCACTACCCCATTATAATAATTACTGTTGCTGTTTAAAATAATCCTGGCATTTCTTTTAAAAGTTTGACTTTAACAAAAACCAACTCCAGTTTGGGCTTTCAGAATGTTGTCACCATTGATATGCTACGAGAGGGGTACCCTCTACTGGATGTGGTGGATCACAATCGCAGACCCAAGGACGTGGTGAGGAACGACATTTTCAGTAATTCAACAGTTTTCACAGGACGGATAGGGATTAAAACAAAATTAGGTTTTAGATTTGTTTGAAGACTATTCTTTCGTTCTTTATTCAGACACTGAACAGAATTTTTGCATACACGTATTGAATGGCTCCTTTTCCCATTTCTTACACACTATGAATTCATACATGCATGCAAACTTTGAGAAACATGAGCAATTTCTTAGGAACATTTGAATAGGAATACAGTTAAACATCTTGCTTGCAGTGTTGTATGAACTGAAAACTTGTAATGAATGGGGCTCTGAGTGTAAATTGCACGCAAAATATATTTTTCAGGTTCCTCCATCCAAGGACCTCCAACCAATTGAAGGCAAGTGTTATTACTCAAGGTTCTAATTTTCTATTTTATCTTAATTTATTGCCTTCACTTTGAGTTCCACTTAGATTTCACTAAACGCTTTCATTTTCAGCTGTCATTCTCTTTGGTGAGCCAATCAGATGGGAGACTAACCTTCAGCTGATTGTGGATGTTCTCCTGACCAATGGGAAGCCAGGAAATCCTGTGACATCACCGCATCACCCACATATCCCTGTGCTGGCCTGCAATATGGACCTGTTATGGATGGCAGAGGCAAAGAGTCCTCGGTCAGTTTTGTTCCCCTTTTAGTAATGAAGACTTTCATTTAAATTTAAATTAAAAGTGGGCTCCAGAGTGAGATTGAACAGAAAAGAGATTGTGATCTCCCGACAATGCCACAGCCATTTGTGGTCGGGAGCCAAGAACACAAAATTGGCCGTACTCTGTGGGTGGAAGGGATGGTATACTCTCTCCCATGTCAGTCACAGTGACACTAGCCAATCACTGGTGTCTGTGAGCTCATGAGCTCATGTATGCATAAGAGGGCAGATAGTGATTTCCTCTGAGTGTGGTATGCTGCCCAGTGATGCAGCATGAGCAGCAGTTCGAAAAGAGGTGGTCGGCTGACTTCACGTATCTCAGAGGAAGCACATGTTAGCCTTCACCGTCCTCAGGGGGAAAAATTGAAATGCATATTTTTTGTGAACATGGGTACAATTCTGTCCTTATACTTATTACTTCTATATTAATATCACATTGTGGTTAGTGCTCTTATTTAAAAACATACAAAAATCCAAACCTTGGTATCAGTGACTACTTTATTCGGTTTGTTATTGCTGTTTAGATTCGGTCATGGAATGTTCCTGTTGTGCTTGGAGAGCATCTACAAGAAGATCACAGGTTATGACCTGCAGTATGAGGCTCTGATTGGGAAGCCCAGTGTAGTGACCTATAACTATGCAGAGCTGCTGATCAGACAGCAAGCAGAGAAGCTGGGCTGGACAAAACCTGTCCAAAGACTGTATGCCATTGGGTGAGTTAAGGCCTTGGTGTACTTCTTACAGAGACAATGTTCATGTGATATACTTGCGCCAAAAACCAAAAAAGCCACACACATCATGAGGAGACTTGTTGTGTCGTGCTGATGTCAGCTGTGTGGACAAATACACTACACGATAACTTGTGTGATTGGATCATTAATACCAATAGTCAAAATAAAACCAGAGAGAGTATGTGAGCTTGTAAAAAAGCAAAGGTGGTTTCAGCTTCTTCATTTCTCCTAATTTATCTGAAAAGTTTTACGCACCCTATTTTTTTAATATAACTTTGTTATAGATTTTTATTTTATGACTTCTACATTATCGAGTCAGTACAAAAACATTTTAGATTTCCAAACATTAGTTTTACACAGAATTAAATGTTACAGAAAAATGTTTGTATGTCAGTAAAGAAAGCAGCAGATTACATAAGAGACACTTTTCAGACAAAAAACATAATGAAGGCTGCTGGGTTTCGCTGCAGAAATAAGAAGCAAGTACAACAGTCAGAGTCTCCAGAAAACTGTTGCAAGATGCTCAATAAAACTTACAGCTTTAAAGCAAAGAGTCGTCGAGTTGTTTCATTTATTACTGTTTATTGCTCATTATAGTAATTTTTAAAAATATTTATTTTTTTTTTTATTTAATTACTTTTGAAGGCATCTTTGATCTACAGCATTTCTTTGCGTCTGCCTAAGACCTTTGCACAGTACTGTATGTGACTGCCTTTAGGATTAATTTTGCTATTGATAAAAGACATTTGGTTGTATGATTTTGCTTTCTATGTATTAATTTTTTTGATGCTGTGTTCATTTGGATGATGAAATGGATGATCATAAAAATGCACAGTCCATGTTTGCCTCTTTTTGATTCCTATCATTACAAAGCTTATTTTATAGTATTCTGGACCTTTAATGATGATTTCCTCTAATAAAATTCATGTCTCCCACAGGGATAACCCCATGGCTGACATCTATGGTGCAAACCTGTATAACCGCTACTTGCAGTCAATGCACCATGGCAGGGCTCAGGTGCATGCACAAGGTGGCTCAGCCAGTCACGTAGCGCATGATTTCCACTATGAAACAGTTGATGATGCAAAAAATTCAGGCAAGGTGATGGTCGGGGGCTCATATGAGCACCGTCTACCTGAGAGCTGCAGCTCCATCCTGGTGTGCACAGGCGTCTACAACAGAGAGCAGCAGGAGCTCTCCCCTGAGCAAACAGTCACAGAGCAGCGCATCTTCCATGGGCATCGGGATTTCCGCTTCGATCCAATCCTGACCCAGCCTTCATTTGTAGTTCAGGATGTATTCGAGGCTGTGGAGCTCGTCTTCCAGCAAGAGGGCTCTAGTCTGGAATAAACCAGAGGCTTCTAGACCTACCACAAGTAACTGTATCTAATTGTATTACAGACAATTAGAGAACAAATCTGAACACCTCACACACTGCAGTGCACCTCCAGGTCAGAAATGTATACTGTAACACAAGACCCTGAAAATGAATGACTGTAATAGTAGCTACAAAATAGGATAATGTGCTCATTTTTTAGGATTTGTAGTATTTACAAATAGAGAGTGAACTGTTTTTATTGATAATGTATTAATAAAACCATATTGTAGTTGAAGCAGTTCTACTTCTAATGTATTTTAAATTAGATGTCATGTTTACCGTACTATTTATGTAATGATGGTTGTCTTTTTTTTTTTTTTTTTTAACATTTAAGCATCGTAATAATTCACCTATAATGCATCATTTTATTGTTGGATGCAAAATGTTTTGTTACTATGCTGGCATGCAATTCTCCATATTATATTATGATTTTAAAAAAGGATTAAATTCATATGGGGAAAAAATGTTTGAAAACTTATTTTTTGCAGCGTGTTGTTTAAAATGTGAGAGTTTTTATTTGTGAAGTTTTCTTTGTTTTTATGCAAAATAAATATGATAAGACTTTCAAGGCTTAAGTGTTTTGTTAAGAAAATTCACAGCCATAATGATCATTTCTCTGCTTTATTTCTCATTAACATGGGAAAAGAACACAAATAGTTTAAGTTAATTTATAAGTTAAAATTTAAGTTACACTATCATATTGTACACAATACATACATGACCCACTGTGCGCTGTATATATGTGACAGCATGTAGTAAGTATTTGAAAATGGAGTGTGTCTGCAGCCATTTCTCCTCTGAACCAATAGTCCCTGTACTAATGTGGTTAATGCTTATGTTTAGAGAAGTCTTAAAGAGGTCTCTGAAAGAACACCATTCCTTTAAAACCCTATATTTCAGCAGTCACAAGACTTCTTCTCTGGGGACTCCACCTCATCGATTGGATGAGTCTCAGAGTATAGCAGGAGATTTGGAGAATCTGACAGGGATTCCTGTGGGACTATGCCTCCATTTCGTACTATCAGCTCCCGTGCCATTAGCTCAAAGGCTTCTTGTACATTATGGTTCTCCTTAGCTGATGTCTCTAGGGCAGCCAGAGCACCCTTCTGTTCAGCCAGAGTGCAGGCATCTTCAAACAACACTTGTCGGTGGGGCTGCAGGTCACATTTATTACCTGAAGAGAGAACAACAAAATGGAAGTTGAGATATTTTAGTTGGACTTTTGGTAAGGTCAAAATGCCACAAAAGCAATTCTATGTAACTTTATACATTCCATATAAAAGAGAACAACGTTGCCTGAAAAGAGAAAATAGGTTAGAGCTTATGAACTGTTACAGAAAGTTGTCCATTTATTTTAAGCTCAACTCCACATTTTCTTTTGTTTTCATTTACAGGAGTAATCACCAAGATATGTATCATATAATATACATAAACTTATAAGTGGAACTAGAGTGGAACCTCAGGTAATGTGCACTGTGTAGGTCATCATGACACAAGCACATTTATGAATGAGTACTAGATTTTACACAAGAGAAAAGGAATGTAAGACTGATCTGGAGGTTGTATTTAAAGGCACTGGTTATTGTTTTGCAGAAGCACCAGGTCTATATGTCACACAATTCAGGTCCACCACAATCATAGACTTTCTTTCTCAATATCCCCACTATAATTATTAGTTCCCGTTTCAATCCTAAAATGATATCTCCAACAAGGTAATAGTTTGAGAATGTATTTGAGGCTTTAGATACTGAATGCGCTTAGATCCAGAATCTAGAATTTGTCTGACTGCAAACAACATATTTGTGCCATATATTTGGTATTTGGCATCCATCCGTGTATATCTTTGCAGTAACGTGTTTTATTATTGCGGTGCACATATTAAATGTGTTATAAGCATCAGTGTGGTGTGAAGGATTCTTAGGAATGCTTCAAGGCCATGACAGTAAGCGTGGCCCCACTGGTCTCATGGACTTCTGTGAAAGTCTCTGGTGACACCATGGCACTTCTCAGTGCAACACACTTATGGAGATTGATTGAAGCACAGTAAAGAAAAGTAAAGAAAAACCTACAGGGCACAATTTCAGAATCGCTTGGGGTCGTCAAGCTTTATAATCAACTATTTGAAGTCATGTCCAGAACAACAAGCCATTCAGAGGGGGCTGCAAAAAAGTCCTTCCTGAGAGCCAGAAACATAACCTATGCTGGGAACACGCCTCCATCACTTTTTGAAAATGCACTTTGATAAAAATTCTTTTATATGAAATATTGTGGCATAAAGTGATCCAAATGTTTTCTAAAAATATCATTTAAGACATACACTTTTAGTATACTTCTAACTCTCTGTGCTGCTGTAATAGCTAACCATCACACTTATACATGCTTTTTGAACATCCCACTCCAGATTTATTCCCCCTTTGCTGTTATAATAACCTCCACTCTTCTGGGAAGGCTTTCCACTAGATTTTGGGGCATGGCTGTGGTTCTTTGTTCCCATTCAGCCACAAGAGCATTAGTGAGATCAGGCATTGATGTTGGACGAGGACGCCTGGGGTGCAGTCGGTGTTCCAGCTCATCCCAAAGGTGTTCAGTGGTGTTGAGGTCAGGGCTCTGTGCAAGATACTCAAGTTCTCCAACTATGTCTTCTCGGAGCTCGCTTTGTGCACAGGGGCATTGTCATGCTGGAACAGGTTTGGGCCTCTTAGTTCCAGGAAGTTGAAGGAAAATTGTAATGTTACAGCATACAAAGACATCCTGAACAATTGTATGCTTCAAACTTTGTGGCAACAGTTTAGGGAAGACCTACATATGGGTGTGACAGTCAGATGTCCACATACTTTTGGCCACATAGTACATTTGTGATGTTAGTTTCTTTTTTTCTTTCACCTAATACTCAGTGTGACATTTGGGGGTGGATCATGGACTCATGCATCAAGACAATGACCTAAAACCCACAAGTAAATCAAAAACTTAATTGTTTAGAAAATTATTTTTGGAATGACCAAGCCAGAGTCCAGACCTTACTTACATTTAGCTTCTGCAGCATGACCTGAAGAGGGCAGTTCATGCAAGAAATGCCACAAATAAAGATAAACTGAAGATTTTGTAGGGAATAATGTCTAAAATTCCTTCTTACTGTTGTGCGGGCATTTGGTGGAGGTTATTGCTGCTATCAGTTATTAAATACTGGAGTTCACATGTTCACAATTTTTCTACTTGTCTTTTTTTCAGCTCAGCCATGTTGTTCTCTCCAGGAAAGCTGAGGGTAAGCTGTGAGCTGATGTAAACTAGTTGTTTCGCCAACAACTAGCTTTCATCAGCTCATAGTTCATGGAGCCTCATAGTTCCAGTGCAAAACTAAAAAAAAACAAACTTTAGACACCAAATATCTGGTCTGATCAACTACATTGAAGGTAAAGAATAATTGGTGTAAATTTTTTTAAAACAATGTCCAATCTGTTCCTTTAAGTCAGAGCCTGAGAATTTCAGAAAATTGCGCTGTGTTTGTCTTTGGTCTTAAGAGTAAACTTGTGCTTGATCTCTGTGGTGTTATCTTCAAACAGGAATGCCTCTAAAAATGATATTCTTTTGTTTTTTGGATCCACATCTAGCGTAATCTTTTTCCAGAGGCATGCAACCCCTCATCCATAGAGAGATGAAGCTAACATTTTTTCCCCAAATGAAACTATTGCTTCACTCTTTTTATTAATTTTCCCACATACTCTCATTTAAATTGTCTTCATCATCATCATCATCATCATCATCATCATCATAATTCTGCAGTCATATCTGTTCTGCAGACCACTCCTAAGTAAGTGTTGCTTCATGCTGTCACTAGAATTTTATTATGCACTATGAGATCTAAGATCAAAGTAAAAAAAAAAATTCCTATAAAGCATTTAATTAGCATAATTATTGTGTCTACTGTTTTCCCCTACTCCACATTACCACTAAACTAATTCATATGGACTAAGAAGAGTGATCATTAGATCTTTAGATTAATTTATCCTGCAGTCTTAGTGGTTCTCAAAGTAGGGTCAAGGAAGCATAGCCTGGGAGATGTGTGATTTTTAAAAAATTTAATTACAGTGGTGGAAATCAGAACCCATGATAATCAAAGTTATCCTTTAAATAGAATGGGTTTAATCCAAACTTCAGTATCTCAAAGTACACCTATAGATAATGTCATCTTGGACCTGATGTGTTCGGTCAGTGGAAGGTTCAGGAATAGAAACCACTATGGCTCTAATATTCATCAAAGAAATTTGTACTGCGTGGGTCTGTGGAATTTATTTTACAGTTAATGGGGTCTCTGGCTACAAAATAGCGAAGAACCCCTGCTATTATCTTACCAGTTAATTGTGTCCAGGAATTCCTGGACCAAGTCCTGGCCTGGTCCTCTATAGACCTGTTTGGTATGGCATTCATCATATACAATAAAGTAATCTACAAAAATCCACAAAAAAAAGTCCAATATAATCCATTCTCACGAATGCATTTCAAAACAATCCACAATGACCGAGAATGTACATTAATCACATCTTCAGACTTTCCATCAAGGATCACTTTCCTCTTTTCTCACTTAAAATATAGCACTCATTTATATTGGCTGCCAGTCCAAGGTTCACCTGAGGCTCCTCCAAGTACATAAACACAGAGTAATAAAATACAATGACTCGTACCTATAAGAACAAAGACTACATTGGCAACTCCATACTGTTCTACTGCATGTATCCAGTCAGGTAGTGAGTCAAAGGTGGAACGGCGTGTCAGGTCATAGGCGATCATAGCCCCATGAGCACTGCGGTAGTAATTCTGTGTGATGGTCCGGAAACGCTCCTGGCCAGCTGTGTCCCATATCTGCATCTGCAATACACCATAAATCTTTCATACAAATATCGAACAACTAAGTGAAAACACTGTGTTTTCCATTTATTCTTGTAACCATCTGTTATAATAATTAATACTAAAAACATGGGCCTACTGGCTACTAACATCTTGCAAGCTAACAATGCAAATGCTGGACCAAAAGGCTTTATCATGAACACATAAAAATTTAACTAATCTTCTTTATATAACTGCTATGGTAAACTCTGGACATGGAGAACAACCTGTCATGTACATTTTATTGTTTTCTCTTCTTCCAACACACCTTATTCAACTAATGAGCTTATTAAAAGGTGCAATGGTCAGTTTTTTATTTTTTTTACCAGTACAATGTAGAAAAATGCATAGAACATGAAAAATAATGGTTTAAGCCATAGCTTCACCACAAGTGTATGATGTAGTTGAGGAAACCCGCTTGAAAAACTGCGTTACTGCTCTTGTGAACATCCTCATGAATCAATTTTGTATGCTTATAGTGTTATAACTTGGATCTCAAGCAACTGAGTGGCCTATCTTTTACAATGCTAACATGCTAATACCAGAGCTTACCGCTCATAAGAGCTTATTACAGAAAAAGGACAGCAACAGCACCGAGTTCTGAGTATTTATAGTATTATAACTTGGCTTTCAAGCAGATAAATGTCTGTTTGTGCTTGAAAGTGATGTCATAACAGTCCTTGCTAAAGCAAGGTTAATCCAGTTACCATGTTAACTCTAGTCTACTGTGTCAGTATCAGTGTGTACAATACAGCCACACTCATACCTGCTAATGTGGGGTTGGGCAAAATTTATTTCAAGAGAACAGCTGAGGTGTGTGTGTGCAATATATTATAGTATACATATTATGTGTATGTGTATATATATATATATATATATATATAAAGTACATAATACATACATCAGGCTCATGTCCGGATTTGAACCCTATAGAGAATATATATATATATATATATATATATATATATATATATATAAAATTTTGCAATAAGCACTAGTCAGTCAGTCTGGGACTTCTTGAGTCTATTCAAGTAACATTTAAAAATCAACCTTGACCTTAAATGATTAACTCAAATGGCTAGTTTTTGAGGAAATAGGGTAATAGCTTTGCTGACACAAAGTTAATATTCTACAAAGAAAATCAGGTTTGTCAAAAAAAAAATCTCACGCAAAGAAATATCTATAACATGATGACCTTTAACGGGACCTGTAACCATAAGGGTGATAGAACAGTATTCATGCCATATTAAGCTATAAATGGCTTCATGACAAGCTTTCCATACTATTACTGATCAAAATAAAGTTAATACGGTGGGAAAGCAGGTAAGTGCTGTATACAGCACATACATCTCCTACTATCTTGTCTGATATACCCTTAATACTTGTGACTCAGCGAAAACCATTTTTAATTATTTTATTAGGTACTCACCTTCACCCTCTTGCCATCAATATCCATGGTATGAACAGTGAAGTCTACACCAATAGTGTTATGCTGTTTGTCTCTGAACTCTCCAGACTTGAAGCTGTGGATGATGCATGTCTTTCCCACGTTGCTGTCTCCAATGAAGATAATTTTAAATAGGAAATCACAGGCGTCCTCTTCCTGTGCTCCTGTGGACTGTGTAGTCATGATCAGCACCAAGATTCTAACACACCAAGAGCTTCCACGTTTGACTGATCCTTGCAGTTTGCTTAGAACTATTTAAATGACTTTTCACTCTTAAACATGATAAGTGTTCAGAATATATTCTATCATTCTGATAGAAAATGGGATCAAGTTCTCCTGTCGAAAACGAACAAAGGTTTGAAAAGCACCTCTATATCTACAACATCTAAATCTTTTAACATATACAATTAACTAACTACTATGAACGAAAAATAGATTGTACGAACTGATCGCTGCTTCTCCTTTGTTTTCTCTCCCCTGCTTAACACGAACTAAACTGTCAACAAACACACCCCTACCTGTCCTGGTAGGTGAGATTTCCATTTGCCAGCCCATTTGCACCACTGCATCTCCTGGAATTGTTTTTAAGCAAACCTTGGTGACCAGAGAAGAACACACTTTGACAAGCTTTTTTCCCCCCTCGTTCACTTGTTAACAGGTATTTAAAATATGAAAAAAAGAACAGTGAAAACAAATATACACAGATTTTTTTACTTTAGTCTCTTGGGAGGTGACCTTTGGTCAGCACAGCAGTATGTAAACACGTAGCTTAGTGAAGCATGCCTTGTCTCGTTCTAACAGCCTTTTGTTCTTATACGCCAAGCGGGAGCTCAGCTTTCACAACTGCATTCAATACACTCAACTGCAGACAGGGAATTAGAGCAGATCCTAACCAAAGTTGTCCATTCAGTTTTCTCTCCCACTGTCATCTCCTCACACCAAACACATTCCACGAAACATACAGTGATGATAATAATAATATTAAATCCTGCATTGGAAGCACTGAATCTCTGGGGGAAAAAAAACCCAACAACTTAAAGTGATAACTGATATATTACCTTTGGTCCAAGAAAGTTTCCTTATGTAACAAATTATGACGTTAATGCCATCCAAGTATGTATGACCCTCTTCGTATTTCATCCACAAACCCACCCACACACACACAAAGACTTGTGTTGTCAACACAGTTCACAGAGCCACAAGGCACTGCCAGGCACTGGACAGTACACAAGTGTGTGAAATGGACATCTGCCATTTACTATCTGCCCACACAAATAAAAAAAAATTCTGCTTTTTGTGAAGATGAAAATGACATAGGACTAACATATGTTGATGATAACTAACATCAGTTTTGCTGTATCAATGACTACTGAATTCTGTACTCCACTGTTGAGACAGAGAAGTCTTTGTGAGGGAAGTGTAGGAGTAAGCCTGTATGTATAAACAAGAATAAAGACTCATTAATTACTAATCCCAGCAAGTCACATTCCCAGCAAGTCTTGTTTTGGTTCCTTGGAAACTCTTACATGAAACCAAACATACAGAGTGTGCTGACATATTGAAAGTTGAATTTTCCTATCCTTGCTTATGCAGTAGCATTTTATTGGGAAAGGAAAAAAAAAACTTTCAGTTTTAAAAAGTGTTTGTATTTTTCAATCATTTTTGCCACAATTACACAGTTATAAAATCTTCACATTCTAGCCTGGGGGCACTATAAACCACTGAACGCTAAATCTGTGCAAGATCAGGACCACAAGCATTTCTAAAATCATCCTCAAATATAAAAAAACCCTACTGTTTGTACTGTACAATTTAATAAGACTAAAAGTTCCATGTTTGATCTTAACCCGAGAGCATCATAGTCTTTTGGATGCAAAGCTGATTGTGTCTTTTGGTTTGTAAGCGAGACATGGAGTTGAGCAATTTTTCGGTGGACCTGGCTGTTTCCTGTGTGCTGAGTTCTTCCTAGGCGTTCTGTCATGCTGGGGAATGTGAATGGGCTTCCATGGAATAGGATTCACAAAACTGGGAGCTGGATAGTTTAGATTGTCATAGCCACCTGAAAACAAGAAAAAAGGTTTCAGCTTCCACTGACACAAAATGAAGGAAAGGTGTATTTTTACATGACTAAACTTTGAAATCTAAAGATTTGGATAAGATGATCTAACTATTTCATTTCCAAAGAAATTGTGCAGCTCATTTTAAAGAGAGAATTTTTCACTTACCAGCTTTATGTCTTTCTTTGTCCGTTATGTTTTTAAGCCACTCTTTGAACTTCTCATCCGCTCTCTCTTTCCGTTCTCTCTCCTCCTTTTCTCTTCTAGCTATTTCTTCCTGTCAAAATAAATAAATAAATAAATAAATAAAGAGAAAATAGTTCATCTTGTTTACTTTAATAATTATAACTGCCTCTATGAACATACTTGCTCTTTCAATTTCCTTTCCTTTTCCTCTTGCTTTTTCTTATGGAGCCATGCATTATATTTTTCTTGGGCTTTTTTTTCTATCTCCAACCGTTTCTGTTCTTCATGAAGCATTTTATTTGTTTTCTGGGACTCCCGGCAAAGCTTTTCCTGTTTCTCCTGGAAAGGAAAAAATTGGTTGCTAATAGAAAACGTTTAAGATAATCTAACAGAATACATATGGAATTAGTATTATTTTTTTATATTAACACAGCTGAGTGTTTGCTCATTTATTGATAGGGATGTAACGATACACTCCGGTCACAATGTGATTCAGTTCACAATGCTGACTTCACTATGTCGATTCAATTCTCAGAATATTTAGAACAAAATTTGAATGAAGAAAACAACGCAATGTGCATTTCTGTCTGTAAACTAAATAAATCAAAAACTGTGAACAGCGGTTTAATATTGTAAACAAAATATACTACAGACTTACCATATCTTAAAAATAAACAAATAAATTTATAAATTCTCACAAATATTTTGACTGAATAAACAAAAAGTAACAACGTGGTCGCATAACCGTATAACGTATAATGCATAATGCATGTTGGTCATTGCAATCCGGAGCTATCGGGCTATCGGACTGCACAAGTGCAGATCTTGCAGGCTCTCAATGAAAGAATGCGATCATGTGACCAGTGTGATCTCTATACACACTCACTGAGCACTTTATTAGGAACACTATACCAATACTGTTTAGGGCCTCCCTTTGCTCTCAAAACAGCCTCAAATCTTCATGGCATGGACTCCACAAGATGTTGGAAACATTCCTTTGAGATTCTGGCCCATGTTGACATGATTGCATCACACAGTTCCTTCAGATTTTTTTTTGAGAATCTCCTGTTCTACCAAATCCCAAAGGTGTTCTACTGGATTCAGATGCAGTGACTGGGAATGACACTGAAGATGTTCTTCAACCCAGTTTGAGATGACTTTGTGGCTGGAAGTAGCCATTAGAAGATGGGTAAATTGTAGCCATGAAGGGATGCACATGGTCAGCAACAATACTCAAATAGGCTGTGGCATTCAAGCAATGATTGGTATTAATGGGCCCAAAATGTGCCAAGAAAACATTCCCCACACCATTACACCACCTCCATCAGCCTGGACTGGCAGACAAGGCAGGTTGGGTCCATGGATTCATGCTGTTGGCACCAAATTCTGACCCTACCATCTGTGTGCCTCAGCAGAAATTGAGATTCATCAGACCATTTTCCACTCTTCAACTGTCCAGTTTTGGCGAGCCTGTACCCTCAGCAGCCTCAGCTTTCTGTTCTTGGCACACAGAAATGGAACCAGATGTGGTCTTCTGCTGTTGTTTCCCATCCACCTCAAGGTATGGCGTGCTGTGGATTCTGAGATGCTTTTCTGCTCACCACAATTGTACAGAGTGGTTAGCTGAATTACTGTAGCCTTTCTGTCAGCTCGAACCAGTCTAGCCATTCTCCGTCGACCTCTCTCATCAACAAGGCGTTTCCATCCGCAGAACTTTACTGCTCCATCCTGAGTAAACTCTAGAGACCGTTGTTTGTGAAAATCCCAGGAGATCAGCAGTTACAGAAATACTCAAACCAGCCCATCTGGCACCAATAATCAGGCCACAGACAAAATCACTGAGATCATATTTTTTCCCCCACATTCTGATTGTTGGTGTGAACATTACCCAAAGCTGCTGGCCCGTATCTGCATGATTTTACGTACTGCACTGCCACCACATGATTGGCTGATTAGATAATTGCATGAATGAATGTACCGGTGTTCCTAACAAAATGCTCCATGAGTGTATTTTAACTCTATATGTTGCACAGATTGGGACCTCTGGTGTTCAAATGGTACAACTGCATTAGATGCAGAAATAATAGAACACTGACACACATTTCCACGATGCATGCACATTGTCACATTTTTGCATTGCGATCCTTTGTGTCATAACGTACTGTTACACCCCTATTTATTAGTTATCTTTAATTATCTTTAAATTATTGTTGTTGAATAACAACAGCTCTGACAGTGGTGCTGGCTGTAATTCAAATCACAGGTTTATATTAAAGTTCATGGACTTCTTTGGTGGACAATTCATGCTAACAAAATAAAAACTGTTAGAGTTGGCAAATTGCTGTGGTATGAGAGGAAAAAAAAAAATAAGTGAAATATGCTGCTGTTTGAAACAATCATCTCTGGGGTGGTAACAGTAACGCCGCTTCGAGTCAGCCGGATTACACCACCTCGCCATTGATTACTTTCCTACAACATCATGCCTTGTTTTATTCCTCACGTATTTTATATGTCTAGTATGTTATTTCCAACCCTTACAGGAAAATGTAAAAAGAAAGTAAGTGGTACCTGTTGTCTCTTCATTTGCAGCCAATCTTGAATTTTACTCTCACTGACTGTTTTTTTTCTTTGTTGTTCCGTTTCTTCTTGTTCCTTCTTTTCTTTCAGAGCTTTTAGCTGAAATATATAGTTTACTTATAGTTTTATGACTTTGTTCTAAAGCACACAAAAATATATGACACACAAATATTACATTTAACATTTAATCAAATCACAGAAAAGTCTCTAAAATACTGAATAGTCACAGCACTCTAATATCTATCCTAATAAAAAAAAAAAAAAGCACCTGCAGGGTTTTCTGATGCATTTTGATTCGCTCTTCTTTGGCTTTACTCACAAGCCACTGCTCCCATGCACTCAGATTCAGCTTTCCTGTGGAGGTATCTTCTGCATGAAGGGACTCATTCCTGAAAAAAAAAAAAAAACACATCAGACTGTAAATGCTGCATACATCATACTGCACACAGATTTAGACAAAATGTTGAACTTATAATATGAAACGAACTAATAAAACATTTGCCTACTAACTAGGAATATACCTGCTAGGACCTATGGGTAATACACCTTCATGTGCTGTGAGAGAGGGGTCATCAGGCAGCCGACACTGTTTCAGTGCTTCTTCCTTATCGTCATCTGATAATTCAAAGCTATCGTGGTAAATGGGGGACAGTAGGGAGTAGGTTGAGTCGCCCGTCGATTCCACGCTCCTGCTTCTCGGGATGCTCCTTGAGACAGCGGATTTGCTTTTGAGCGGAGTTGAGGTCAGACTTTTCGACGAGGCAGACTGAGGGACTGACATCTCAAACCTGGCAGGACAGGAAATAACAACACAAAGTTCAGTGGCCATCCTCCTCTACTTCATCAAGTCATGCAAAAGTGACCACCACTGACCAGATGGAACATCAGTGTTAGTTTCTGGCCACAGAAACTTTTTTTAAAAAAAAATATATATATATTTTCTAGATATTGGTGTGGGACAGATATTAGTAAAAATAAATAAATAATAAAAAAAAACCTCTGAAACTGAAATTTTGGCTTCATAGGCACTTCAGTGGGCCACAGTATTGAAAAGTGCAGTGTTTCCCTGAGCTCACAAAACTTTTCTTCTTTAGCTCACTTTGTCAACCCTGTCACGAAGTAAACGATTAGTGTGTTCGTTTAGTTAGCCATCTCACAACAAACTGCATTTTCGCGAGCTTATAACAACAGCAAATAGGAGTGAAATTCTAGTTAGCTAACTAGCTAGTTAGCTTCTCTAACACTCTGGTTATTGCTAACGGTCAAGTTAAAGTTTGTCAGAAGACATGCCGGAGGCTATGATAATATATTCCTATAAATGTAGCTACGGTGAAGTTCTGAAGTTGGACAGCATGAATAACTCACCAGTTTGTGGAGTAAATCAACGGCAATGGTTTACACTGATTTCACTCTGTTTGTGTGCGAGTGTTTGCATTATTGCCTGCTCTTTAATGTCCCGCCCCCTTTACGCGGAGATCGCACCACACACACGTCAATCATGTGACCGAGGACAGTGATTGGCTCTCTGAGTGTAACCACGCGTCTCTCATAGAAACAAAGCGTCCGTGGATGCAGCGCTGTGAGGATGTTAAGAGTCATGTTGTGCGTGGGATAAAGTGGAAAACCTACAGTTAGTTTATTTTCTACCCAAGTGAAACGATTGTATTTGAATAAACAGGAAGACATACGACTCAGAAATGCTAAGAAACAAACTATGAAAACATGAGGAAAATAATTGTTCCACAAATTAAAAGACAGATCTAGTACTGAAATCACACTTGACTGTGTACTGAGGACTTTCTGAGCTTTACAGAAGATACACACTGATCTCACACCTTACCCTCTGAATGTCAGTTTGTGCATACCATCATATATGTGGGGTGCTTTTATACAAATGAGGCTATTTATGCTATGAAGCACAGTATTAGACAGGCTACACAGATTTAATGGGAACTCACTCTCTTTATGCAGCCTATTATTAGTTTAACCAAAGCAAGGTCATGCTTGTGAAATTCTTGCCTCTGAAACTTGATGGTGAAATAAAGATATTTCTTAGAGATTGTGCTGAATATGCTATTCAGTGGGTCAGCTGTACATTTTCTTTGCTGCACTTCCATTAAGAAGGAATACAGGGTGTGTGTTGTGCTGGGTCTGAAGAATAAAAATAAAAATATGTCTGAGCTGGGTCTTAAAAGTAATAGTAAAAGAAACATTTGAAAATATCAGTTTTCTTGACACCTAGCATTTCTGTTCTAATATAATGGCATACATAAAGGAGTAGGTTATTTTATACATACATACATACATATATATATATATA
>CM075011.1:16893218-16917740 GCA_037576675.1 Pangasius sanitwongsei | reverse complement strand
ATATATATATATATATATATATATATATATATATATATATATATATATATATATATATATATATATATAAAATCATACCTTTATCATTAATTTGAAAGAAATCTGCAAAACAAATATCTGAAAATTTTGCAAACATTTTAAAATTTTAAAATTTAAGCTTCAAGTCATAAACACCCTTACACAATCAACCCCTTCCAGGTCTTCTATTTTTAGTCTACATGTTACAGAGTAACTTGTTTATCAATGCTTGAATAAACATTTCATAACTATTTGAATCAACAAGTATTAACAGGGCAGTTCAAGAATATTTAGTATTTTAAAATAAGCTAATGTGTTTTAGTAAACTAGAAATCATTTGTCTTACAATCTAAATAAAAGCAACAAATATTTATTACAAAGATTACAACAAGTTTTATTTATTAAATTTAAGTGGACCTGTCAAAAAAATTAATTTCAAACTAAATAATAACTTATTGAATTTATAGGGGTTATATTGGCTTAGGTTGAATAAACAAACAAACAAACAAATAAATGAACTGCCACAATTCCTTAAATCCTCTTTGTCAAGCTTTTAATGCAAGAATTGCAATAAGAATTTCAATACATGCCATGGGAAAAATATTCTGATATCGCTAAACGCACAGGTGAAGTTGGAGTTATTTTGGAATGGTTTGACAAGATACGGTGACTCCAAGGCCTCAGTAGCTCTATAAAAACCCTCACACTTTCCAGCTATCGCAGTGTGAAAGCATGGCTCTCCTGTGGATTCTCTCTTGCCTCGCCTTTATTGGCGCAACATATGGTATGTAACTTTGTATTTAACACTAATAATATTCACCTAGTACTTGTGTTCAAGACTAAAACTGAGGCTATTTGCCATCTTATACAGGCACTGTCTAGAGATTCAGATTATTCTGACACATGGAAATATTGGTTTAAAAGTCATTCAAAAAGAAAGAAATTTTGTGTGTGTGTGTGTGTGTTATTTTAAGGTTGTGGTGTCCCCGCCATTCCTCCTGTGATCACTGGATATGCCAGGATTGTGAATGGTGAGGAAGCTGTGCCCCACTCGTGGCCCTGGCAAGTGTCTCTCCAGGTGAGACCCACCATCTCTTCTGATCTCTACCATGCTGAGCTCCCTTTAACAATACAGGCATGGATAAGCTGAATGGAACCACACTTAATTTTCTTGCTGTTCTCTTCTCAGGACAGTACCGGCTTCCACTTCTGTGGTGGATCCCTGGTCAATCAGTACTGGGTGGTGACCGCTGCTCACTGCAATGTGAGGTAGGGACAGAAATCTGAGCTTCAGGGTTTTGTTCTCCCTTTAGTTTTCTAAGAGAACTGCCCTACAAATTGATAGAAAACATAACATAAATGAGACGTCAGTTATGTCACAAGAATGTCAAGCATGTACACAATATAACCAGCTTATGCAAAAATTAAATTACACGCAAATGTATATAGATGAAAAAAATATATTTGAAATTATTGTTTTCTGAATGAAAGGCTACTAAATCTCAATTTTTCAATTGGTTGTTATTCCAGAAAATAAAACTATAAACCAAAATATCATTAATG
This sequence comes from Pangasius sanitwongsei, assembly GCA_037576675.1. Classification (NCBI taxonomy): domain Eukaryota; kingdom Metazoa; phylum Chordata; class Actinopteri; order Siluriformes; family Pangasiidae; genus Pangasius; species Pangasius sanitwongsei. Next base: position 16,916,159 of record CM075011.1, on the reverse strand, counting down.
CCATGACAGGGAATGTAATTTTTGGTTTGCAGGACCTCTCATCTTGTGATCCTTGGAGAGCATGACCGCTCCTCTAATGCTGAGAACATCCAGGTCATGAAAATTGCAAAGGTTTGTAATAGGTCTATAAAAGTGCATGAACTCATATAATCAGATGTAATTAGCACATTTATAGTAAGCTGATGTTTTGATCAGAAAATATAATAAGATAATAAAAGATAATAATAAAATAATAACTCTCTCTTATACTTAATTATTATTAAGAAATAATACTCTCTTTATATCCATTCTCTCTCCAACATAGTCCATCAGGCACCCCAGCTACAATTCATACACCACCAACTATGATGTTGCTGTGATCAAACTGGCCTCTCCGGCCCAGCTCAACTCCCGTGTGTCCCCTGTGTGTTTGGCTGAGACCAGTGACAACTTCCCAGGTGGCTTGAAGTGTGTCACAACTGGCTGGGGCTTGACCAGATACAATGGTAATGCAAAGCTTCTGATGGGTGTCATAAACTACACCAGGCTTTATCTATATCAAGTGAAACTGTAGGCTTTTTAAAGACTCTTCTAAGAACAATTTCTGTTTTTTTTTGTTCTGTTATTCCACTTGTTCAGAAGGAATTTCTTCCTTTAATGTCAATACTCTTGTTCTCTTTTAGCTGCAACCACTCCTCCTCTTCTGCAGCAGGCTGCTCTGCCACTGCTGACTAAAGCTGATTGCCAGCGTTACTGGGGCAGTAAAATTACTGACCTGATGATCTGTGCTGGGGCCTCTGGCGTTTCCTCCTGCATGGTAATGCTGATCATCATTAAAACTTTATCAGTAAAACTGTAGCAAATTAAGAGGTTATGGGTTAGAGGCACAAAGATTAGTTAAAGGATTAGACACAAAATATTTTTAAACTTTTACTTTTTTTAACTTTTTGATATTGATTAACTAGTCTGTTTCACCATACTGTCAAGTCAGTAACTGGTTAAAACAAACTACATCTAAACATGTAACAACTTTTTAATGTTTAACTTTTTAATTTAATTATATTAGGCTTATGTTATTAGAATAAAACTAAATCATCCAGTATGCAATAAATATTTTATACCACAATTTTGTTAAGAAAAAATTAATTATAAAATTATAATTTAATACAAGTGCCTGCTCTGTCATAAAAAGGCAGTCATTAATAACATGCTTTCTGGTTCTGCTTTAGGTTTGGTTTAATCTCTGTCTACATCTGTTAAAAATATTGGTTTGATCTCAATAATATATGGATAACAGAGACTACAACAGTATATAGCGGGCTTTAAAGAAGAAGTTTAGCCAAATATTAAATCCAGAAACTTTTCACAACATGCAGTGAAGCTATCAGTTTAGCATCATGCAAACTGCATGTCTAACTGATCAACTGTGATGATTTAGTTGAACAACTAACACACCAGGTACAAACCTGTTTAGCCAAAAAAAGCAACCTCTGGATCAATCATAAATTTCTCACCAGTTTTGAAAAATATTTTTTTTTAAAATATCACGCTCAAAATTTCTATGAAAGCGACCATGAATGACAAAAAAAAAAAAAAAAAATTGGTGGTATTTTCAAAATTTTCCCTGCAGAACAGTTAAATTTGATTTTGTCCCTTGTTCAGATTATGTTCAGTGGGAAATATTGATGTTTCTGGTTAATAATTCAATTCAATTTTATTTAGATAGAGCTTTTAACAATGGACATTGTCACGAAGCAACTTTACAGATTTCCGGATACACACTCCTGGGCAAAAAAATGAGCCAAACCCAAAATGGTAAAATATTACGCTTTTAATGGTCTTAACAACAAATCATTAGTCAAGAAATTAGCAAGAATTAAACAAATGCACTCCTGAGAGCTCCTGTGCCACCATTTGCTGGTTTACTTTTGCTGCAGTGAAGTGTTTGGGGAAAAGCTAGAAACAGGGAAATTCACTTATATAGTCTTCTTGACGCAAAGGTAAAGTCATGATAATGATTAAAATGGCTGATGTAGAATTCAAAATAACACATGTCTGGGTGTACAAAATTTTCCAAAAATATCTTCTGGGATGTCATTATTTGGTTATCTGCCACACCTGATGCAGCTCATTAAGGGCCTGATAACAAGCTCATAAATGGAACCAGGATTGAACAGGGAGAGATCTACAGTATTTGTTTAATTCTTGCTAATTTCCTGACCAATGATTTGTTGTTAAGACCATTAAAAGCTTAATATTTTGCCATTTTGGGCTTGGCCCATTTTTTTGTCCAGGAGTGTAGATGTAGGCTAATAAGACATAAAGAACTCAAATGTACACATATTTCTTTCTTGTTTCAGGGTGACTCCGGTGGACCACTGGTGTGCCAGAAATCTGGAGCTTGGACCTTGGTTGGTATCGTCTCCTGGGGCAGTGGCACCTGCTCTACGTCCATGCCTGGAGTGTACGCTCGGGTCACTGGGCTTCGTTCCTGGATCGATCAGACCATTGCCTCCAACTAAAGCCTTTACAGCCATGGCGGCTTGACCCCATTCTCTACTTCTTCCTTATAAATAAAGCCCATTACAGTGCACATCATCAGCTGTTTGCTTATCTTGCCAGCAAAACTGATCATTTGAGTTGAAAAAATATATCAAACATGAATATACAGGAGATATTGGTCAGCATTGTATTTCTTTTAAAAAAACCTAACATACATACTAACAAAAAACAAAACAAAACAAAAACCAAATAAACAAACAAAAAACCGAACAAAAAAAACCCCAAAAATAAATATTCATGTAATTAAAAAAATTAAATATTTATGAATAAACAATGACAAAAAAGTGGCAAAAATAAATTATTTTTTATTACAAATAAAATTGAATATGGACAAACAGAATAAAATATAGATAAACAACTAAAAATATACAAATAAAATATAAAATATACAAATAAAATAAATGAAAGGTACATTATGGCAACTGGTGCCTTTTAAGTCTCTATAGCAAACTGTGACATACAGTAATTTCTGAAAAAAAAAAAGTTTTTAAACCTCTAGCTTAGCTGAGAGTAATTTTTATCAAATCAGCTACAGAAACTACATGGACTTAGTAATAAATATAAGGATTTGGGTTGTGATTTCCAAATAAAAAACTAAGTACTGTAAGTAGAAAACAAATAAACAAACAAACAAATAAATAAATATAACAGACCCTCTAGTTCTTCTTCACTGAACACACTTGAGAACCACTTATTACAATATTACAGCAAATGGCCAAAAGTATGTGGACATCTGACCATCACACCTGTGGTTCTTCCTCAAACTCCTGTCACAAAGTTCAAAGCACACAATTGTATAGGATGTCTTTATATGCTGTAACATTACAATTTCTCTTCACTGGAACTAAGCGGCCCAAACCTGTTCCAGCATGACATTGCTCCTGTGTACAAAGCGAGCTCCATGAAGACATGGTGTGTTAAGTTTGGAGTGGAAGAACTCGAGTGTCCTGCACAGAGCCCTGACCTCAACCCCACTGAACACCTTTGGGATGAACTGGAACACTGACTGCACTCCAGGTCTCCTCACCAACATCAGTGCCTGACCTCACTAATGCTCTTGTAGCTGAATGTTAACAAAACACCACGTCTACGCTCCAAAATCTAGTGGAAAGCCTTCCCAGAAGAGTGGAGCTTATTATAACAGCAAAGGGGGAGTAAATCTGGAATAGGATGTTCAGCAAGCATGACATGCATGGGTATGATGGTCAAATATCCACAAAGTTTTGGCCATACAGTATAGTGTATAAGAATGAAACCTATGAGGCAATTTAATGCCATTAATCTCTGAATTCGTAAATGATTGTGAAATAAAAAAACTTGTTAAATACAAAACGTGAACCTGTAAAATGCATACTGTGTAAAACAATTTGTAAAACAAAAGACGTATTTTTCTACAAATTTATAGATTAATGGCATTAATGCTCATAGTAGCCAAAAAGCATTTAAAAATTTCCCATAAGCTAATTGTACTTAGCATACGCTGTGTAACGCCATTTACTGTTTATAACGTCGCCATGTTTATAACGTTCTACTTTAGCTATTTATTAATTTCCCTTTTTACTGGATAATTTACTTTTTAATTTTTATTCGACAGAGGATAAATTTGACTTGCGACAAAAATATTGGCCCCTCTCAGAACATGTGGCTAATGTACATGTTAGCGTCTTGAGCCAAATCCAAGTCCTGGCAGGCCTCAGGGTCTCTGGCTAAAGAGTAGCAAACAAATCGAAAAGGTTAATCATACGTTTGTTACGATGAGTTTGCGTGACTAATCACCCGAAATTAAAAAAAAATTACTTTTGCACGGGGTTGCAGCGGCGCCGTGGCTTAGTTGGTTAAAGCGCCTGTCTAGTAAACAGGAGATCCTGGGTTCGAATCCCAGCGGTGCCTTTTGAGTACAACGTCATGTATGCTATAATAATGACAAAAATACCGTATTTACTCTGTATAATTAGGCTAAATATTCAGTCAAAACCAACATAGTATTAATTATGCTTTATTCACTACCACAACTGTTAAACCATTTCATCATTTACAAAAAGACAGACAACCAGTAAACATAGAAGTATCTCCTCCACTGAAAATAAACTATACAAATAATTTACAGTTTCAAATCTCATTTCAAGACATTGAAAACTTGTTCTTCTACATAGGTCTGCATAGGCAAAATGAGCATGTTGAAAAAAGTACAGCTTAAAGTAACTGAGACAGTGTCTGATTTATGGCAGTTTGATATCTCCACATCCCTTCACTTATTACATACTTAATCATGATATCTGTAAAGAAAAAAAGAAAAAAAAAAATGCTGTCCAGTTCACTGGCTCTGCAAAAATATATACAGTAAAGGTTTAGGGACACCTTGCCTGTTTCCTGAAATGCCCCAACTGTTTTTACTGACCACAAACACACCTCAAAGTTACACAGGACACATTTGGAGAGGAATGAAGCAAGGTTGGCTGTAATGGAATGGTCTACCAAGTCAACCGACCTTAAACCAATCGAGCTGATCTGCATGGAGCTGGACCAAAAGGTTTTAGAGATGTTTTGAGACCAGCTCCGAAAACCTTGCAGGGTTTCTCCTGCAAGATACACAGCAGAGCATTTCTTAGGAATGCCTGGAAACACTGTTCTTATGGAGAAAGTGTGTGCAGCTATTAAGAGATTTTTGATGAATATATAGTTTAATTAGTTACTATCACAAATGATTACATGTGAGATATACTGTAATTTTCTGGTGAGTCCTTAAAATGTTATGTTAATCTGCAAACCAAAACATCTGAGAAAGCTAAGTGTCCCCAAACTTTCGATGGGCAGTGTATAACTAAAGAAACATACTTATATTACAGTATCATAACAGGGATCATTGAAGAAATGTGTCATGTGCATAGGTTAAGTATTGTGTTTCCACAAGTGCAGAGTACTGTAATATACATTCACGGAGCACTTTATTAGGAACACCTGTACACCTACCCATTCGTGCAATTATCTAAGCAGCCAATCATGTGGCAGCAGTGCAATGCATAAAATCATACAGATGTGGGCCAGCAGCTTTGGGTAATGTTCACATCAACCATCAATATGTGGAAGAAAATGTGATCTCAGTGATTTTGACTGTGGCCTGATTATTGGTGCCAGATGGGCTGGTTTGAGTATTTCTGTAACTGCTGATCTCCTGGGATTTTCACAAACAACAGTCTCTAGAGTTTACTCAGAATGGTGCAACAAAGAAAAAACATCTAGTGAGTTGCAGTTCTGGAAGGAAACGCCTTGTTGATGAGAGAGGTCAATGGAGAATCCCCAGGTTGGTTCGAGAAAGGCTACAGTAACTCAGATAACCACTCTATACAATTGCACCTGACATCAAGACAAATTCCTAGTACTGTAGAGTGTCCTTTACCGTACATGGCAATAAATTGTTTCTGATTCTGAATTGTGGTGAGCAGAAAAGCATCTCAGAATGCACAATACATAGAACCTTGAGGCAGATGGGCCACAACAGCGGAAGACCACGTTGGGTTCCACTTCTGTCAGTCAAGAACAGAAAGCTGAGGCTGCAGTGGGCACAGACTCACCAAAATTGGACAGCTGAAGACTGGAAAAACGTAGCCTGATCTGATGAAGCTCGATTTCTGCTGAGGCACATAGATGGTAGGGTCAGAGTTTGGTGCCAACAGCATGAATCCATGGACCCAACCTACCTTGTGTCAACAGTCCGGGATGGTGGAGGTGGTGTAATGGTGTGGGGAATGTTTTCTTGGCACACTTTGGGCCCGTTCATACCTATCAGTCATCGATTGAATGCCACAGACTATTTGAGTATTGTTGCTGACCATGTGCATCTCTTCGTGGCCCATCTTCTAATGGCTGCTTCCAGCAAGATAATGCACCATGTCACAAAGCAAAAGTCGTCTCAAACTGGTTTCATGAACATGAGAATGAGTTCAGTGTTCTTCAGTGTCATTCCCAGTCACTGAATCTGAATCCAGAAGAACACCTTTGGGAAAGTCCAACGGAAAGTCCAACTGAAAATCTGCAGGAACTGCCTAATGCAATCAACATGGACCAGAATCTCAAAGGAATATTTCCAACATCTTGTGGAATCCATGCCATGAAAAATTGAGGCTGTTTTGAAAGCAAAGGAAGGCCCTACCCAGTATTAGTGTAGTGTTCCTAATAAAGTGCTTAGTCAGTGTACATAAGGTTTAACATTTGTGTGTGGAGGAATTTGGTTCCCCTGAAGTTACTATAATTAAACAAATATTAGGTTCATGTTGTTTGTTTAGAATGAAAACAGAATATAAAGAATAAACATTAGAATAATTTTTGAATTATTAGAATAAAATAAAAATTGTGCACCTTGTCTTCACAGAAAATAACGTTTTCAAGTATTAAGTAATTAACAAGTGGCTTTAAGATAAGGTTTAGGGTATGGAGCTTGTCATGTACCCTGCTTAGTTAGCAAAGCTAATGCATTCCTGAATGCCAGATTTCTAGCTGTGTTTTAAAAAGGTAACATACACTGCAAAATACAAGAACGTCTCTAACTGCAAAATAGCAATAAATATATTCAGCATTAGGTCTTATGTCTCGACTGTTATGTATTTTGTGTATGTATACATGCAACTACAAGAGAAATACCTGAAGGCACTTAAACACTTCAGGTAGTAATTCTGAATTAATCCAGTTATAACATACTAAAGTATTTCAGTGTTTCTATTCATTTAAGGCACAGTAAACACAAAATGATAGGCAATATTTCAAATAAACTGTTAGAAATGATTTAAAAGTATTTAAATGTACATCTATGGGAAGTCCATTTGAGGTGTTAAGATAGTGACATTAACTTATGTGTAGCAGTAGATCCAAGACAAGAGAAAGACATTATACAAGGCTTATAGACATACGTGTTTGAATACTTACCCAAGAACCCTATTTTGGGGCTTTAAAATAAGAGGGCAACTAATGTTTAACAAAAACATGATACAATTAAGGTAATAAACAAACATATAATATAAAAGTCAAACAGGTCCAGAGGCCTTGCTAATGGCAGAAGACTTGTCCATCCATTCTCTTGGTGTTATGTCTTCAGTGGGGTCAACTTGGGGGAAAACCACAAAAAACACTCTCTGACCCAGATACGTGGCCCATTCTGTAGCAAACACAACATACATACATCATGTGTGTAAACTTTAAACATCAGTATAGTTTTCATTACAAATTATATTATCAACAATGTGAGTGATGCAATCTTGGAAATATTTACATGGATTTTAATATTTCTTAGTATTTGGTATGTCTGCCTTTTTCATTAATGACACTGTGAGCTCAATTCTAAAACTTTCTGTTTATTTCCATGTTTATTTTTGAAGGGAAAAAAATATCCCAGATTTAAGTGTGCTCTCGGACACTATAAACAGTATTTATGAAAGGCCCTTTTCACATGTAGCAGGTATTAGGATCACTGTTTGCTTTTTTTTATGGTGATGCACAGTTCAGTAGGGGTGGGCGATATTGCCTTTAAATGACAACACAATATTTGCCACAGGTGCTTGGGGAAAACAGTACTGCACAGTTTCCAGTCACACTGATGCGATTTCAATACATGTAAATGAATTTTCAGGCAAATACGTACAAATGTTATAATTTCTAAATGGTTATGATTTAGTCTGCCCTTTAATATATAGTTTTTGGCCAATGTTGAGTTTAAATGCGATAGGTTACTAAATCAAAAACATTTTATATTACACTTACCAATGAAGTTATAGATACACTTTGGCTTGTCTTTCCAGTACACTCCCAGAAAGTATACAGGTACTCCAGTGAGCATGATGACCAGTCCCACTCCGCAGACCAAAGGCTCCGAGTACAGACTGAAGCCCAGTAGCAGGACCCAGAACAGGAGGTAACACACAGGAACCAACAAACTCACCTATGCAATGGATATAAGAAGAGATCAGGCGTGATTACTTGCAATTAGTCAATGGAGAAATTCAAAATTTTCTAAAAGTTAGGATTTAAGAAGTGTTACAGTTATGCTGTTGTGGTAATGTTCTGCTGTATATTTTCACTTCAGTTTTATTTATATAGTGCTTTCAACAATAAACATTGTCACAAAGCAGCTTTACAGAAATTCAGATTTATATCCCTTATGAGCAAGCCAGAGGCGGCAGTGGCAAGGAAAAACTCCCTGAGACAACATGAAGAAACTTGGGGAGGAACCAGACTCAAAAAGGAACCTGTCCTCTTCTGGATAAAGGGATTATAAATCATTACAATATACAGGTGTAGAAGAGTAAAGGTAAACAAATAAGTGTGTTGAAAGTATGTTTATGAACTACTGTGAATAAGACTCCCGGGGTGAGCACAGGACAGTATTTACGACTACAGCAGCAGTTCATAGAAGGTATAAATTTACAGTATCCAGTATACTACACTATCAGCAGAGTTGAATACTTGAAGTGTTTTCTCCTTTGTACATCAATGTCATGCTGCTACCACAACAGCTTAGTCTTGACACATAAGGAAGCACCTTGGCTTTATTTTCTGAGTAGAGGCTTGTTTTAATGATACCTTGATAGGCCTGTACAAGTTTGGCTTCTTCCATCTGTAATACAGCATGCCAGCAATAGTGACTCCATAGGAGAGGTAGTTGATGAAGGACACATAGTTTATAAGGTTATGTGTTTCACCAATGCACATGATTACAATTGTGGCAGTGCACTGTATAAGAAGATGAGAGAAAACGAGAGGAATGGAGACAGGAATAGAAACATACAGACAAAAGCAAATGAAAACATTAGAACTTTCTGATACCAAACTGATGTTAAACCATGACAAAAACAATATATGAAGTATTTTGTACGTCATATAGCAACTCACACAGACAAGCAGGGCTGGAATTGGGGTGCAGCTCTTAAAGTGAATCATAGCTAGTAAGCTGGGTAAATGTCCCTCTCTTGCACCAGAGAAGCAAAGTCTGAAAGTGCACAAAAACACACACACACAGTAAACATACAAATGCTCACACACAAAATAAAAAAACATCTATCAGTAGACATGCATTTTCAAGATCAGTTCTATTCCTTTTTTGAGTAAGAGCAGTATGGAAAGATTTGAGTGTGATTAGGGATAAGAAGTCCTACTCCTATGCTCATTTTGAATAGTAACTCAGGTATACACAACCTTTTCCAAACCTCTCACTCCCAATTTTCTTCTTATGAGTGAATAAAACAGTACAGATGATGGATTATTCATAGAAACACTACATTATATTATAGGCCTACTTCCTTTTGAGTTGTGGAGGGTGAGATTAAACCCATTCAGTTCAAGTGACCAGTCAAATGAGCTAATAAATATAAGAACTCAAACATTTATTTAAAAAAAACCTCGATAATGGGAGGCCCAGCATTGCCACCTCACAATTCCAGGGCCTCTGGTTCGATCCTGAGCTCAGGTTGCTGTCTGTGTTGGTTTCCGGTTTCTTCAGTTTCTTCCCACCTCCCAAAAACTTGCCGGTAGGGGATTGGCTGTGATAAACCACCCCTAGGTGTGAATGAGTGTGTAAATGTAAGGTGCCCTGTGATTTTCTGGTGTCCAATCCATGGTGTATTTCTGCCTTGCCCCCAGAGTCCCTGGGATGGGCTCCAGATCCACCAAGACCCTAAGCAGGTTACTGAAGATGAATGAATGATAATGCTGGGTTCTGAGTTCTAGCACGGGAATTAAAAAAAAAAAAAATCACGGTCCCCCAGCTATGCTTCACGGACCCCAATTTGACAATCACTGCACAAAGCTTACACTGACTGTAAGTCACTGAACTTCCAGAAGGGGGCAGCAGAACATTGCACTATATTCAATCACATGCCTTCTAGGAGACAGAAGTCCTGGGATGACTGAGCTGACCTGGATGAGGTGAAGAGGTAGCCATTGATGCCTCCGAATGTGGAGAGTGCCACAGAGATGGGAATGATTGTGGAGAACATTCCAAGCAGCTTCTCTCCAAATGTCTGTTGGAGAGAAGTGTCAGAATGTAGCACATCCTCAAGACAATCACTAATGAGACGTCAGCTGTAAGAATGAATTGGAGTATATAACCTAAAGTTCTGGAAATTATGTCAAATCACTTAGAATTATACTTTTAGACTGAGTCACTAGTTAGAATCTCTGGCTGAACAGCCTGCAAGAGGGAAGGATGTGTGGTGTACTTACTACAGCCACAGCATTGGAGGACAACAGCTCATCTGGGGACATGGAGGAGAAGTAGGCGATATTGGTGAGCGTGTACACAAAGGTCACCAGTGGAATGGAGATGTAAATTGCACGTGGAAGGTTCCTGATGAAACAACAGTTTTCACAATATTGTTCAACAGCACTTATGAGTGGAACGTATTTCAGATGTATGAAAAATACAGCAAGATGTAGATATTCAGGGTTTCTACCATACAGCTACAATCAGTTGGACATAAAACATCACCCACTCAAGAGTGCGATCATGAAGGGACAGTATGTTTACATTCTTCAGTCAAACAGCTAAAGGGCACATCTTGAGAAATTTTTGTTTTCGGATAAGCCTTTTCCTAGCCCTTACATTGAATCCCACCAAAAATATGACTCAACCAATGCGAACCACCCAAAATTCTGTCATTTATCCTTGATAACAGCCAATATAACATTATCAACACCATTATCAAACCACTCAATATGTAAGGAGTCCATGCTCACCTTCTGGGATCCACCACCTCTTCTGTGACATAATTGAGAAAGTTCCAGCCACTAAAGGCAAAGGATGCCTGAAGGAATGCCAGAGCAATCTGCCCCACTGACGGTGTCTTATAAAACTCAAACGCTATTTGTGGCGTAAGACCCTTGTAATTACCTGAGGAGATAGGACATTATATCACTGTTTACACTTAATCTGTTTGAGGATGTTTAGATAAAATACATAGGATAATCCTTTGCATTGGGATACCACTTGAAACCATATGCTCAGAGAAATAAGAATTTCTGCGACCCTGACCAGGATAAAGCTCAAGAGGAATCGAGTTAGCTGTGATTAGATTTTGACTAATCAAAAATTCGACTGAGACATGATTTGTGGCTACTGTTTCCATGTTCATTTTATTTGTCAGACAGAAAATCATACCACTCTTGTGTAACTTGATTCCTAATTTATCTCCTAGCCGTAACACTTAATATATTTAAAATAGGAATGTTTTACTCTTTCTTGTGTACAGTAACACCATTCAGTGGCTAAGACCAGCACACAGCAATATCATAATTATTCTACTTGATTTCCTATCCTTCCTACTTAACTAGTCTTGTTTTTTCATTAACATTCATAGGTGAGACCTGTTAAATGGTACCTGGTGCTACAGTGCTCTCACCTTCGTAGATCTGTAACAGTCCCACAACTATAATGAGGCCCAGGGCCATCAGCTTCCCTACAGTGAAGATATCCTGGATACGTGTGGCCAGACGCACACTGAAGCAGTTCACCCATGTCAGAAATACTGCAAACACAGTCACATACACAAGCACACTAAACATCAGACCTCCCAGAGGAAATTGGGGTCAGTTGTTTATAATTGTGTATAATAAGGATGACATAGTACCCGGACACTTTCAGCCACAAAACATGCATGCTAAATTAGCCAGCTAGTTAATTTACAGTAGATAGTTCTAGTGATTAACAAAGTCTTGATGGTTTTGATATATTGTGCTATTTGTAATGATTTAAAATAATACATCCTTTAAAGAGCCAATGAATTGGCTTTAAAGATATGTTCCTTTTGATAGGAGTGTATGTGTCAAAGGGTTTGACTGATTTTGAGATGCCCTAGTTATGAAACACCGCTTTTAAACTTACTGTAAATACAAACATTATTATTATTATTATTATTATTATTATTATCTTGCTTCTGACTTTTGGGACATTTTTCACACATAGTTAGGTGTATACAGCATACACCTTAAATATATGTTAGTCAACTGGAATTTGGAGTGACAAGGAGAATGACCCCTAGCCACTACCACACACAAAAACTGGCATTTTATTCTTTATCACCTAAACCAAATGCTCATCAATGAACATTGTTTTTCTGGGATTGTAGCTAGCTAACCATGTACATTACCTAACCACTCCTAACAGAAATATGACTAGCTTCTAGTTAATGATCAGCAACTGCGCCTTGTTCCTGGATGCATACTTTTGTGATCACACGGGTGTCTTCACCCCATCTAGCTAGGTGGCAGATAATGTAAAGAAAAAAAAACATTTAAGAAAAGAGAATGGGGTCCAGGCTATCTAAATTACAGACATTTTCAGTCGCCTATTTGCAAGCACCCACACAACAGCCTGTGCAAGAACTTGATAGCTAATATGCTTGGATACTTGCTAATAGATGCTAACTTACAACAGCTCACAGTAATTACAATTACATGGTCTATTCTTTGGTGAAAAAAAGGATATAGAAATCTTTACAATGGCTGGAACAAGACTTTCTCTGAATTTAGATGGTTGGCTTGCAGATTGTCAGTTTTATATAACCATGAATATATGCATCCACAAAAAAGGTAGCTAGTAGGTAAAAGTAAAATAGTAGCCAGTCATACTTCTATTAACATTACTTGAGTAATAGAACTCCACAGGTAGCTAGTTACACTTCAAGAATAGCGATATCTGCTGCTGTGTTCTTGGTTCAGATCCTTTGGCCATGTTTGTTGTAGGGCTGCACAAAAAAATCATACTAAAAAATTATGCTGTTTCCATTGCACAAATGTTGTAATCATTGCACAGAATTTGTACCAAATGACCTCACACACACACCTGAAGCATGGCAACTCGGTGAGTGTACAGAAAAAAAAGGGAAGAAACAACGTCGGAAAGCTACACTACGAGTGAACTTTAAAATGACCCAAAAACCTGCCTGTAGTGAGAAGGAACACATTTGTCCTAAATGAAGTTTTAATATGTACTGAATATTAATTATACTGAATAAAAAATCTTAAATATTAAACATATACAATATTAAATTAAATACTAAACAAACAATGACATGAAAAGAATGAATAGTACTGTCTTACTCATAACCAGCCAGTAACACATTATGTATAGAGCACATTCTAAGAGATATTATCTATCACATATTAAGAGCAAATGACACTGCTATTGCCAGAAAATAGAAACATTGCCATGACTAATTGCTTAATCAGCTGTTATTATTGTGCGTTTAGTATTAAATCTGGGAGTACACACTGTGATATGAATAAGGTTTTAAACTAAATATCAGTTGGTTGTACTCAGAATTTAAGCTATTCTAGTACAAAATGCAGACAAGCAGTCATTCACAAACATCTGCTAGGACACTGCAGCTTCCACAGTCTGCTACAGAAATGTACGAATCAAATAAAAGGACACACAGTACTGTTCCTTATAAACTGGCCAAATAATCATGAGCAAGAATCTAGGAAGAATTGTGCAGCCCCGGGTGACAATTAATGCTTCATTGACTTCTTGCTTCAAATTCCAGTTGACCAACAGGCATTTAAGCACTACGCCTTCTTACAAGACCAGCGGAAAATATGCCAAAAGAATTCCAGAAGCAAAAAAAAAAAAAAAAAAAAAAAACACTATGAGAATGTGCGAATCCTTAAAAAAGGAGGAGTGGAATTGTAAATCTTTCAGCTCATCCATCACTGTCCCAGTCACTCTCTTTTCCTACATGTTCTTTTTCCCCCACTGTGAAATCTAAGTTTTTTTTAACCTCAACTAACAAATTGCTCTGTGGCATAATGGAACAAAAACAGGGGGCAATGAGCAGGTCTGTGAAAAGATGGAGTGCCTCACTCTTTTACAGAACTCTTCTCTTGTGTGGGCTCCACAAACAAGAGTAAGTAATTAGAGGTTATGCAATAATCACACGCCTAGTCGTCTCCATCACAGCACAGTCAAGTGCTCCACTGTTGTTGCTCACTGCCCCCTGTGAGAGTTTGGCCTAATCAAGAATGAATGTGCTCTGCATGTGACATACTGGCCGTCTACTGTTTTGGTTTTATCTTACAGAGTGTTGTTTCTATTCACTGATCACTTTTTTGAGCTCTCATTACATTGCCACTGTTTCATGGAGTGTAGCTGCTGGAACTCTGGGAAGGTGGGTTGGCTGATTGGTCAATTAGGCAGGTTGGTATTTCTAAAGAACACAAAGCCAGAAAGAGTAAGATTTACTTCTTAGTGCTTCACAGCTTCTTAAGCTGTGCTAATGAGCCAATAAGACCCTGAAATATGCCTTAACATTTTTGTGTGCTTCAATATTGAACAAATAGTGCAATCCTATTATATTCAATTAACACAGCTTGTGTTAATGCAGAATGATGCTACGAGGTGCCTATAAATATTAAATTATTGTCTAAGTGCCTACTGTTTAAACCCTTACACACGTTTTGGTCTTGGTGTCCATGTTAGTAACACCATACTATAATCAGAGCTGAAAGCTTTCCTTTAAACAAATGCTAGCATCATATCAAGACTCAAAACTCTCAGGACAATTAAGTGTGATGCCTTGACATATCATTCCATATGAATTTACTATGAATTTTCACCAGACTCTGAACTACTGTGACTTTTCTGCACCATTCTGATAAATGAACTTCCCCACAGGTTTTCTACAGCAGCCTAGACACAGCATGCCTATTTTTTTTTACTAATTTATCTCCCAGTTACTAGAAAATACAATCATTCATTAATAACAGTCATTAAAAAAAATACAGGGCCATTTACCCAAGAAAGAGCTAAGAAGTGTGAAAAATGAATCAAACAAACTATAAGACAGTGCTGTACTCACATATGCAGACAGTGGAAAGCATACGTGTGGCCATATACGGAGGAACGCAGTTGGGAAAGGCTGGCTGTAGGACATAGTTGGAGAAAGTGAGGGCTATTACAGCCAGAGTAGTAGGGTACATGATCAGTACTGCACTCCATAAAAGCAGGAACCTGGAAGAAGGGGGAAGAGGAAATGGATGGGACATTTTATGTAACTTAATTGTAAAAAGAACGAGAACTGATTAGAGTACAGGTGCTGCTGGTGCATTTCATGAAAAGAAGGCCATGAGAACATAATTTCGCTCAGTTAGAAGAAATACTTTGACTTTTACAACTGAAATTTAGTCTGCAACTAGGCATAATTTCTGTTTGAACTTAATGCCATATTTGTAATCTAACTTGCTCTCATGTGCAATGTTTCAACTGAGCATATGAAGCTTGTCAGAGGACCTGCACTGATGTTCAACCCTGAGTAAAAAAATGGGCCAAGCCTAAAATGGAAAAATATTAAGCTTTTAATGACTAAACAACAAATCATTGGTCAGGAAATTAGCAAGAATTAAACAAAAGGATAAAGGAACATAGTATGGGAGAGCTTTTCCCTTTAATTTCTTTAAATGTTTATGTCTCCTGGCCCTTGATGGGCTGCATCAGGTGTGGCAGATAACCAAATAATGACTAATCTTTTAAGAAAAAAAAACACCCCAGAAGATATTTTTGGAAAATGTTGTACACACAGACATGTGTTATTTTGAATTTTCAGCAAAAGTAAACCAGCAAATGGTGGCACAGGAGCTCTTAATTCTTAATGTTTAATTCTTGCTCATTTTTTGTTGATTTGCTGTTAAGACCATTAAAACCTTAATATCTGCCATTTTGGGCTTGGCCAATTTTTTTTGCCCCAGGAATGTATATTCCAAAAAAACCAAACAAAAAAAAAACAGACTGATTGATTGACAGTTTGATTTTTTATTATTTTTAATAACTTACCCGATCAGGCCTCCAAAAATCTCTGTAACATATGAGTAGTCTCCCCCTGACTTAGGGATGGTGACCCCAAGTTCAGCATAACAGAGAGAGCCAAGAGCAGCGATGCCCCCTCCTAATGTCCATACCACCAGTGCCAATCCAACAGAACCCGAGTGCTCCAGGACCCCTTTAGGAGAGATGAAGATCCCAGAGCCAATGATGTTACCTGCAGAAAAAAAAAGTGATGTGATGTCATATTGCCACGGCTCTAAAAATGGCGTGGGTGACCCCCAGGGATCT
This sequence comes from Pangasius sanitwongsei, assembly GCA_037576675.1. Classification (NCBI taxonomy): domain Eukaryota; kingdom Metazoa; phylum Chordata; class Actinopteri; order Siluriformes; family Pangasiidae; genus Pangasius; species Pangasius sanitwongsei. The sequence continues at coordinate 16,899,529 of CM075011.1, read as the reverse complement.
GGGACATATTGGCAGAGAGTGCTCAATTTTAATATTTTGTATTTCTAATGACATAATGATGGTTAAGCTCACTACTGATACTACTGATATAATTATTACAGTTTAGCTATTAAACGTAAAAGCCTAATAGCAGGTGACTTGATTTGAATGAGTTTAAAACGATGCCAGTCAGACTAATGTGAATCTACCTGCAATATTAATACAACTCGTTAAATTGCTGTTAATATGACACAAATGATTTTGATTTTTAGATTTTAAAACAGTATAAATAAGACTGGTTAAATTCGGTGGGGGAAAAGTTCAGGATTAAAAAGCTTTACTGCTCCAATGAATAAATGTGAATTTTCTTTACACTGAAAAGGGGTCCTTGTTGCAAAAGTTTTCGGAACCCCTATAATACATTCATAGTTCAGCAGATGGAATATAGCAATTCTTTTAGTCTATTAGCTGTGGTGATAGTTTAAAATTGCACTGTAATCTAATGCTTAACTAGGCCGTATGAAACTCATAAATTAAAGAGTATCATGCTAAGCACTGTAACACAGCTGTACTTCAACATAGTTCTGGCAATTGACCAAGGAGGACAGTGACTATATGATGAGGATGACAAGGATGAAATTAAATGAAAGTGCTAGATATGAAAATAAAATGTTAGAACTGAAAATCTTTTTTTTCTTTTTCTCCCACCTCCCAAAAACATGAATAAATGTTAGTGAAACGAGTGAAAATCATTTTACAAGAAGGATGCCACAACACAGACATACTGAGTTCTGTTCTTTGGTTGCCCTGATTGAAACCAATCAAAATCATTGAAAACTCCTATAATCAAAAGTTACAGTATGTAATGAGCCTTCTATCAAATGACTAAATGTGTCATTGTTCCCTGTGGGCATTTTGACCAACCTTAGACCTTCAGGTCAATCTTCAACCATGCCACATCAAGGGTTTACTAATATTGTAAAGCCTGTTTTGTCTATATAGTGCAGCCACAATATGCAGAAATTAAGGCCATGCCACCTCAACAAGCTTTTCAGTCACAGGACAAGTGGCGCACAGTGAGCTTACATAACAGCATATATCAGTAATTTACTGCACTGGGTGTCAGCAGTCCAAGCTGCCACCAGCAGTAATCCATAACACATGGAGCTGTGTAAAGCAGAGATGCACTTCCTGTGGTTTACAGATTATATAACTGTACATGTCACAAAAGTAACTATTTGCAGTATAGTGAATATGTGCATATGACTTTGCCTCTGTGTCCACACACTGCCTGTGACTCACTCTGCCTACTAGATATTATGTTCAAAATAGTAACAGCATTTATCTGTAAAGCGATCACTGTCGATACCTAATTACTCATGTTTTAGGACTGTGGTGTGATTAACAAGTTTTGGGTCTATGTGTTATTAACACTATCTGATTTAACAAGAACTCTTGTCTGTGTGTATTAAATGATTACAATTCTTTTAAGCACAATTTCTAAAACATTTCATTTGTGTGGGCCACGGGGGCGGGGGGTGGGTGTGTTTCAGGCATGGTGGCTTAGTGTTTTGCACATTTGCCTTTCACCTCCATGGTTGGGGGTTCAATTCCTGCCTCCGCCCTGTGTGCACGGAGCTTGCGTGTTCGCCCTGTGCTTCAGAGGTTTCCTCCCCCAGTCCAAAGACAGGTGCTGTAGGCTGATCGGCATATCCAAATTGTGTGTGCGTTTGTGTCCTGTGATGGGTTGGCACCCTGTCCAGGGTGTCCCCCATTTTGTGCCCTGAATCCCCTGGGATAGGCTCCAGGTTACCCCAAGACCTTCTATAGGATAAGCAGTATAGAGCATGGATGGATTTCATTTTTGCTTGAACTGATGCTATAATGATGTCTCTCTAGAGCTGGCTACTGCTCTGACTAATAGAGCTACAATATTAGCATGGTCAGGGATTGCATTGTCCCTTAAGGATTTACTATTGTCTTGTTAACAAATGCCATATAATCCATCCTGCTTATTATGTAGGCTAATTTGGACTTCAGCTGGTGTGACAGATTGTGTTGTATGTTCCTGCCATTTGCTTAGTTGTGTTGTGAATGAGCAATGTACAATTACAAAACCTGAATGGTATGTTATCTGCTGAAAACTAATAAAAAGTTGATTACAAAAAAAATATTAATGGCACCACTGATAGTGTACTAATTTGTCATACTATTCGTGTGCGAGATTGAGAGAGAGAGAGAGAGAGAGAGAGAGAGAATTACAGGTCAGGCAGTGTTCATGTCAATGCTGGAGGAATGGTGCGTTCAAGTCATGTCGGAAAGTCCGTATTTACGAGTTGAACGCACATGAACGCCACCACAAAGTCGTAATTACGAGTGGGTTGTGGGGCGTTGTGTCAGTAAGAAAACATGGTGGAATCAGTGGAATGGTGGATGCAGTGTCTGTATTTGACGGTAAATTAGATAAAATGGAACGGGTATGTAGCAGTGACGTGTCTCTGTCAGGCTTTTTTATTTACAGTAGAACAAGTTAATGAAGTGTACAGTGGCTTCATAAAGTGACTAAAAACATTAAAAAAAAAAAAAAAACACACACACACACCTGATGTGCGTTCTTTGTTCTTCATTGTCTAGAAGAAGAGTTTAAAAAAAAATTGCTGTATTTTTTGTAGTTAATTAAGAGAAGGCACACCGCCATCTTGCTCCAAAGACCAAAGTGACTTGAACGCACCTGACATTGTAATTACAACTTCCCAACTCGTAAACACGAACTTCCCAAGAGCACTTGAACGTACAGTAAGTATCTGAGCCTCACACGTCTCTAGACCAGTTGAAGTGACAGCATTTACCAGCTCGACTCCTTTCACCTCATAAAGTTATACAGTCCTAAAAGAAGTGAGCAATTGCTTGTAGCATGAGCCCAGTTTACTACTGGAGCTTATATTACGGCGTAACACCGTAAAGCATGAACCTAATCATTAAAATGCAAAAAAACAAAAACAAAAACAGTCTCATAGAACATTACTTAGATACAGAGATGAACATAGGTTGTTGACGACATAACTGTTTAACTGTGTAACTGTATAATTGTTTCAAGCAGTAAAAGTAATCAATAAATTGCTATTTTCCTCAAGTTCTTTCTCACTGCATGTTTTATTGTTTTCCAAAGCTCACATCTATCTAGGTTAAGTTTCTCTTATAAAGTTTGTTGTTGCTGTTATTATTATTAATAGGATTATTATTATTATTAAGAAGAAGAAGAATGTAAGTAACTACATTACATTACATAGTAAAGTAAAACTTTTGCACATGCTTTAGCTCACCTATAATGATGGTGCAGGCGCTCAGCAGTCCTATTTCTTTTTTGAGAGTCACGCGCTCCGGGATCGTGTCGCACTTTACCTCTCCGTCTTTCATGGTGCTCGGCTGAGCCTCGGCCTTGTGCTTGGCGTTTCTTTGCCGCTCCGCTCCATGCATTTCAGCGAGCAGCCCCAAAAGCAAGCTCGGCTCTCCCCCTCTTGAACTGCTCTCAGAGCATTGATGCACGGTGAAAAGAAGGCGCATGCGCAGCATCCTCCACCATCCAGGACAGAATGCTAACGACTCCTCAGAAGTGAGCGAGTGGAGGACTAGTTGACTGCTCTATATAAGGAAATGGCGTGTGACTAATGGGTTTAAGATGTGTTTCAACCTTCGACAGATTTGTGGTTTTGTTGTGGGATAGCTGTTATCTGCAGGCACAGAATGATCACAGGACCCATCACTGTGTCTAGATGGAGGTGTGTGGAAATCTGTGGAAGGGGTCCATTATGTTTACCACTCTGTAACTTGAACTCCAACCATGTTACTCTCATGCAGCTCCTGGGAGGGCAGAATCTCATACAGAGAAGGTAACACAGAAGAAACGTATAAAGGAATTCCAGGAGCACTTAAGACATATTTTACAATGAAGCAGCTTCCTCACACCTCTATTCACCCTTGAAGGATCTCTGGCATGGAATTTAGTAAGTCAAGTCGTGAATTTGTGCTGTGGCTTTTCCCTGGCTAACAGCGCCGGTCACACAATGAAGGGTCCTGGATTCAGTTGATCCCCGCCAGAGAGCCTGTTCAAAGTGGAGCTGCTTTGTAAGCCGGCAGGAAGGCCCAAACACTGCCAGCAGTGTGCAGCCCTTAAAGGGAGAAGTCGAGCAGAAAACCAATACATCACAAGAGCCACCAAGGAAAGAGGGAGGGAGAGAGACCAAAACTGAGGGAACGACAGATTGCTTGAATGAGGGAGTCGTTGAGACAATGAGAGCATACTCACCAAATACCTTGAGAGTCTAGTGGAACTCTAAGGCACCCTAAATTTATTACAGTTTGAAAATAGGACACAGAGACTCACTGTATATGGCATCTATTGCTAAACTTGACTTTACTCAACCATCAAGACAAATATGTGCAGTCTGAGGTTAGCACAAAGATGCCAAATACAAGACTAAGGTTTAAATCATGGTTAAACAATAAACCGTATAAAAGTCTGTACATACTGTCTAAGAGTTAAATGCATTATATTTGTGAAGTTCAGCTCAATTTATCATCAGCTCCATCTTGTGGGAATATCTAAAAAGAAATGTTCACTTGCACATACAAAGAAAATTAACTAGATTAACTGGACACATCCATATTATTTTAAAAACAAAATCACATACTTTATTTAATGGTTACTTTCCTGTTTCAGTGTTTCTAAATCAGGCAATGCAGGTGTACTTGACCACGACTGGGAAAGACAGCCTAGCTAACTAGAGACACAGTGCATGAGGACTGCAGCTGAGTCAAACCTTTCTCTGTTGTGTACTGTTTAACCTCATTATAAACAGTCTACCCATTGTAATGGGTTCAGTTGCTATTGTAGAACAGTTTAAGATAAGTTTAAATCACAGCATTAAAATAAGACAGCATGGTGGTACAATGGCTGGCAGTGGTACCTCACAGCTTGAGGGTCCCACATGGGTTTCCAGGTTCTCTTGTTTCCTCCCACCTCCCAAAAACATGCTGTTAGGTGGACTGGCTACTCTTTTTGCCCCTGGTGTGAGTGAATGTTCAAATGTGTGCGCGCATGGTTCCCTGCGATGGACTGGTGTCCCAACCAGGGTGTGTTCCTGGGATAGGCTCCAATGCCTTGACCAGGATAAAGAGGTTACTGAAGATGAGTGAATAAATGAATAAAAATGACAGACTATGAATTCACTTAATTCCAAAGGATGAACAAAAAAAAAAACCCAGATTATCCAAATTTTATTAACTGCACTGTAAAACAATGTTTTGGACATATTTGGCTTGTCAGAACAAAAAATATTTTCATTTTTCCTTGAAGAAGAACTAAAATCTATTAAGTTTTTATTGCCTTGGAGTTTGAGTATTTGCATTAGGTTAGAGTCTTTACATGGCAAACAGCAGGTAATTCCTGTGTGAAAGTCTCTGCACAGTGCCACGTGGCACAAGATCATGGAAGTATATCATGGAAAAAAGCCCAAATGTGCTGAGCAGTGGCCTGCCCCACAACAGGCTCCAGCTCCTCAACTGAGACATTGCTGATCTTATGGATGCTAGAGAAGCGCTGGAGTAGGGCCAAGGCCTTCACTTTGCCAACTCCAGGGATCTGCTGCACCAAGTTCAACACCACTGGGTCCAGCAGTCTGGCTGTGCTTCTCCTGCGGAATGGGTTCTCCTTGCTCTCTCCATGCACCTGTGGGAGAAAACATTTATAATATGACATTCAGAAAGAACTGTAGCAGGTGGGATGTGATTTAGCAAGAGTCTGAATTGTGAAGGAGGAGATCTGGAACAAATCAGAGAGAACATAATGGCTGATGTGGCACACCTGATATTTGTTTTCCCAGCATGTATTTATGTATTTCTCTCTCTCTCCCTCTTGTTCTGGCAGTGAGCTTTGTGTGTAAGACAAGCTAAGATGCAGAAGTGCATAGCAAGCTGGAAAGATGCTGTTTTAAGTTTCCGTTTAGTGGCTGCCTCGCCTGTGTGATGCTCATAAATGGAATAGTTATAAAAAAAATAAATAAAAAAAAATTCACATTCAAAAATGATCAAGATCCGTGCCCTTATGCAATTCATCACCAGACATGACCTTCTCATGCTACACAATGTAGTTAAACCTATGGCTATCTATGTGCATTGAATGTGGACAAGTTACTGGACTGCAGTGTGGAGCCCTCACCCTACCTCAGTCTTCTTCTTCTTCTTTCGGCTTTTCCTTTCAGGGGTCGCCACAGTGAATCATCACTCTCCACCTATCCCTATCTTCTGCATCCTCAACACTTGCACCCACTAGC
>CM075011.1:16882879-16893118 GCA_037576675.1 Pangasius sanitwongsei | reverse complement strand
CCTCTGAACATGTCCAAACCATCTTAATCTGGCCTCCCTAACTTTGTCCCCCAAACGTTCAACATGAGCTGTCCCTCACCCTACCTCAGTACAATATTTAAGTATGCTGGCTTTCCCATATCAAGAAATTGTTATATAGGCTACAGTTGACAACAATAGCCATCTAATGACATTTTATCAGATTAACTTTAGTATCTGGGTTACATTCCAGAAAGATGTGCTCTATGGAGCCACAAATCAATATATGAAAGCATATTTCTTTTGTTTGAACAGAAATGTGGTACGAACGTGGTTTTATTTTGGAGCTTAGTAAAGCAGTCTAAAAACAAATAGTATATCTCCCATTAGTCTCATGCTAATGAAACTACTCTTTTTGCAGAGATGTCCTGCAAATCAGAAATGCACACCTCTATTAACTACTTTCCCTTGAAAGGACTGAGGAAAAGAAGAAAAATACATCTACCTTTTCCTATGGCTCAACAATTTGGGCTAGTTTCAAGTCTTTTAATGCAGTTTTTGAGTTGGAAGTTGGGGGTGGGAATTTTACTCCATCCCTCCCCATGAGCTTCAGCGAGCTGTTCTTTAAAGCTCAAAAGTAAAATAACAGTTACACCCCTAATGTGCAGGGTCAGAGGAGTTTCTAATTTGCTAAATTGTTATTAATATAGAAAAAAAAGGTTGTTTTGGGTGAACAGGCAAAATTGGGTGACCAGGAATCATTCCTTTTAGCAAAATATTTGAAGGCTTTGCCATATTATATATTCAAATCACCATTATGACATTCTGAATGAAAGTACACATACTGCCAACTGTCTGTTTCTTACTGTATTACAGTATGGTTATTGGGCCCAACTTTACTTTCACATGAAAGGTACCACTGCCATTCAAACTAATTTTAATTTAACAAGTTTAATTACTTAGTTTAATCAACTATTAAGTTTAATAGTGCCTGGAATTCTATTAAAGGGTAACAAACAAGACTAGACACAACGGCATTTAATGTCTGTTATGATGTGGTCCAACTGGGCAACATTTTAGTATGTTTTAGTTCAATTTAGTTACGATTGAACTCCAGTGTTTTTAAACAGTCTTTTAAAACTACATTGAACTACAGTGTTTCAATAGTAGAAATATTTTATTGCTGTTTAGATGAATGTTGAGCAACACTAGTGTATATTTTGGGTAGAGCTTTACATCTAACAGTGACTCACCATCTGTGCAATGAGCTGGGCTGCTTCACCAGGACCTGGGACATGCAGCAGGGTCAGGCCCAGCTCCAGCACCACAAACTTCTGCAGTCCACTGAAGTACTGCTCACTGAGACGAGTCTTCTCCGCCAAAACAATCCCATGGAAGTTACTATTGGCCTGCAACATAATTACCTAAATTAATAAGCTGTAAAAATGGTTTTAAAAAATGGTTATAAATGGTTTCCATATACAATGTAATGTGTACACCATGTAACTATGGCTAGATTAATCATAGAAGATGATCTTTAATAGAACATGTATTTGCTGGTTGAAGATACAAAAAATAAGCACACAACTGTGCCAACAAGTCTTCATTTTTCATATTCTATTTGTGTGACACTCAGTACCAAATTCATAACTCCTGTGCATGCTACATGAAAGATTTGGGGAAAGGTATATCCTGCTATGGAAAACGGTGGGGAAAAAAAAAAACCTTAAATGGAAGTCCTGTTCTTCAAAAACCCATGGCTATATATGCAGCAGTTTTGCAACAAAATATATTTTAAGACAAATACTTTGGCTGCATGTGTAATATTTCTCCAACACAATACAAATGATATTTAAAAAGTTCTTATGGTTAACAAATCCTCCAATTTCTTTATGTCAGTATACCTCCCACTACTACTTGCACCCTACAATGTGTCAGATAGAAAACATGATTCATTTTGACAGCTTTAAGTTGGCCATGTCCCTAATTCATGCTGACATTATAGTACACAGGTTAAGTCTAATATCAACTGACAACACTGGAAAAGAAACATTTCTTTTTGTCAGGACCCAGAGACAATCAAAATAACATTGTTTCAGAACATATGCTGCGCTTAAAGTGAAGATACATCATCAAAACTTACTTACATTTCTGAATCGAACAATTTTTCTCTTGTAGTCATTCCCTGCCACCAAGTCACGCTCTGACACGTACAGGACACAACTTTTGTTACTGAGGTGAAGGTCCACAACACCAAGCTCCTCCTCAAAGGCAATCTTCACACTCCCTGTGAAGCAGAATAAAAACCAGTAAGCAAGTATATTAGAGGTAAACAAGTAGCAATAGTCATTTGGTCTTGATTAGGATTTCAGAACTGTAGAGATAGTCTAAAAAAAAAAATAATAATAATAAAATAAAAAACCCACATATTTGCAAATAGCTATTGTCTAAATGATAGGTGTGCAACCCTGATGCTGGAATACTCCCTATCCTTCACATGTTAGTGTTTTTACCTGCTCTAACGCACCCACTTCCACTCAGGAAGGGCTGGTAATTAACTGGTTAGTTAAATCAGGTGAGATGGGAAAAGGGAAAACACTAAAAGGTGCAGGACATGGGGTACTCCATGATCAGGGTACTACTGTTTACACACTGGAGACAACTGGTAGACACCTTTAAAATGCTGCACTAGTGTGGAGCCCCTCCACTTGGCGTTGATGATGACATGTCCGTATGGAGGTACAGCACTAACCACCACTGCTGCTGAGGGCTTGGGCTCCATCTCAGTTACATAAGCACTACCATATTTATCTACAGACAGTTAGTCAGCATCATAACATAAAGGAGAATCTTCTCATTAGTTAGTGGCAATAATCTAAGACTGCAGCTAACAGTTTATGGCAGTGTTACCACCAGGGCTGCACGATACCGAAGAAAAATGAGATATGCAATAACTTGTTAAATAATTCGATATGCGGTACGATAATGTGTGTAAAATCAATTTAAATTATACTTATATGTAGATTTAAAAACTGACAATGACATAACCAACATACATGTTTCATGTTCTTTTGAGGAAAAGAAAGCATTCTCTGCTATCTGAGTTGCCCTAAAACTTTCCCTAACTTCTTTAAGTATTAAAATCATTCAGTTATCGCAGACCCTTACGATATGCATATCGCGATATTTACATTTCGATCATTTCGTGATGATCGTGCAGCCCTAGTTAGCGCTTACCTTCATGACTAGTTCACCAAAGGCCAGCTCGCTAGCAAACTAAACTAGCTTAAACTAGCTTAATACCTGCGATATGCCACTAATATCGAGCTAAATTATTCTTTTCGAAATTCATTCCAAAATAATTTCCATGACTGCAAATGGTTTCAGGAAGCAACTTTCTGTATGACAAAAAAAAAAAAAAAAAAACGAGTTAGCCTGCATGCGCGCAGCACATCACAACAAACCGTATTAAATCTCGCGCGCGTTAACGTTCCAAAGAATCTCGCGAGATTTTCATTTTCCCCGCCGCTGTTCATTGGCTGCTTCTTTTCCATTTAAATGGTTGAATAGAAACAGAGACGCATCCTTAGCTCCAGGCGCACACACGCAGGAATAGTACAGCAGTGCGGTTAGGAGGCACTCTCACATTCAAACAGCGATTACAGCAAGGGAAGCTTGGTGGAGCAACTTTAGGTGAGTGCACTGATTTGTGTTTTTAACTCGAATCCTCAATCTTTATGATGCTGACTTAGATTTTAAATTGTATTTTTACAAAAAGTGACGTTACCTGTCAAACCTGTTATTGTCAAAGAGTCATGAAATGCAAGATCAAGAGCAGTGACGACACACACACACACACACACACACAAAGTAATTCCTGTCAGCTGTGGGAGGATCCATGCCCGGACTTGTCCTGTACCAACAGACGCAGACCCTCAGTACTACAAAATTTAATTGTCAAATTTAGCTTATTGCAATATGAATAGATTTGAACCTTGATCACTCTTCAGGAGCGAGAGTGTTGTTTGTTTGTTTGTTTGTTTGTTTGTTTATTGACCTCTTTGCTATTTGTGTCTGGACTCAATATGAGAATAGGTCTTTTGTGGCACTGAAGAAAAAAAAATTACACCTGACACTAAATGATACTTTGAGGATTTGTGTAGGGAATTACAATAAAAGAATATTCTCTGATAAAAGGTTTAAATTATAAGCCATTTAGAAAGCTAACACTAACCTTTTTAGTTTATAGACCTTCATTCATCATCCTGGTCAGGGTCACAGTGGATCCAGAGCTGATCCCAGGTGGGAAAACACCCTGGATGGCAATGGCAGTCCATCACTGGTTCCTATGAGCACACATTCACACCCAGGGGCAATGTTAGTGTAACCAATCCTCCTACCGGCATGTTTGTGGACAGTGGGAGAAAATCCGGAGAACCTGGAGGAAAACCAAGCGAATGCAGGGAGCGTGTGCGAAACTCCACACGGACAATAACTTAAACTCAGGATCGAACCAGACACCCTGGAGGCACAGAACATGCTGCACCACTGTGCTGCCTGTTTTTCAGTCATTCTTTTTAAAATGTTGTTTTCCCCCCTTTTTTGTCCTTTGTTTTTAGGGGTCAAATGGTTCAGAGACATTTAATCAGTTTGGAACCGTGGATGTTGCTGGGGTGTGTGTTGGCTCTGTGTGGTGAAGCTGATTCTTTCTTTGAATGGATGAAGAAGGTGGCACCAGCTCCAGCCGCGGTGCCTCCAGCTGTGACCACTCAGCAGACTGCTGTCCCGAGTGATGCCCCACAATTTGAGATGAGTGTCTCTGATGAGAAGATTTTGGCTGAGGCGAAAATGATGGATATGAGTCCTCTTGACAGCTGCCATTTTAGAGTAAGTACAGACTTTCTTGAGGCAACTCGTATAAGCAGGTTCATACATGAATAGTGGTTGGACAGTGTCACAAACACTGCAATATGGTCCAGAATTTCTTTCTTATAATGGTGTCTAATGCTTTGCCTTGTAGTGTTGATTTATTGTTGAAAATCTATGAATGCTCTATAAAGTACAAGTGACCTGAGTTTTTTTTTTTTTTTTTTTTTCTTTTTCTTTTTTTTTTTCTTTAAACAGTGTTGTATTTGTGATTCATTTATTGTCTTATTTCTTTTCTCACCCCTCAATTTTGGTTTATATTCTAGAGATTTTTATATTCATAGACTTTCTGACTTCTGTTCACAGGTTGTCACTCAGCTCAAGGCTACCTGCAATGGCCTCTCAGAAGAACAGCTGGCAAAACTGGGAGTGGCTTTGTTCAACTGCCAGTCAGAAGTGGAGGGACGCAGGACTTTCCTGTGCACTGAGGAGATGGTACAGGGCACAGTGATTACTGTATTGTTGTTATTCCTCTTTCGGCTGCTCCTGTTGGGGGTCGCCACAGTGGATCATTGGTCCGCATATTTGATTTGGCACAGTTTTTACACCGGATGCCCTTCCTGACGCAGCGCTCCCCAATTATTATCCGGACTTGGGACCGGCACTGAGAGCGCACTGTTGTATGCAGCCCCAGTGGCTGGGGTCGGTTCCCTGACTGGGAATCGAACCCGGGCTGCAGCAGTGAGAGTGCTGTCGCCTAACCATTAATCCTCCAGAGAACCCACAATGATTAAAATTAAAATTTTGTGCTATAGTGCTTTCATAGAGCCATTAGCTCATGTTCTTGGTCATTCTTGGATTCATCGGTACTAATCACTTAAGACAAAATTATTTTTTTGTCCATAAACTTCCTTTAAAGTGCAGCCGCCTTTTAGCGCCCACTTTTATATGCCAGTCAAATGACTGATGGGTAAAACCAAAGTCTGGCCTACCTAAATACACTGTTTCACTTGTAAATACATAATGCTGAGAAAGAAAATGTGTTCAGAATTCCATTTCATGTTGTCTTTAAACCATTAGAGATTTAAGTTTACTGTTGGTAAGTGGTTTGGTCTTCAGTTCCTTAACCATTGCATGTGCAGCAAATGATCATAAAGACAATTTCATGACTTGAAGAGATGTGATGTTCTGAACAACTTTTACTTTGATTTCATTCAACTGTGGAACTCTCATTAAACATTTGTTGTCCAGCTCATAGAGGAAAAAGACTTAAATCATTACGATGTACTTGTGTTTTTGATAACTGAAATCAGCTCTAGGCCCCAGATATTTATGGAATGAGAGCATTGATTATTAATCACTCCTGTTTGCAGTCATGTTGATGTAGTTCATACTTGATATGACTGTTACCGCTCTTATTTTTTCCTATCTTTTTGGCAGTCCATTAAAGAGTGCACAGCCGACATGGATTCAGATACCTGGAACGCGTACCACATTGTCAGCAACCGTGCACGCTCGGTGTGTTATGCCACACGTCAGCAGCAGTTTCGAAGGCAGACTGAGCTTACTGTGAACGCCCTAATCTCAACAGCAACAAACCAGCTGGATGCAATGAAAGACCTGAAGGTCTGCATATCTAGAGTCTATCATTCCTACATGTCTCTTAATTTTTAATAATAAGCAATTTTTTTTTTTTTTTTTACAATAGTGGGTAAGCTTTTTAAGCTGCTTATTCTGTATTAAGTGCTTATTGGCAAATTGACTAGTGATGATCAAGTATATTAAAAACATATGAAGAGATTGACATATACACTCAGTTGTGGTTAGTGTTAGTGGTTACAACCATCCTGCACCCACTGGCCAATTTAGTAGGTATAGGTGTATAATTATTGTCTTAATAGTTATTAGTACCCCATCTGTTGCAATGTACAGCCACTCTCTAGAGCAGGGATTTCAAACCTTTGTAGCCAGGGACCTGTGTGGGTTTTTTTTTTTTTTTTTTTTTTTTTTAAATGCTTAACACCTCTCTGTCAAGTCACTAACGTGAAATAAACAAGAAGTTCAGACTGAGGAACTTTAGGGATTGATCTTGCATAGAAGAAGCATATTCCACCTGCCAACACTAGGCCATGTATGTGCAGGAGGGTCAGCGTGAACTACGAGACATGACTGCTGCATCACTGGACAGGCTGTTGGAGGGTCACAGTGCTCTACAGCTCCAGCAGGGGGCACTAAAGGAGGGCCAGGAGCAGTTGGATGCTTCAATCTCAGCCAATTTGCAGAGGTTGGCACAGGAGAAGGCTCTGATCAGCACTGGGCAGCAGCTGGTGGCGCAGCTTATCCAGGGAATTACACAGAGAATAGGTGTGTCTCATGGTCTTATGATCAGTTCAGTTAAAAAAAAAAAATTCTCTTTGAAATTGAGCCTTTCTGCCTGTTCTGTTCTGAAGTACTACACTTTTTTGTTGATCACTCGTTTTGAGATTGTTTGAGAGGGATTGTATTATAAATACAGGTTTTGGTGTGCGATTAAGATGTTAATGTCTGACATGTCCCTTCTGTTCTGCATGCATAGAGAACGTCAGTGAGCAGCTGAAAGGTCAAGGTACAGATGTGCAGGAAGGTCATCAGGCTATTCTGAATGACCTGGCTGAAGTCAGAGGGCGTGCACAAGAGATCTACAGTAAAATGGGTAAATCATCAGTAAAACACACTTGGCTGGTTTAGCATTTCTTTATATTCCTGTTACGGTTCATTTTTTTCCCATTTGAAATTGAGAGATGTAGTCTATTATAGATAGGCTAAATAATAATTCGGTAGTGTCATAATTTTGCATGTTTTTTTTTCTGTTGTCTGCTTAGTGAGCCTGCATGGTAAGATAAGCTATATGAATCCTGTAAACATATATATAAATATACCTGACTTTGCTGTTGTTGTGTTTAACAATTGGTGAGACTGATTCTCCTCTGACTCTTGTTTCAGAGCTTAATATGAATGGGGTCCTACAGCAGCAGAACACAACGGTTCAGTTCTACGCTGAGCTCATGAGAAAGCTGGAACGCATGAACAGCACTCTGGGATACATGCTGACATACCTGGACAGCATGCAGAGCAGGCTAGAGGATAGACTACATATGATCCAAGGATACCTGGGATGGGCTGGTACTTAACGTATTATTTAAAGCATGTTAAGATTAAATAATATTCAGTGTTCACATTTGGAGCTGCATTCACAAAAAGTGGCATTAAAAGTTCCTAGCTATGGCTCTATTAAGACATGGAGCATCTCTCTCAGATGATTTAATCACAAGTGGACAGGAGCAACACTGTTTATACATCATATTTTTTAAGTGTGTTGCATATGGAGGTTGCATTTTGTGACTGGAAGAGCTGGCAAATCTGCCAAAAGCAGATCACCTTAAGACCATCCCAAAAAATACTGGACCAATACTAAAACTTTAACAAAGTGAATATTCAAGTGAAAGAGCATTTTCTAATTAAACCATCAGACACTCAGATTGCTTGATTTTAAAAAGCATGCACCCTGTAAGTGTTCGGAGATTTTATCAAATCAGTGTGATGTAACTTGACTGTGGATAACTCGGATTCCAGTTTATTTGCAACTGTCCTGAGGCCGATAGGTTGGAGAGTGGACAAATCTTTGATCTGTGCCATAGTGCATTGCTTCTGCATCCCATTGCAACTAGAGGAGAGAATGGGGTTTGTGGGTAAGCGTAGTTCATAGAGACTTGCAGAGGTGCTGGTGTGCTACCTTTAAAATCTCACCACAGAGAATGTGTGATGTAATGAGCATTCCTATGATCCATCCATTTTAAAAAAAAAAAAAAAAAAGAGAGAGAAAGAAAAAAAGTAACATGACAAATTCTCAGAGGATAAAACTGGTGTATAAAAACACCAAAGGCTTACAAAAATGTGATACAAAAGTGTGTACAGTGTAAACACAAATCTTTATTGCCTGTTCAGTACAAAAGATTGATATCAAGTTAAGTGTATCAGGAAAAGGAGATTTACTGGTTTTAAAACCTGATGCCTGTAACTGAATTAAGTTTCTTTTGGTCGTCCTGAATTTTTTTTTTTTCCCCCTTCTTCTTCTTCTTCTTCTTCCCTTCTTCTCCCCAGGTCTGAGTCTGCATGCTGTTTGGATATGTGTGATGCATGCTGGATATTTCCTGTTCTCTGCGGTCCTGCTGTCCTTCTTGCAATGTTCCACATTTTCCCGTGTCTCTCTGCTCATCACTGTGCCCATCAACACCATCGCTGAGATCAATCAGCAGTCAGCTCTCGACCTGGTCACGCTCTCTCTGCTCCTCTTTACACTCTCACTGGGTTAGTTGCTGCGTGTGCGTGCACATACGTGTGTTCACTTTCATGTTTTCAAGGCTTTGTATCTGAGTCTATGCAATAACATTGTGTGAGCTTGTTTTCCAGCACGTTGGTTTGTGCTGCAGTTGTTGTGGGCCCTGTCTAACCTGAAGGGCCAGAAGTGCAGTGATGGTGTTCATGCTGCTCTTCTGGCTCCTCCAGCTGAGAAGACTCCTGAAAAATCCCCAAACCCTGCATACAGTCCAGCAACCTCCTCAACACCTCTAGAGTGAGTCTTTGCATAAGGGTTTGCTACTTTAGCCCCTTATGTCCTACTAAGGAATGGAGGCCCATTAATGCAGGCCATTTCTTTATAGCAAACATTAAGTGTAAATGTTATTACTTTTTTAAAAATCCTCTTCCTTTTCTTTTTATTTCTTTGCCCATTTTCTTGCCAATTTGGTCTCCTGTCAATTCCCACCCACCAGCCTGCTCTCCCCTATCATACAATAGCTACCACCCAGGGAGGGCTGAATGCTAATGTCTTTTACTTCGAGACAGGTGAAGCCAGCCAACTGCATGTTTTTGAACTGCTCCTTATGTTGAGTCATGGGTTGGCATACCACACTTGGAGGAAAGCGTTCTGTACCCTCTTTCACATACATGAGCTCACAGACACCCACGAACAATTGTTTAGTGTTACTGTGATTGACAGGGGAGAGAGAGTATTACAATCCCTCCCACCCAGAGAGCATGGCCAATTTTACTTTGGCTTCTGGCCACATGTGGCAGGGACATCACTGGGATTCAAAGTTGTGATCTCCTGACAATAGGACAAACAATTTTCTGTTACACTGCTCGACCAATATTATACTTGTCAGTTTCAGGCTATTTGCACTTAAATAGGTTCTGTAATCCAAAAATGATTTTCATGTTCATTATAATCCAAACACAAATGTAGAAAATTTTCATTTTTTAGTATTCTTGCACTTGTGTGTGTGTGTGTGTGTGTGTGTATGTGTATATATATATATATATGTGTGTGTATATGTGTATATATATATATATATATATATATATATATATATATAT
>CM075011.1:16859739-16880242 GCA_037576675.1 Pangasius sanitwongsei | reverse complement strand
TTTTTTTTTTTTTTTTTTTTTTTTTTTTTTTTTTTTTTTTTTTTTTTTTTTTTTTTTTTTTGTGTGTGTGTGTGTGTAGGTTCATGTGGTAATATTGATTTATTATTTCTGTTTAGTACTTCTTGTAAACACTGTATTGACTACTTCTTCTCACAGCTCTTTCTCAGGGCGTCCTCTGTGTAGTGGCACCACCAGGCTGGGACAGCCGTGTAAGAAGAGGGCACTGGCAGGTCAGGACTTCTGTCGGGTCCATGAAGGGGGACACAACTCCTATAGTCACCTGTGAAAAACTGTGTAGCGCTCCACTGCCACCTGTAACACCTGCGAGTGTATTGTGTCTATCTTGTGTTTTCTCCAATATCAGCAATTTGTTTTAACATTTTGTCCTGTTTTTATTCATCCTCTCTATGGATATAAAATAGTGGAAAGTATTTATAATAAAATATTATAAAATATAAATTGTATTTGTATTTTGATTGTCTTAAAATCAATTTGTATTGTAATTGTCTTAAAATCAAAGTGTAGTTTTTATGATTACAAAACATTTTAAAATGTTGCTTTCAAGAAAGCAGCAGCTTCCAGATGAGCTTGTCCATTAATCATGAGCCTAGTGCCTCTACAAGGTTTAACAGACCACTCTAAAAAAAATTTTTTTTAAATTTATTATTATTTATTATTATTATTATTATTTTTATTTATTTATTTATTTATTTATTTTATTTTTTTTACTACAACTCACAATTAAACTTTCTTAATGAAAGACATTTTTTAAAACAGGCATTTATAGTTGTTTAGTGTTCTGTCTGTGAGATTCTGTCTCTTAAGGTTAGTGAGACAAAAATAAAAAACAATATCTTGTCATGTTACAGAGAACTTACTGACCATTACAAAGCTCTGACTTTATTTATGTATGTATTTATTTATTTATTAAATGCTTATCAGCCTTCAATTATGTGGACTGTCTGCCAAACAAGTTTTGGTGAATTAGATGTTACTGTAAAAACAATGTATACGAATGAACACCTTTTTAAAATAAACCTGTTATTTAACTTGTATCTGTCAGAGCTGATGTTATAGAATGATCAAACCCTAGATAATCAAGACCAATTAGAGCATTCAACAGCACTGTGATATAAAATACAACTACACTTACAGAGGTAAAACCACCTCAGTAAACGTAACAAGAGATCAATGTACATCCTTTAGTTCCTCAATGTTACTTGTTCTGATAGCTCCATTATTACTGTGTAGAGCCATGAGGTTAATTGTTTTATTGACCTCAGATTATGATAGGCATATTGCACACTACTTTATTAAATTCAGCTTTTTGTTTTGTATAATAGTAACTACAAATAAAAAATAGACATACATGAGCACCTTCAGGCTATGCTGCATCAATGCACACTAAACCATGATCAGAATAATTTATGCATCTGCATATGTGTCATGACAGTGAAAAGACAGAACAAGGGCTCTTTAGACACTACTGAGAATTTATTAAATACAGCTCAACAAGTGAGTGCACCAAGATTATCATAATAAAATTACTAAAGTTGAGTTCAAAATTAAAATCTTGAAAATCTTGGTGGTGGCCTGTTTCATCTTATCTCAGATCCATCAGCTCTATAATGAGAAAGTGATGACATTAATTAGCTCAATCCTGAAGTAGACACTGCTGAGAAATAGTTTCATCAACAGCAAACAAATCATTGAAATCTCACCTTCATTTCTCCCCTCATTGTTATTTTGTCCTGGAGGCTGCACTGTAAAATGAACAGAGAGAATACTGCATAGTCCATATGTTTATCTAATATTGTAGTTGAATATTTAAACAAAAATAACTCACTGTTAATATTCTGTTCCAAAACCACACCACCTCCAAATGTATTGCCGTGTGCAATGATCTGATGTGACTGACTTCCCTCATTCCTTATGTTGATAGTCCCGTCTCCAGTTTGAAAGACAGAAAATGACAGGTTTTTCATTACATAAAGATGGTGCCACTTTCACATCAATGTGAAGAAATAATTCAAGCTGAGGCAAGTACCACTTTGTTCTCTGGGCGGAACAGGACCTGCTCCTTCTCTGGCTGGAGGTCCTGAAATTCAAGAGAAGCTGTTACAGTAACCTACATACAGTACATGGCAGCCGTTTTTTTTTTCTTCCTCTCAGGCAGTCATTGCTGTTTACTAAATCGGAGGGAGTAATTGCTTTCATTCTTAGCTAAAGAATGGACAAACAAATATAAGTACATTGCAGAATGCTATCTAATTAAACTGCAGTAAAATACGATGTATTATTGGTTGTTTTCTCACCAGTGTAATTGGTACGACTTGCAACGTCTCCTTGAAATGTATTTCCCTGCAGAATTGCACCCGTCTGCACACCTCCTCCTGTAACTTCTATGTTCATCCTTCTAAGTTCTATGAGAAGAACAAAATCATTTCCAATCTCTGAACACGCAAGACAGGTCCTGAGCTAAGTGTTAGGGTGCTTCTGCACAGATATTTGCTTAATGAAGGTACTTACCAGAGTTTTGGTTTCGTGCTGGTGGTCCTCCAGCCATGTTACACTATTATAAAGCAAGATGGTGTACCAAAGTGCTAAGATTTTATCTGTTGTTTTCCTTCCTGCTTCGTTTCCTTCTAGCTTATCCGCTCATTCAGTGGCTGACTTTGTTGTTTCAAAGTTTTACTTTCTTTTATTCTACCAAGGTATAGTGACGTAACAGGAAGTATGATGGTCTGATGGAAAACATCTGCTGTGTTAAGACATTATATACAAAACAACTGCCAGTATGAACGCATATGCCTGTATGTCATTAATCAGAGAAAAAACATCATGCTAAAAGCATAACTTAAGTATTTTTAAACTGTGTGTTTTCTTTCTCGTTTTCCTTCTTGCTTCCTTTGTGTCTTTCTTGCTTACCTGCTCGTTCGATGACGTGTTGTTTTGTGTCACAATTTCATTTTCACTTTTTCTCAAAGGTATGGTGATGTGACTGAAAGTAGGATGGGCTAATGGGAAACACCTGCTGTGTTCACATATCATATGAACATCTTTATACTGTATATATAAAATAGAACATATCAAAATTAGACATAGTTTCCCCATACATAGGTTATACGTCTAGGCCCATCAACAATATTTTGTACCAGAGGTTTGCATTTTGCTTTTGAAGTACAGGATCAGGGCTGCAGGAAGTGAGAGAGACTAGTGCAAATCACATGTAACATGAAACCAAGAAGTTAGTACAGGATACCAGGAAGAATAGGGGAAGGGCAGTATTACAGCTGAGCAAACCTGAAAGGTACGACAAGGTATTACAAACTGTTTGAGATTATTTATATCAGATTCAGAAAAGGAGATGCAAACTTTGCAAAATACAGTGCCTTGCAAAAGTATTCAACTCCCTTAAAAGTCATCAGATTACTCTGGATTACACACACTTACACAGATTGTTCCACCCAGTATTTCTATTGCAAACCGATATGCTCTTAAAGTAAATTTACAAAGTCAAAATTCATTACCTGTCAGCAGATCAACAAAAACTTGGTAGAACCACCTTTTGCGGGAACAAAAAGCAAACAAATCCTTGAAATCTCACCTTCATTTCTCCCCTCATTGTTATTTTGTCCTAGAGATTGTTGTACTGTAAAAGGAAGAGAGAGTGTAATATTCCATAACTCTATTTTGTAGTTTTCAGTATTTGAAATAACTCACTGTTAATATTTTGTTCAAAAACCACACCGCCTCCAAATGTATTGCCGTGTGCAATGATCTGATGTGACTGACTTCCCTCATTCCTTATGTTGATAGTCCCGTCTCCAGTTTGAAAGACAGAAAATGACAGGTTTTTCATTACATAAAGATGGTGCCACTTTCACATCAATGTGAAGAAATAATTCAAGCTGAGGCAAGTACCACTTTGTTCTCTGGGCGGAACAGGACCTGCTCCTTCTCTGGCTGGAGGTCCTGAAATTCAAGAGAAGCTGTTACAGTAACCTACATACAGTACATGGCAGCCGTTTTTTTTTTCTTCCTCTCAGGCAGTCATTGCTGTTTACTAAATCGGAGGGAGTAATTGCTTTCATTCTTAGCTAAAGAATGGACAAACAAATATAAGTACATTGCAGAATGCTATCTAATTAAACTGCAGTAAAATACGATGTATTATTGGTTGTTTTCTCACCAGTGTAATTGGTACGACTTGCAACGTCTCCTTGAAATGTATTTCCCTGCAGAATTGCACCCGTCTGCACACCTCCTCCTGTAACTTCTATGTTCATCCTTCTAAGTTCTATGAGAAGAACAAAATCATTTCCAATCTCTGAACACGTAAGACAGGTCCTGAGCTAAGTGTTAGGGTGTTTCTGCACAGATGCCCATGCTATCAGATGAGGTAGCATACTTCGGATCATGAGCAGTACCTGCTCTTCTCCATATTCTTCTCTTCCTGTCATTTTGATACAAATCTTTGTCTCATCTCTCCATAGGTTATTGTTCCAGAACTATACAGACTTTTTTTTTTAGATTTAAAAAAAAAAAAAATCTAATCTGGTCTTCCTGTGTTTGAGGCTTACCAATGGTTTACATCTTGTGGTACTTACTCTGGTGAAGTCTTCTCTTGATTGTTGACTTTGACACAGATATGCCTTCCTCCTGGAGAGTGTTCTTGATCTGACCAACCGTTGTGAAGGGTTTTTTTTCTTCATCAGGAAAAGAATTCTTCTGTCATCCACCACAGTTTTTTTTGTCGTTTTCCAGTCTTGTTGGTGTTTCTGAGCTCATCAAGTACATTCTTTCTTTGTAAGAATGTAACAAAGAGTTGCTTTGGCCACGTCCAATGTTTTGAATATCTCTCTGATGGTTTTTTTTCAGCCTAACAATGGCTTGTGCCCTTTAAATATTCAATATTTAATTTCAACTCAACTAGACAGCTAAAATAATAAATTTTTCAATGTCCAAATATTTATCGACCTCACTGTATAAGTGTGCTGGTCTGTGAAAATGAATGTCGCTGTGGCTGAATGATGAAAAACCAAGTAATATACTTTGGCTTAACTACACGACATAGTGAAACAGACATAAGCCTAATCCATTCAGCTTGAGGTCAGAAACTGTATGTCAAAATGTCTGCAAAGCTCCTGTGACATCACATCATAAAAACACAACAGAGAAGATCACTTACACATTTTGTTGATGAGACAGAGAGTGATGTGGATGTCGCCGATAATTAAAGTGATAATGCATTTTTTAAAAATTGTAAAGTATAATTCTTTAAAATTTGGCAGTAATATTTTTTCATACGTAGATTAGGTAGGTACATCTTTTCAGTGAATGAAATATTTTAATGTGATTTTTTTTCACTTTTGGGGGTAGCCAGATTTCAACATGCTGTTTATGTAATTGTGATTGAGACACATGAAAATATGCAATGGTTGAAGTACACTATATGGGCAAAAGTGTGTGGACACCTGACCATCACACCCATACATGCTTTTTGAACATCCCACTCCAGATTTATTCCCCCTTTTGCTGTTATAATAACCTCCACTCTTCTGGGAAGGCTTTCCACTAGATTTTAGATCGTTGCTGTGGGGATTTGTTCCCATTCAGCCACAAGAGCATTAGTGAGCTCAGGCACTGATGTTGGTGTGGAGGTCTGGGGTTCAGTCGGCGTTCCAGTTCATCCCAAAGGTGTTCAGTGGGGTTGAGGTCAGGACTCTGTGCAGGACACTCGAGTTCTTCTACTCCAACCTTAACACACTATGTCTTTATGGAGCTCGCTTCGTGCGCAGAGGCATTGTCATGCTGAACATGTTTGGGCCTCTTAGTTCCAGTGAAATGAAATCTTAATTCTACAGCATCCAAAGACATTCTAGACAATTGTGTGATTCAAACTTTGTGGCAACAGTTGGGGAAGAACCACATATGGGTGTGATGGTCAGATGTCCATAAACATTTGGACATATAGTGTATTATTATACACGTTTAAATAATGAGCCTACTATTTAAACAGTCAGACTGTATTTCTAAAATATATCTGTGCTGAAGGGGTCCACAGAATTTGTTTTACTACTACTTATTATTTATTTATTTATTTATCACAGTTGAAGGGCTTTGGGCAAATTTTTTTTTTAGATCCCCGGTATTAAGGATGTGTGTTTACAGTTAGCCAAAATGATCAAGGGGTTGTGCGTTTGCTTTTACCTGCAGGATGCTTTTTAGAAAATGATTATATTTCATATTGAAGCGTTCATTCATACAGTCTTAACTGTGAAATTCAGATGTTTGCATTTAAATTCAGATTTCTAATGGCATGATTTGCCTCTCAGGTTCGTGCCTGATAGTCTGACAGCCTTGAACAAATAAACACACCTTCTGCGTGTGACTGAAGGGAGTGGGCGGGTCTGGTGAGAGGAAGATTCTGATTGGCCAGTGAAACCGTCAATCTTAAGTGGTACCGTTTGGGGAAGTGTTGTGGCGCTGGCTAATGCTGTAATGTCGAGTCAGACAGGCTGGATTATTATCGGTCTTCTGTCATAAATGTTAAACCTGTCATGCAGACGAGACTGACATAAATCAGGTAAGCTTTTCAGACGTGTTTAGTAAGGTTTAAAGCACATTATTTGACTCGCCACATTTGCTACAGCACACTGAATAGCCATGTCAGTGTATTAGCTAGCTTGCTATGTGTCTGCTTATCCTTCTGTGACCCCCCCCTCATGTTTTTAACCATGTTTGGTTTTAGTGTTAATTACAGCTGGTTAGGGTAATCTGTTAATATTCTAGCGCAGTGTCTGTGCACTGGCATGCTAGCTAAATCAGCAGGTTGCAAGGTGTGGTGCTCAACATCATACATGTCGGATGACCAGCTGAGGAAATGTCACAAGCTAAGTATGCATTTTAGCAAGACCTGTATTTCCTTTCTTATGTAGCTAAGATGAGTGTGTTAGCTAAGTAACTACACTGTCATGAACTGTCACATGGCCTTTATTTGACATCTGTAGCTGTAAACAGTATCCCTGACTCTATAAGAGGGTAAAACTATACTCATAAAATAAGCAAATACTTATAAACTAGCCAAAAGCCAGTGCTGGATTCTGTAACTGGCCCTGAGTGACTACATCTGATTTCACATGCAGTCTGATCACCAGGACTGCATGAGCACCTGAAACAGCCTTGCTGACATTCATGTTTGTGTTAGTGTCAGTAAGGAAGAGCTTTTCTGATTGTTGTGTTATGTATTCTGTTGCTTAAAAAAAGGAAGTATGCAAGTTTATTTATAAACACACAGTTACACCTAAGTGCTGTACATACAATTGCAACAAGCATTAAAAAACAAACAAACAAATAGATGCATGCAATTGTATGCATCTATTTGTTTGTTTGTTTTTTAATGCTTGTTGCAATAAAAAACAAACAAACAAATAGATGCATGCATGCACTTTACATAATCAAGCTGACATGTGAAAAAGGCGGTTTTACACTGTCTTTTAAGATGATTACTTTCAAGCTTTTAGTATTTCTTGGTGAAATACTATAACTGACTATGCAATAATGTGTTCTCCCTGTCAGATTGTACAATGATGATCTACTAACGATGAACCTGCGAGTAAAGAAAGTTACCACGTTCTGGCTATGTCATCAATCAGCGCAAGCTCACGCAGTAAATTAGGTCGCATAAATAGAAACATGCTTAAAGATATACACGCACAGAGCACTTTATTAGGAACACCTGTACACCTATGCATTCATGCAATTATCTAATCAGCCAATCGTGTGGCAGCAGTGCAATGCATAAAGTCTTACAGATACGGGCCAGCAGCTTTGGGTAATGTTCACTTCAACCATCAGAATGAGGAACAAAAAAATATGATCTCAGTGATTTTGACTGTGGCATTATTATTGTTGCCAGACTGGCTGGTTTGAGTATTTCTACAACTGCTGATCTCCTGGGATTTTCATGCAGAATAGTCTCTAGAGTTTACTCAGAATGGTGCACTAAAGAAAAAAACATCCGGTGAGCGGCAGTTCTGCGGATGGAAACGCCTTGTTGATGAGAGAGGTCAATGGAGAATGGCCATCCTGGTTCGAGCTGACAAAAAGGCTAAACTCAGATAACCACTCTGTACAACTGTGGTGAGCAGAAAAGCATCTCAGAATACGCAACACTTTGAACCTTGAGGCAGATGGGCTACAACAGCAGAAGACCACGTCGGGTTCAACTTCTGTGAGCCAAGAACAGAAAGCTCAGTCTCATCAAAACTGGACAGTTGAAGACTGGAAAAATGTAGCCTGGTCTGATGAATCTCGATTTCTGCTGAGGCACACAGATGGTAGGGTCAAAATTTGGCACCAAAAGCATGAATCCAAAAGTCCAGGCTGGTGGAGGTGGTGTAATGGTGTGAGGAATGTTTTCTTGGCACCCTTTGGGCCCATTAATACCAATCAATCATCTCTTGAATGCCACAGTCTATTTGAGTATTGTTGCTGACCATATGCATCCCTTCATGTCCACAATTTACCATCTTCTAATGGCTACTTCCAGCATGATACTGCACCATGTCACAAAACAAAAGTCGCCTCAGACTCAAACTTCAGTGTCCTTCCCAGTCATCGGATCTGAATCCAATAGAGCACCTTTGGGATGTGGTAGAGTGCGAGATTCTCAGCAGGAAAGTGCATCAGGAATTGCGTGATGCAATCATGCCAACATGGACCAGAATCTCAAAGGAATGTTTCCAACATCTTGCAGAATCCATGCCATTAAGAATTGAGGCTGTTTTGAGAGCAAACAGAGGCCCTACACAGTATTAGTGTAGTGTTCCTAATAAAGTGCTCAGTGAGAATATTTTCGGTGGTGTGAATCTGTTTTCTTAGTACCGGTAAGCAGCTTAAAATTTATCTGTACACCAGGGATATACTAATCGAGTACCGAGTGCCAGGACTAGTACTGGTTTGAGATGCTGGATCATGTGAGATTGGATTAAAACTGACATGTTTTATGTCATAAACGTGTGTTTTGTTGACCGATATGAAGCAGATCTTGTCTTAAAGCAGGAAGGCATCACACCTCCCGTGGTTAATGGAGATTGTTTGCAGAGATTCTGTGCACGGTTACTGTGAGGATGCCATTATGTTTGCATCATGCTCTGTATCATTGTATTTGGATCGGTTTCTGACTTGTATTATGTGTTGTGCATTCATGTTCAAGTTTAATATTTATATTGTGTCTACCTGCGTATTGATCTTACTGAAAATGTAAGGTTATTACATACAAATAAACTTCTCTTGATTTTGTTGGGAAAGTGTTTTAGAGGGAAAGAATCTGTAAGGCTTATCACTACAGCAGACTGTTTGCCTCTTGTGAAAGTATTTGTCCTCTACCATCACGAGTGTGTGTGGTCCCCCGCCAGCCAGTTCTGGCCCATAAAAACAGATCACATGTGGTTCACATTCCTCTGCTTCTCAGCATCCATCTGAAGCACTGTGGTGATGAGGGTCAGAGATCAGGGGGTGGGGTGGGGTGTGGTGTGGTGTGTTGGAGGGGAGGCTCCTGGTTTAAACTAAGGCTTGGATCTTGACCTGCCTTCAGTGATCTTGTGATTTGTGTTCCGACTATGTACGCTTCTTATTCAGCATGTTCCATGCTTGGACTGGACTCTGAAAAGCTCACTGATGGCTCTCTCTTTCTTGATTCGTCACATTAAGGGTCTGAAGATGCGATTATTCTCTGTGTCACACACACTACTTAATCGTCCTAAACAAGTGAGTATGCTGATACCTGACTATAGTGAAGGGATTTGTAGCTTGAATACTATGGTTGAAGTACTCTCAAGTGAGAATACAACAGTTTGAAGATTTTGCTGAGTAACTATTGTCACTGATTAAAATATGTTCATTGTTGATCAAACTTTGTTCAGGATTAAAACAGTGATTATCCGTTGTAAATCCTTTCTAGCCTAAGACCATGCTTAATCTTCCTGTGCGTCTAGGATATGTGAACTAGCCAGTACTTAATACATGTCGGATCATAGTGGAACAGGATCCGGCACCTTTTCAGTTTTTTTCCTTTTCATTGCAAAAAAAAAAAAAAAAATTACTTAAAGTAATAAAATTAAAATCATTTCATGAATATTTATTCTTTATGTGTCACCTCCCTTCCAAAAAAAAATTGGTCACTTAATCATAGCGTGCTTGAATTATCAGTCATATGTGCTCACACATCATGGATATGGCATTGACATGTTGAAAAAAGGCAGCTGACTTTTCAGCTGTCATTTCTTCAAGAAGGAAGCAAATGGTATGGGACAAAACAAGATGGTAAAAAGCAAGTTTCTGTTTCTGAAACCTGGCCCAAAATTCAACCTTGTGCCGTGTGTACGTTTTTGGATTTGTAATGGACACTGGAAACTGCCACAGAGAAGCAGAGAAAATTGCGACATCATGAGGGGACTGTAAGTTACATGACTGCGTTGTGGAGTAATTTGCATAATTAGGCAAGCTAAGAAAGTCTTTTTACTTTTATATTGGAATTTGTGCTATGTTGTAATAATGTACTTTTGTAAGTGTTCTGACCAAAACGTTTGTTGTGAAGCTGAGCTCGTGTTGTGAAGTTGTACAGGTACCTCATGTTTTACAAATTTAGCACTGACACTAGCCATGTACTGTCATTAAATTGCAGGAAGCATTCTTATCTTTTTACATGAATTGCCTTCTAAAGAGTTGATTTTACTGATTTTACTGACTGAATAGCAGAGAGAAATATTACATTATTCAATTGTTTTAACATAGTCAACACTATTGTTTTTAAGACGTTCCTATTGTAATCTATATCAGAAAAAAAATATATACACCAATCAGCCATAACATTAAAACCACCTGCCTAATATTGTGTAGGTCCCCCTTGTGCTGCCAAAACAGCTCTGACCCGTCAAGGCATGGACTCCACAAGACCTCTGAAGGTGTGCTGTGGTATCTGGCACCAACATGTTAGCAGCAGATCCTTTAAGTCCTGTAAGTTGCGAGGTGGGGCCTCCAAGAGATGGGGAATTTGGAGGCCAAGTCAACACCTTGAACTCTTCGTCATGTTCCTCAGCGTGGTAGACGCTTTCGGCAGTGGACAGGGGTCAGCATGGGCACTCTGACCGGTCTGCGGCTACGCAGCCCCATACGCAGCAAGCTGTGATACGTTGTGTGTTCTGACACCTTTCTATCATAGCCAGCATTAACTTTTTCAGCAGTTTGTGCTACAGTAGCTCTTCTGTTGGATCAGACCCAAAGGGCTAGCCTTCACTCCCCGCGCGCATCAGTGAGGCTTGTGCGCCCTGTCGCCGGTTCACCGGTTGTCCTTCCTTGGACCACTACTGGTAGGTACTAAACAGTGCATACTGGGAACACCCCCACAAGACCTGCCGTTTTGGAGATGCTCTGACCCAGTCGTCTAGCCATCACAATCACATTTTTTATTAATGCACAGTTAATCGTCTGTGTTTTTTGTTGTTTGGTTGTAGCCACAGTGGATCTTTTTCTTATGGAGTCTGTTTATTATTATTACTTTTATATAGTAATTTGGAACTTTTATTTATTTATTTATTTATTTTCTAAGGTTTAAATTGTAATATGTGACAGTCAGAGATGGGTCCTAGGGATGAAATAAGTTCAAAATTTTAGCAAAGCATGTGTTTTCACATATTTCTTCTTGTTGTTTAGTACACACCTCCCTTGATTGATTGACAGTTAGGAGGTTTTCACCTTGAGGTCTGAGTTCTTGAGGTCATTGAGGTCTGGGCTTATTTGGGGGCAGGTCTCATTGTCACAGCTTTGTTTTCACATAGAAAAATCCTACTGAACTGTGGATAGATTGCGCAGGTTGTAATTTCATTAAGTCACTAATTCATGCAGGTTTGCAAAATTATAGGTACTAGGGTCATTCGTTTGATTTTTTTTTTAATTAATGTTTTCCTGTGGTACTAACACTCAAGTGGTGAAGAACCGTGTTTACCTGATTATAACCCTTTCCCTGCCATCACAACACTTGAAAGGAAGTAACATGACAATGAATTGATCACGGTGCTGAGCACAGATAGCATCCACACCTGTCCACACTGCACCAGAGTTCATTAAAAGCGAACCCCAGAGCACCATTTTCAGTGTTCGGGGCGTGAAGAGTTCTGAAATAAATATTATGGAGCCCTGCACATGACATGCGGGTAAAAAAAAAACCAACAACAATATATCGTGACCAAGAATTGAGAATGGGTTCCCCTGACTTTTTATTCATTCGTTCCCTTGTTTTAGGTAAATTGGGGCCACGTTTTATTAATTTGCTCCCTTGAATGCATTTACCTAAAACGAGGGAATGAATTAGTAAAATGTGGCCACGATTTACCTAAAACGAGTATTCCCCCCCCCCCCCCCCCAGGTTTTTTTTTTGTTTTTTTTTGTTACTTGCATGTTATGTGCAGGGCTCCGTAAGATACAGCTGAAGCTGTGTGAGATCACTTGAGCAAGTAAATCGTCTATATTCAAAAGAAAAGCTTAAACCCTTTTGGAAATCTAAAATATATACAATAATTTTGCAACATTCACCAGAACTACCTCAGTTCCTTTACACTGTACAAATGTTTGTTTTTTTCAAAATGTTGTGTGACTCAAGTAACAACTTTTGTTGCTTTTAATCAGTGTCTGCGCTATATCTACCTCCAGCTGTCTGTTCCGGTTTAGTTATTTTGGTACAAGAAGTGTGTAACCACATTAAGCATGAGTACTTATGATACTTATTCATTAGACTTTATGGCAGATCTAACTCTCCTCTCACATAGACCTAAGTTAACCAGTTATCATTAACAGAGATAGATCTAAACTAAATATAAATGGCACACTGTCTGTTTATTATTTTGAGGTAAGTGACCTTTCCTTTCTTGACATTTTTCTATAACCAGAGGACCTGGTGTTTAAAGCGTTAGTGGTTGAGTTTTGGAAGCCTAATTTAATTTCCCACAGAACTCAGCTGAGGAGCATCTGGCAGCAGAGAGTGACAGAGAATCAGGAGGTTGAAAGATGTTGTTTGCATGATTCAGCATGTAATTGCTAGGCAATTCTTCAAGACTTATTTACTTACTTTATATTTCCACCCATTAGCCTGTTAACTATGGATAAGAACCCACAGTATTACATTTACATTGTCTGTGCCCATTGTCTCATTGTCTATTTTGGTAGTCATTATAGTCTTGTGCTGTCTGCAGACGTGCACTGTGCACTTTATGTAAATATGTGTAGTCTCCTGTAGTTTTGTGGTGTTTTATGTAGCACCTTGGTCCTGGAGGAACGTTGTTTCGTTTCACTGTGTACTAACTAGCTGTATATGGTTGAAATGACAATAAAGCTACTTGACTTGACTTGATTTACAGCTTTTAACAGACTCCCATAACCAGAGCATACATACAGAAGTGCTTTACAGTCCCTATCAAAACATATCCTCATGCTAGTTCACTAGGTCAGGGACTAAGAATATCAACAAGCTAAACCCAGTTAGTACACCATGTACATCAAGGTGGCATCTGAGATGAGAACGTTCACGACTTCGTTACTTAGCTATGTATTCTGTAGTCAGGCATTTTCTTTGGGCTTTGTAATATGAATATGCCATTATGCCACCTTTCAAACACAGCTACCACAGCTATGACCTTAATCAGCAAACCAGACTCTATTAATATGAGCTAATAGGATTAATGTGATGATGCGCAATGCCCTCTCCACTGTATTTTCTGTCTCTATTTCACCTGGCGTCCTCCTCCTGGTTAACTTTTCATTTTCCCTTTTCCCCTCCCTGTCCGCTGTAGGAGTCAGAGTGCTGGGTCCCTATGGCTGTGTATGATGAAGATATTCTGAAGAATCCGTTTTACCTGGCACTGGAGAAGCAAAGACCAGACCTCTGCAGCCGAGTGGC
Source organism: Pangasius sanitwongsei (assembly GCA_037576675.1). Taxonomy (NCBI): domain Eukaryota; kingdom Metazoa; phylum Chordata; class Actinopteri; order Siluriformes; family Pangasiidae; genus Pangasius; species Pangasius sanitwongsei. The sequence goes on along the minus strand of CM075011.1, from coordinate 16,866,285 downwards.
AGAAGTGCATGGCATTGTAAGCAATTTTCTTTATAATCAGTTTTCTTTAGTCTGCAGCTGTAAGTTAAGATCTATGATAGAAATCAGTGTATAGAAATATGCCACAAATGAACGTGCAGATTTTGCTCACTGTTATTGTCTATACAGTCCTCGTGTTAGAAAATGGTATCGTATACACTATATGGCCAAATGTTTGTGAACATCTGACCATCACACAGATATATGAGCCTTCCCCAAACTGATGCCACAAAGTTGGAAGCACACAGTTGTATAGAATATCTGTGTATGCTGTAGTATTACAGTTTCCCTTAACTGGAACTAAGAGGACCAAACCTGTTCAAACATGACACAATGCCCCTGTGTACAAAGCGAGCTCCATGAAGACATGGTGTATTAAGGTTGGAGTAGAAGAACTCGAGTGTCCTGCACAGAGCTCTGACCTCAACCCCATTGAACCCCTTTGGGATGAACTGGAACACTGACTGAACCCCAGACCTCCTCACCAACATCAGTGCCTGACCTCACCAATGCTCTTGTGGCTGAATGAGCAAATCCCCACAGCCACGCTCTAAAATCTAGCGGAAAACCTTTCCAGAAGAGTGGAGGCTGTTATAGCAGCAAATGGGGACTAAATCTGGAATGTAGTGTATTTGAATTGTGTTGCATTTGGTCTACAGCACTTGAAGCTTATTGTACTCAACACAGAGTATATTCTGTGTTCAGAATGCAAATGTGTCATTTTGGGCCTAAGTGCAAGCGCACAGAATCACTATCATTGCTTATCCAGTTTTCACCATGTGACCATTACCATGCCATACTGAATCAATTGTAGACTCTGTTTGGAAGCATGTGGCATAAGCCTTCTTTCATAAATCACAAGATTAAAATCTCTTTAGTTCTTATGATTCATCTTACTCTAGAGTAGGGCTGCTCGATGACATGGAGTCACGATTTTTTTGGCTGAGAACTGAGATCACGATTCTCATTCTCACAATACATATATTTACTAAACTCTTACATTATTCTAGTCAGTTTAATAATTAATGGCACCTTCTTAATACAACCAGTAAATTCCCAATGGCCAATATCCTGCACAAAATAACCGCTATTTAGTATAAACCTCATTATATGAAGAGACCATAACAGTGTGTCCTCCCAAACCTTCGCCACTGGACACAAGCAATATTAAAGTCTGGTAAAAATTTAGTCATAACAGTTTTCTATTATTCTGCCCATAGTGACTCATAAACCACTCATGGGCGAAAATTTATCTTGGTAAGAGTGCTCTGTGCGTGCCATTCGAAGTTCAGAGTGAAACAGCTAACATAGTGAGTCACGTACTCCATTCATTCATTCATTCATTCATTCATTCATTCATACATACATTTAGTTGTTTGTTTAGTAATAGGAATTTATTTATCACTGAGTAATATGTTAATTTGTTTAGCTGGAATGGACAAATTTGTTGCTTGTCACTGCAAATGGGTGATTGGATCATTTTAAAATCACTGAGACAAAAGTCGCCGGGACCAGTGGCCATAGATGTTGTACCATGTGACCTCATTCACACCTAGTTTTCTGACCTTGTTCCTCTCCTTTTCCTTCTGTAGACTCACAGTGCATGTGTGAATGAGGTCACATGGTACAGAGCCTATGGCCATTGTGCCCAGTGAATAAGGAGGCAAATAAGAAATATGTTCTATGCAGTGGTTACCCAAGTGCAAATGCTGCATAATCAACACTGTAATTTTAATACAATTTCTTGTGCAGCTCTACTGTAGAGAAGGCTGCTGCATTAATATTAATGCCATAGAAAATCTCTCTGTGATAAAGCTTTAGAGGGGAAAAAAGGAGCTTTTTTCCTGAAGTGTGAATCAACAAAATGTACAATGGGATTTTAGCACACTTCTCAGCTATACTTCACAACCTCTCACCTTGTATAGTGAAATGTGTGATAAACCTTTGAGCAGACAGGAAGTGGCATCTGAATGAAGTTATACTTTAGGTGTTACTGCAAAGTTCGCTCTGACTCCGAGCTTGTTTATGCTTTATTTATTCTGGAGTATCTTTTGCAGATCGACGAGAAGAAAAAGAATTGAAAATCTTTTGGAGCACCTGTAACATAAAATGGGAGAAACGTGAAGGGATCTAGATACTTTCTGAATGCACTATAGTTCAACAGCCGTCTTCTGTTTGTGTCTGCAGGTCTTGGTTCCATGTCGTGGAAGTTTATCAGCTAGTTCATACACAGGAGCACAGTTTGAGAGCTATGTCCTCTTGCCTGCAGAACAAGGCTTCCAGACAGTTGATGGGAAGGTACATACAGACACACCCACCTCTGATCAATCGGTGGGAAGGTTAGCAGTGTGCAGTGATTGTAAGCACTGTTTTCTGTTGTATCTTTCAGGAGGTGTCAATAGAAAATAACCAGGTGCATTTGGTGACTGGGTTTGTGAGCCCTGCTTCAGTCCCCATTTTGTTTGAGGAGACATTCTACAATGAGAAGGAGCAGGCCTACAGTATCCTGTGTATCACTCGACCTATTGACTCTGAGCCGAGCACAGGTAGAGTTCTCCACCTTTATACACTAGGCCCTTACTGACAAGATGCTGGCGCTGGAGCCAGTTCAGGAAACCGGTGGAGGTTTTAAAGAAGTGGCCCATGTTTAATGATGCAATGAGATGTGGGAGGTTTATGACACATGACATAAAAGTAATAACAACCATAGTGTTTTACGTGTTTGTCTCTGATTGAAAACAGTTTACTACATGAAAGTGTGTATATATATATATATATATATATATATATATATATATATATATATATATATATATATATATATATATATAAAATACATGCACATCTATCTTTCTACCTAGCTATCTTTATATGTATGTTCTGCCATTTTCTGTAATCAGATGCATAGCAAGGGTATTGGTGCTGATTGTGGCTTGTTGAGTCATGTGACAGCTTTTACTTCAATTTTACTGGCTTTGATTCAGTTGGGCATCTCAATTTGGCATGATATTAGTCTACATAAATAAAACAACCATGTCGATTATATTTTAAAATTGAATTTTAGAGCTGATACATGATCTGGGATGAGAATTTAGAATTGTATTGTAATGGAATGTTCTTGCCATTCTTTGGATTTTGGTGAACTGAAATACACTGAACTGTGTTTTTGTACAACTTTGATGACATCTTGCACTCTAACCCTACATTCACCCTAGCACCAGACCCATGACAAAGTCGCAGGTGACCATTCATTTTCTATGCATGTGCACAGAGACATAATTTCAGGAACAAGTAACATGTGGATTAAGAGTTTCTCTATTCTATGTAAATTAGATATGCTGCTATAAAGCATCATATCCGAACGACTGGCTCAGATGATGCCTTGTACCAATCCTATGGCATATGTAGGTCTGATGCTTCTTCAGTTCCCCACTTAAAGTGTTTGTCCCTTCCTGTCATTTATGACCTCTTATTAAATGTGTATAGAGGTATTACGTGGAAAATAAAGAAGCAGCCATACTGTGTTGGTGCCTCTGGTGGGTGCATGTAGCTAGTACAGTTACCTTGGTTTGCTAGTCTGCCAACGTAGCTAATAAGAAAGCCTAGCACATAACATGTCATCTACCCAACCAGTTTTCACTAGGTTTAGTGCATTATTTAATTTGTGACGAACTGGTTAAGCCATATATAATGCTGCCATTTGTCAACAGGAAAAGAAATGCGTGACAGTGCATACCCACAAGAGACAAAGTCAGAATACTAAGTGACACCTGCAACTTGATGCTTGCTAGTGTGAATATGAGTTTATCTTTTGTACTGCCAGACCATGTGATGTTGGGGATGCCAGGAAGCTGATGACAGGAGGGAGCAGCAGGTTTCTACTGCTGGACCTTTGGACCTTTAAACCTAGACCAATTATCTCACTATCAATACAGACATTTTAACCTTAACCAACTGTATGTGTAAAAAAATGAACTTTTAAACCTGTACCAACAGTTTTAGTATAAATATGGACCTATAAATGTTTTACTAACAGTTCTGATATAAATAAATATCTTTAAGCTACCTGTGGCTTTGAAAATGTTATATAGTCTGTATTTATAGTTATCATTATTAAAGAGTTTGATTAAAAAAATCAGACTTGATTTTGATTTTTCCTTCAGCATATTGTCTATATTCATTTAAAGAGGCATGCATTTGGATATTTACTTACTTTTAAAAATTATATATGTACTTTATTTACTTTGAAATTTGTATGTCCTTTAAGTAAATATTTTTACTGGAGACAATCTTAATTTGTCATTCATACCGAGTTTTTACTGGTCAAATACCAGTAATTAATGGAACTGGTATATATTCTTAGCATACTGTATACAGGTTTCAAACAGGTTTAACAATATGCTCTGAAAGAAATATGATACTCACGGTGCCTAGTATATATGGGAAAGGGCCAGGACATTCTTCCTCTATAGTGAACGAGTCGATGATCCATGCTCTCTTCTGCCTGATTTTGGTATGGTCTGAACCTGCAGCTACACACTAAGAGCAAGAAAGGAAATCTCTGTGATATAAAAATTGTATTTAGTTAGTGTTTGGGTAACGTAGAGGGATAATAAACAGTGAACATTAAAAAATCAGGTTGGAAGAAATAAGCTTCCATAAAGAAAACCAAAAAAAAATAAAAATTGGTCCGTAATCGTATGTAATATTGACCATGCAAATTATGTGTGCACTGCTATGAAAATAGTGCCCAACACGCAATACATTGTAAGTGATTTCACGGTGTTGTTTGGGGCAGTGTGCAGTTTGCACATTGTTAAAATGGTCGCTATTTGCTTCTTTAGACAGCAAACATTTTAGCTGATTGATGAAAAACATTGAAATGGGAATTATAAAATAAAAGTAAATAAAAAACAAAAGTATTATGTGAATTATAACTGAAGAATTAGCAAATAAATATTTAAGATAAATTCTGTAAAGTTTTCCAACTTTTTGTTGTTTTCCAAACAGTTGTTTTTGTCTATCAATAGTTATTCTCTTAATAATTAAATAACTAATTGATAATTTAAAAAAATACATACATATATATATATAAATCATGTTTCATCCTGAATTCAAATGGAAACAATGAACTGCTCTCAATCTTAATGTATTGTTATTTAGAGCAACAGTCAGGACATATACAAAAGTCTGTAATTATTGCTTATGTCATAATGAACTACTAAATTATTGCATTATTATTATTACTTATTTAACTTACTTATTTAATTACCCAGTATAGTCAATAGTAGTAAATTGGGTCTTAATATATTACTACTTATTTGTTCCTTTTTAGTCCCTGTGCAGTTACACGAGTCATTGAGCAGCATTGTAAAACATTACACTACAGTTGATGTAAAAGCACATAAAGTCTATTTGGAGACAACAAGAAACAATAGGCCAAGTGCATTTATTTTTCAGGTTAATCTCGCAACATAAGACATTGTACGAATTTACTTCCTATATAGTCTAGTTAAATAGTTTCTTGAACTATTCAGATGGCTGATCTCACATTGTTATATCCTAGTTGGAACATTCTGTCCCATATTCATTATGCATAAAGAATATAAACCTTCATTGTAATCACTGTTATTCTAAAATGTAACAAATGAAGGAATATGCATGTCCACTATTTTGACTATTAGTCAGATAGAACATTTTTTCCCTCTACCGGATCCATTTCAAGCTGCAAAATATAAATAATAATACAATATATGTAATAAAACTGCTTGAGTACACTGCATTAGGGACATTTCTGTAACTGAATAAAGTTTAAACTGTACATTAATTTCATGGTGGACATGGTGGACAAAATTGAGAGGTTCTTGGACAATAGCTAACACCTCCTTCATACCACTAGGAAAGGTACAAGAAAGGTACAAAAGCCATTCTTGCCCACTGCTACAATGAGTCAGCAACGAGGTTGGGGAGCTACGTAGACGTTGGAGACATGTCTACTGATTTTACATACCCAACTACTACACTGCATATTGCACAACAAATTTTACACAGGGTCACTGCACATTGTTACACACGCACTGCCACATTACTTATGACTTTACTTATGACTACTGTACATTTTTTATACACTACCACAACTGCTCATCACAGAAGTGTCGGTCTTCCCTGTTGCTTTTGTGTTGTGACTGTTGTGACACCAAATTTCCTGTTGGGGATCAATAAAGTATTCTGTTCTATTCTAGCTTAGCACATAGATGCAGCATACCAAATTTCAGCTTGATTGCACTTACAGATCCTGAGAAAGAGTTATCTGACTTTAGCTCCGCCCCCATATATTGACCACGGCCAAACTTTGCATAAAAATACACCCTTCTGAGCAGGGTCAAGGGCTATGATGAATATATATATATATATATATATATATACATATATATATATATATATATATATATATATATATATATATATATAAATATATATATATATATATATATTTTATCTCAAATAAAAAAAAAAAAAGAGACACCA
>CM075011.1:16804706-16849616 GCA_037576675.1 Pangasius sanitwongsei | reverse complement strand
TTACTGACATACAAACATTTTTCTGTAACATTTAATTTTGTGCCTGAAAACTAATGTTTGGAATCTAAAATGTTTTTCTACTGAATGAATAATGTAGAAGTCATAAAATAAAAATCTATAACAAAGTAAAAAAAAAAAAGGGTGCCTAAGACTTTTGCACAGTACTGTATAACCTATTCTATAAGTATATTCTTTTCTTATTGGAATCCCAAACTAGAGCTATACACAGTACTGTTCTTTCAAAATCTCTGTCTGCACACTCCAACAGATATTTTTGTTTGTACCCACCCTCAATATTTTCTAATCCCATGGTTCTCAAAGTAGGGTCCGTAAAATTCACAACCAGCAATTATCAGCATTATTACAGTTAGTATTAGGTTTGTATATTAGCTTGTTTGACTGGTCAGTTGAATGGATTTAATCCGAACCTCAATAACTCAAAAAGTAGTAGTCCTGAAACGAAGGTTAATTTGAATCCAGTAACAATAGAAATGTGCTCTGTGAATGGAAAGTTGATGAATAAAAAGTTTCTGGCTCTGATAAATAGCCAAAATATTATTGTACACATTTAAATAATTAACCCTAATATTTGAATAGTTTGAATTATGTTCATGAAATAAAACTGTGCTGAGGGAGTCCATAGAATTTATTTTACACTTAAACGGGTCATTGTTCTGAAAACACTTTAAGAAACCCCTGTTCTAATTGACTCTGTTGGCCCAGTTCCCTCCACATATAAACAAGTAATTTAAACCCTGTGAAGATGTTTGTGATGTTTTCTTTTAATGAACAATTTCAATTGAAACATTTAGTCTGCTTGCTCAGGGTAACAACAAGCCAGGAGGAGTTTGGCCAGGCCAAACATGAACAAAATTGTAAGGATGTGTAAACACCAAAAGGAGTGGAGTAGCAGATAGTGAATCAGAGGTTCTCAGATTGGGCTGATTGACAGTTTGGCAGTGGGTTTAAAAAAAAAAATCAGATTTCTGTCCTGGATTTATGCAAATTTTGCAGGTTGTTTAACATAACCCTCAAATTATCATCCAAAGAGTTTTTATTTTATATTTTGCACCATTTTGTCTGAGAATAACAAATATAATGTAATAACAAATATAATTGCTTTTTTAAATGCAGACACTGATACAGTGAATGTCAGTCATTTACATGTACTGATAAAACATTGCTATGAAAACCTGAAAATTGAATCAGATCTTGAATAAATGAGGAAGGTTATGATTTAACAGTGAATTACAGTACCATGTCCTTCTACATCCTCCCTTTATTTCTGTAGGTGGTGAGCTCTCTGGTGGAGTGCAATGCCAAGCTAAATAAGAAGGATCAGTTTGGGAACACTCCCCTGATTCAAGCCTGTTTAAAGGGAGATGAGGAGACCGTAGCATTGCTAATGGAGGTGCTGTCAGCATTTCACTCCACTCTCACAATAAAATGTTGTAGTATTGCCTATATTTGTTGCTTGAGAAAGTCATGTGACACAGCATCTAAATAGGCCAGCCTGGGACAGAGAGTAAAATGGGACTGAGGTTCATTGGTTTGTCCTCCTGTAGAGTGGTGCCTCACTGAACCTGGCCAATAATCAGGGTAACACGGCTCTACACGAGGCAGTGAGAGGGGGACACCAGACTCTTGTGGAACTGCTGCTACAGGCTGGGGCTCTCACACACCTCAGGAACAAGAGACAGCGCACTGCACTGGACTGTGCTCAAGAGACTGTATGCAGGCTAACATTTATAACCATTCATCCTCACATTTAAACAGCTGAATAGTAATAGGAACACCGCATTCTTTTTACTTCGTTGACCTGTAACTCACTTCACATTTTACAATAATATAATTTTGTTACTTTAAACTATTTGGTTATTTATACTTTTTAAATGGCAAAAAATATTTTTGCTTTGCAGAATACAGCGATTCTTAGGATTCTACAGAAAGCCTGTGCATCCAGTCTTGAAGCCGATACAGTCAAACAGTTCTGCATAGCCCAAGGACATCTAGGGAAAAGTGAGAGGTCTATATATAATCAACTGTAATACTAAAAACTCGAGTCTCTGTGTTCATCCATGATCTCTCTCTCTCTCTCTCTCTCTCTCTCTTTTTTTTAATTTTTTTAACAGCATCCTCTGTTGCCGAACACAAGAGTCCTGTTATGAAAAGGTGCGAGACAGACCAATCTGTACTTAAGTGTGTTTATGAATGGATTTATTGTCAATGAGTGTACCTAATGTTCCAGCATATGAATGCTGAAATTTATAGGGCTTCATAGGGAGGTTGTGCACACTTGTGGAAGGACACTTAACAACTGTCCTAAACCACAAAACCAATTTTCATTAGCTCAGTATCCACAACAAGCCCTAGATAAATTACAGCAAAATATATAGACTTTTAAAATTCTGACTGAATCATTAATAATGTATTATTAATGTTATGTGTTATGGACAGAATACAGCCGATGAATAAATACAAAGACAGTACCATCCTCTCCACCGACTCTACAGATATGGTAACCATCTTTTTTTCTGAACCGCACCACACTGTTGACCTTATATTTGTTCCTAACGTTTATGGTTTTTGTCATATGTGAATCACAGGGTTCAGATGACCTGAGTTACAGAAGGCGACTACGGCGGGGAGAGACTGTTGATGGCTGCGACCTCATCCATCCGCCTGAAAGCTCGCACTCCTTCAAACAGGCCGCACTGAACCAGGCCAAAAGCTTAAACCGCAGTCACACCATACACCAGGACCTGACCCACAGCTCCACTGAGGACCTGAAGCACACACAGTGTAGCGCTACTGGAGTCGAAATGGCTGACAGTGGAGCAAATGACCATCCTACTAGCCTCTCACCTGACCCTGAGCAGGTTATTGAGAAGGCCGATGAGAGAACGCCAGCCAGATTGGAGGAGGAGGAGGAGGAGGAGGAGGAGGAGGAGGAGGATCAGAACACAGGCAAAAACTTGCACTGGGTTTCTACAGAGATGGAGAATATCACACTCTAAGGACCTCAGAGGCTGCTCTAACTTGATGAAACAAGGAAATCACAGGCTATGCATTTAGCTGTTCTTTTGAAAACTGAACTGACCAGGTTTAATACCCTTTCCTTAGTCGGTGATACAAATCTCACCCAGCCACTGACACGAACAGCTGCTTTAGCTCAAACCTGAACTGCTTTTAAACAGTTTAAAGCTTCAGCTTTAATTCAGTGAACTGACTATGAGACACAACTTAAAAACTGCTAGGGATTGAGAGGATGTGAGAATTAATGTATGAACTCTTAAAATGCTTGCTTAATGTTATAATTATTATTTGTAATATAAAGGGAGATAAGGATAAGTATGAATTGAAGATGTATTTCCAGGACTAAAACAATCAAAACACAAAATGAGAAGCTGACAAAAACTGTGCATTTAAAAGTCCCAGAACCTACGTTTGTTTTGGCGTTTTATCCTTTCCACTGAAGTCCACATATACCATTGTGTGGCTTTATGTAGGAAAAAAAGTCATCATTTCCCTGACAGAGTCCTTTAACTAGTAGAGAAACAAACCTTTTAGACTGAATTTAGCCTGCAGTTTTATTTGACCAGCACTTTTACCAGCATAGTTTTATTTTGACCAACATCATAAAAAGGGATGATTGGGCATAATTATTACTGTTTCTTTTTAAGTTTAACATGATCTAGTTTATCATTTGACTCTTTGATTTTGACTTATCAAACCAGTTATATTTCATCAGCTTAGCTGACACTTACAGAAGCTTAGAGCTGATTTTATGTGTGACTGCATGAGTGACTACATATTTCCAGGTAAGAAATGCTTCTTCCTAAAAGTGGAAGTCTTCTAACGTGCTTTGTAAGATTTTTGACGTGTCTTTTGACTTGACTGATTAGATTGCAGATACTACTCGTGTAGTATAGGAATAGCTTTTTCATCTTTACTTGATTTGATTGAGTTATTTTAATTTATTTAAAAATGTGGAATGTAGATATAAAAAAAAATGCAGCTATTTTAGATGCCAAGGACTTTCTTCCTTCTTCATGTTCTTAATTCAGTTAATCAAAACCTTCCTTTATGCATCCACAAAGTATACAGGAGACAGTATTCTGGACCAGTACTGTGTTTTAGGCATGCACTTTACTCCTTAAAAATATATACACACAGTTCTAAATGGAGGTTTTCAGACTGTTGACATGGCATACCTTTTCAGGCAGACTAATCCTAACATGGACTAGTTTCACTGTGTTTTTCAGATTTAGGTCAGACGTGAACTAGTGAAGTTTTCTCAAGATAGACTTTTCAAGTTTGCAATTCGTCACCAAATGTAACTGGACTTTCTGGGTTGTAGCATCTCTACATCTCTAATCTGGAAAAAAAAAAAAAAACAATTATTTTTGTACATGTCCTTTTAAGTGTCATTCATGTAATAATGCAGTGAATGTGCCTTATTTAAATGGGGTTGGAATAACCTTTGATAATCATACATCAGTGTTTTTCAGTGATGAATAAAAAAATGAAACTGTTCAGTCTGAGGTGGATTTTTTTTATTTTATTTTATTTTATTTGTGATCCAATCATCTCTTAATACAATCCATGTCTTATCCTAGTCTTACATCATTCTGTAATATTGCCAAATACAATTACAGTATATTACAAATAATGAGTAATTTTTAATTAAAATTTTTTTTTTTTTTAACAAACATTAAAATAATACCAGTAATTTTGTTATCAAATGTTTGGTACCCATCAATTCAAATGCAAGTCACTTTTTTCCTCTTATTTAACACAACTATTGAGCTTTTACTCTAGTATTAATGTGCTTTCTCAAATCCTACAACGAAAATGAGGGAAGGAAACAAATGGACCCTTAAAACAAACCAGCGTTTGGTACCACATCTCACTTTTATATCACTTAATCTGTAATCAGATTTGATATTGTTCTGCAAAATACAAGCCACAATGTTTGGTACTGTGCATGTCAATATTAAATTTAGCAGTAGAAGGAGGAATTGCTTGCAAAATGTTTGCTAGAAATGTGCGATGAGTTGCCAACTTTCACTATGGGTGTGTGTATTCAATGTGCTGCTAGTCTTGCACACTGATTGATGGATGTGGTGAACAGGCAGGGAATCTTATGGCCCTTCTGATTTAATGAAGGAGACGTAGGGAAATGTAGTCATTACCATTATTAAGCGCCAGGGCAGTTTCACAGCCAACCATGCATCACGCCAATAGAAGAAGATTAAACCACTTAGTCTAAACGGGCAAAAAAGAGAGCACTTTCATAAAAGTGCATTAAATGATTGACACACCGTTTTCTGAAATATGCTGCGCCTTGAGACTGCTGCCCACAGTTATAAGGCGAGCACTCTTACTTGAGATGGCTCTAAAGTGCAAATCGCCTGTGGACTCATTTGAATATGGAGGAGACTGGCAGAGGGGAAAGAGAGGTCATCAATTAACACATTAGGCAAATATCAGAATGAAATGTAGCATTCACAGATGCCTAGAACAGGAAGATGAAAGTCCCTGTGTCAGCTCTTCTGCAGCAGGATCTAAAGAGCCGAGAGCATAATTAATCTGACCTCCTTTCAACCTGTTAAATACAGGAAATCAGTTTTCTTTTCTCTTAGCTCACAGTCTCAATTTGTGACAACTGCTCTAGGGTAATGTTTCTTCTGACAGATGTAGATTCTTTATAATTCCCCACAACGGAGCTGGTGCGCAATTGCGGCGATTTCTCTACTGAAGCTGCCACAGATTGAACCAAACAAATGAACCATCCAAAATATTTTGGATAATATTGGTTAAGTAAAATTTATAGCAGGAGTGTGAAGCATTGCTATTTGATTGCTTTCATCATTTGATCTAGATGTTTAATTTTTAAGAAAACTGAATTACCGGGTGGCCCAGAAATAATGACATTTAAAAAAAAAAATGGTAGTCACTACAGTTTTATCATGATTAATCATACTGTATTATTATTATTATTATTTTAACTCTTAATTATTTAGTGAACTGTTTGGACTGCTTGATTACTTCTGGGACCTTGTCTTCTGCATGTGTTTAACATCCAGTGTGTTACTCTGAAAGCAGCAGTCATCTCAGTCTCATCCTCTTAGCTTGGCCTCCAGTGTTAAACAGCAATACAGCCTTCAATACAAGGTGATCGGGCAGGTGACCTGATTATCTATTAGGCTGCTTTAGCTGTTCTGGGTCACACCTTTCTGCATTTCATTACACTACCCAATTAAACATTTCAGTCGTCTCTCAATGACTACAAGGCCAGCAGGCAAGAGACCCCTGAACTTTCCCCTGTAGAACAAATGGCCCAATTTACATAACAAGCAATGATGAGAAAATCTTTTATCTTTGCATACACAATTAAATCTCAAACAAAAAGACATCTCAATCAATTACAGGGAATGACAAGTTCGTAAATAAATTAGTCTTGCCAATATATTGTGAGAGAAGATCAATAGGCAATGTTAACCAGATATTGGGGCGATGTTCTGATGATGTTCTCAACATAGTGTCAATATCTGTCAGCTGCATTTCTCTGTCTGCTAGTGGATATCAGACAGACAAGATGGATCTCCACTCACACCAAAATATAAAACTGAGATCGTTTACATGTCAGAATGACCTTTTATGTTATTCAGACCAGCCCAGAGGGTTGCAACAAATAGATTTTGTCAAGCTCCAATGAAGGTTAAGGTGTGACATGTTTGTTGCCAAGCCCTTAAATGATTCATGTTTTTTTTTAAGACAACTGAGTAAGGAATCACACATTGCAGAACTCTGCAGAACTATGCATGACTAATGCTTAGTTATTATGGCTTAAAAAATGAAAACGAGTCGCAGCGCAAAAACTGTCATGACAATCCTTCCCTGGCTACTTTGCAACACATCATATTTTTGCATTTTGAAACCCAAATGAGTGAGGGTTTGATAACTTACAGCCCTTTACTGATAGATTCCTAACACTCTGTATTCCAGTTTGTCCGATTTTGTTTCGTTGTGCACTGTTTTTACAATTTCAAATTATAACTGCTTGTTTTTTGGCACCTGATGTGTGTGCTGATCCTGATTCCTAGATTAATCCAAATATAGACACCCTGCTCCCCAACTGCTGCAAAACAGTGCATGTAAGGCCTGTATTTCTGAGAGGTCCTAACAGTAAATAGATGTCATCTACATGCTTTTGAGAAACGGGTCTCTGAGGTGATTTGTATCACACAGTGACTCTAATAAAACATTAGAGGGCAGTGTTGTCCTAGAAAAACCTCCAAAGAATAATCCCATACATGTCTGCTGTGGTCAGTTCAACATAAACAAGAAACACAATAGTTCTTTGATTGTCTTGTATAGATTTAAAACATTTTATTCATATTCAGTAACTGCTGTATCCTGGTCAGGGTCACAGTGGATCCTGACCTTAGCACAAGAACACTGGGTATGAGGGGGGAACACACACTGGATTAAATGCCAGTCCATTTCCACACATCCATTCACACCTATGAGAAATTTGGAGTCACCAATGTCAATGCACCTATTGGCATGTTTTGGGAGGTGGGAGGAGGCTGGAGAACCTTGAAGAAACCCACACAAACATGCGAAGCTCCACACAGGCAGTATCGAACTGGGGACCCGGGAGCTGCGAGGCAACAATGTCTGTGCCACTGTGCCACCTTGAAGGCATTTCTCCGCTGGAAATACATTAGTGTGTTTTAATATGAATAAATACACACTTTCTATGAATACACACTTTCTATCACTAGTTGTGTTTTTGGCTGTTAGACTGTCGGATTTTAATGTGTGTGATAGTTATGGATTGAGAAGACTCATCAGGAAAGAGGAACCAATTACTTGACAATGATCCAGTTTATGTGGGAGAAAGAGAAAAGCATGTCAACATGTGCACATATTGACAAAAGCTCAGACTAGAGACAGGACTCACCATCACATGAGCAAAATATTGGCAAGTTGTCCAATTTCAAAATGTGTCTCTTCCATGTTTGCTCCAGCAAACACAGGAGAAGCTTGCAGACACACATTAATCCATACTGGGGGAGATGTTGCATCAAACTCCTCTACAGTTTGGTTTGTCTGTATATGTGTACGCACAGATTTGTTCCATTGTAGGATGGGACATAATTGATTATCATTCACTATATTATGCTAATAGAATTTTTTCACGCAAGAAAATGACTTTTTATTGAATACATTTCAATTTTGTGCCACTGTCTAAACATTTTCTGGTGTGAAAATATAGTAAATGATACATAGATCTCAGGTTTTGTAGTTATACTTCAGGTATATTTCAATAAAATCAGTAGGACAACATTGTAAAATTGGTAAACAAATGAAAGAACTATGATTAAATTACAAAAAATTAGACAAATTTGATTAAACATGATATGTAAGTTTAAACTGGTCACATTAAAGTGTATAGTTGACGTTACTTCTTTATTGTAGGACAGAAGTGACCTTTGGTGTTAGATTGGCATTTTCTTGTATTCTGATTTAATATTTTGTGTCAGTGTCTAAGCAGTAGTGTTAAAACAGACTAGATTTAACAGCCTACATAGTCATGTTGGGTAGGCTATAGTCAGGGTATAGAGTTTGAATGGACTTAAATAAAATTGTAGTAAACTAAAAAATAAAAATCTGTGGGTTTTCCATATTTGTGTGCCACAGGCCTGTGGTAGCTAGAACAAATTCAATTGTAGCATTTGGGGCATTTGTCCTTTCATAATTGTCTGCACATATAAACGCACAAATGATCAATTATAACATCACTATAGCATATAAAAATATAAACATTGGTGACAAATTTAATCCACAGAGCACAAATGCCAACACGTGCAGGACTATTCTGTCAGGAATTCTAGCTTCCTTAAAACAAACAAACAAACAAACAAACAAAAAGCATATAAACAAATTAAAAAAACCCTACAACTAAGTGTACTTGATGTACACCAACTTACGTTTGCATTAGTTTAAATAAAGGATGCATATACACATGTACATAAGAAAAAAAGGAAGGAAAGAAAAAAAAACCTATTTGTGAAACCTGGAGTGGTGAGACTTCTCATATGAGTTATAGTCAAGAAAAGCCTGATTTAACGTTATATCAGTTCAGTTCTTGCTCTACTCATATCATGGTCTAGCTGTTCATACTGTGTTTAATGTGTTTAAAGTGTCAGCTTGTTTATTACTCACGAAACACTGCCCTGTTTTTCTCCTAAAAAACTAACCGGATATGGACATCAGAGATGCGAACTTCGCACGAGCCCGTCTCTCGACCGCGCGCGCACTGCTTTGCGCGTGCTCGTGGCCGCCTCGTCGCTTATTGGCCTGGCCGTGCGCGCGCCGCGCTGACAGCACTAGCCGCGGGGCGAGGCGCGCGCTGACAGGAGGCAGGAGCGCGCGGCCGTTCACTAATGACACGCGCTGTGGCTCCCTCACTCCGCGCCGCTTCCTCGGCAAACGCAGAGCTCCAACCACGACAAAACTGACGGAGTGACGAAAAGTTTTTGCAGACAGAGAAAGAAACTTTCTGTAACAAGGTGACAGCTCTCGAGGCAGGCAGCTGTCCAGTCTGCGGACCGTCTCCAGAGAGAGAAAGGGAGGACAGGAAATAGAGAGGAAAGAGAGAGAGAGAGAGGAAAGAGATCGAGAGACAGAGGGAGAGAGAGAGAGGGAGGTAGGAGAGAGGGCGAGGAGAGGGTCCCTAATCACTAATTTAGTGGCAGCTATGGCATTGTGCCGGCGGGCACGTACACACAACTGCAGGCTTGTGTACACACTCAAGTGCTCAGACACACAGTGGATGAGACTCTGTCCTGTTGTCCAGCCTCTGGCTTAGCTTCACTATCTGGCCAAAAGATTCACTCAATCTTTCAAATTAGTAACAGAAACAGCTTTCTTTCAGTTCACATGTGATTTCCTCTATAACGTTCTTTCATTTCATTGAATTAATGAATCAGAGGTGTTGGTAAGTCATATGGACCCTTACAGAAAAGTCACATGAACTTCATATGTGACTAATCATGGTTGGTTTAGTGGTTAGCTCTGTTGCCTCGCACCTCCAGGGCTGGAGGTTCGATCCTGCCTCTGCCCTGTGCGCGTGGAGTTTGCATGTTCTCCCTGTGCTTTGGGGGTTTCCTCCGGGTACTCTGATTTCCTCCCCTAGTCCAAAGACACGTGTTGTATTGTCCGTAGTGTGTGTGTTTGTGCCCTGCGATGGCCTGGCAGCCTGTCTAGGGTGTAATTCATTTACTTTCACATTTTATCATGATTCATTTATTTTCACATGATCTTTCTCCAGATGATTCATGTATTTTTAACATGTGTACATGATACATTTATGTGGTGTTTTCACAATTCACTTTTTGTTTTTACACGATTCATTTATTTTCTCATGTAACCAACCCACATAATGACTTAATTTTCACATGTGATTATTCAATTGGTTCATTTATTTTCGCATGCGATTCACCCATAAATAATTATTTTCATGTGTGTGTTCAAAGTATTCATTTATTTTCACATGGCTTTCATGATTGTTTTAGCATGTGATTTTGCCAACAGGATTCATTTATTTTTGCATGAGGTTTTTTTTTCTTCACATGATTGATTAGTTTTCAAATGTAATCGCTTATTATTCAAATGATGTCACATTTG
Organism: Pangasius sanitwongsei; assembly: GCA_037576675.1. Lineage (NCBI taxonomy): Eukaryota > Metazoa > Chordata > Actinopteri > Siluriformes > Pangasiidae > Pangasius > Pangasius sanitwongsei. Next base: position 16,838,915 of record CM075011.1, on the reverse strand, counting down.
TTTACTTTTACATTTTGTTTACACCTGTTTTTTTCCACATATTACTCTAGTAATCACATGTGAAATGCATGTGATTTTTCTGCAAGGGAAGATACAGACAGCGCATAAAGGTTTTTCAGGTGATGTACGCACACACACACACACACACACACACACACACACTGTTTGACTGTAATAGGTCAGATGCTACTATGAGCAATTTAAGCATAGCTATATCTTAAGGTTTTCATGCGCATTTTCACTTTTTTCTATTCTGTTAATCATGTACAATTTTATTTAAAGTGTCTCACGTTTTTTTTTTTTTTTTAGATGTGCCATGTCTTCAGTGGGAGTGCTGTGTGTATCACCAGCTCAGCTTATCTAATTTCATTAATGTGATCTTCTGTCCATTGGCTGACTGCTTAATGGCTATTATTTGTGGTTCCCTTCAAATAAAGCTCAGACAGTAAATTGCAGTCTGTGGCAATTGGGATCTGAGCGCCTCCCTGCATTACTATATAATATCTATTCCTTTAATTAACTGAAAGCAATGCTGACATTTATTGGATTGCAAGTTACTTGTTAATGGCAATAAATTGTGGAGAGTGAAAAATATCATTGCTTATTTTACATCAATAATTTGTGAACCTTTTGCTAATGATTATTCATTATTCTCCCCCGTGGCTGCTCTGTTTGTTAAAGTATACTGAGATATATTCTAAAAGCTAGGCTTTAAAGGAGACATAGAGCTGAAGCTGAACATTGTAATCAGATGCCAGCATAATGCTCTTGCACTGATAAAGCCTTTAGCCTACACAGTGCCAGTTTGTGAGCCAGACTGACAGAATCATTTTAGTTGTTGCTTGTTATGGTCTCTAATGACACATTACATGGGCAAGGAATTGGAACTATAATTAGGATATAAATAATTCTATGTGCATATATGGTTCTTGGTTTTTGGGAACTCCCTTAACCATACAGTTCAATAGATAAAGCAAACAGAGTTGGCTGACAGTCCACTGTCTTTCCCATTTCCCTGTTTTATCATACTGAGCACTTGCCGTTTTCTTTATGTGCTTCTGCTTGAGTGTGTGGTCACTCACTTGCCACCAGCTTGCCAGTTGTGTGAACATATTCCCTGTCAGTGCTCAGCTGCTGTCTCTTTACTTGCTGCAGTGCTGATCAGACCCCTAGTCCTCCGTGATGTGACAGCCCTGCCACTCTGATGAATGGCTCAGCACAGAGGCCGAGTGCCGCTGTGAAATGTCCACTCGGGCCGCACCAAAGTCAAAAAGAACAGTCAGGCTTGCACGGCCACGAATCCCAACTGTCTCATCCGATCATGGCAGTGCAGAGGCAGCTGAAGAGATTAAGGGAGAAAACATCAGGCAGAAGGAGGAGCAGCACTCGAATCAGGCGTGATGGAAAGGAGCAGCCCGGGGTCTCGGCCTGATGAGCCTCACAAGCCCCCATGGCCTTCAGGGCAGAACCCCTCTGAAGTGAGTCAACTTCGCTCCTGTCATCACTGCTCAAACACAGCAGTCGCAAATTTCTCTCTCCATCTCTCTCTATCTCTCACCATCGTATTGAGAGTTTGAGAGAATCCTGGCTGACAGAAGACATTGTCCTGAAATGAGCAGTCTCCCTTTCCCCCCCTCTTCCTTCTGCCCATCAAGCGCTCTCAGTCACATTCCCTGATGGCCTTTGCAATGCCGAAACTGAGCAGTTGTGACAAGAAAATATCCAAAATATATCTGTTATTTTGCAAGACAATCAAAAAAGGGAAAAGAGATGAAAATGGGGGAGGACAGATTTAGGTAGAGGCCGATTTTACGTTACATAGTTAGAAAAAATGAACAGACGTTTTTGAGGGCTACAACTCTTTCTTACTTTATGTAACCTTAACTGTTGACATGGAAGGTCTGTATCACTTAAACCAACTCACCAGTGTCAGTAGACTCTGTATCTCTAGTTAGGAATGATATGGAATGTGAGGTCAAAGGTCAGCCTCATGTTTAAATGAACGCTTATTAGTAGTGTTTCTGATTACTGGGTGGAATAGCGATATTGGTTTCCTGAAGGGATTGGCATTGGCAGGCACTTGTCAGGCAGAAAGGCCCATAATCGCAGCGGCCCTAATGGGGCCACATATTGTGCTAATTGTCAGCTGCAGTTGGAATGTGAACTGTGTGAGGCTTAATTAGAACTAGCAATCCTCCGGTGTGAAGTGTGTCAGGAGTAACGTTTCCCACAGTGCATATTTTAAAACAGCACTGACTTCATACTACTTCTAACAAAGTGATATAATCCAGTAATACAAATGAAAAAAGGCAAGTTCACTCTTTTCTACAAAAAAGTCCTGAAATATCATTACTGTTTTTTTGCCTATTTTTTCAGAGAAGGTAAAGTATTCGTCCTTTCGGATTTTTTTTTGAAGTTAGAAAACAACTTTACTGGAATACCAGGAGGGTTTTAAAAGTTCTGTCACCTTTTCCACACAGTGAAGTATTAATAAAACAACAACAACAACAACAATAATAATAATAATAATAATAATAATAATAATAATAATAATAATAATAATAATAATAATAATAATAATAATAATAAACAACTCTGTTTTCATGGTTGTTCTGATCACACCATACCCAAGATTAAATCAAATGTGAGTAGTAATGAAGTGGGTTATTTCAAATTAAGATAACAGGTTGGGCAGCGTCTTGTATGAAAATCAGCTTTTGTGGTGATTCCAGTTAATCCTGACTTATCCCTTACTTTAAGATAATATTTGCTTTGCCTGTTTCTTCTCAGCAGAAATAAATCTTATTAGCCAATAAATCTTATTATAGGATCTGTTTTTACACCACAATCAATTCCAATGAGAAGAAATTAGATGAGAGCTTTATGTATTTGACAAATAGATAATTGGCCTTACTTAACCCTGACCTTAAAATGGCACTTTGTGAGAGTATAATCTTCTTAGAATTATTGAAGCATTCAATTAACCAGATTAAATGACAGCCTAGAAACATGTAATAAATGAAGAATGGCATATTTCTCATGCTCTCTCCCTCTCACTCATATTTATTAGATGTTGAGGTGTATAATGGAGAAGAGCTATACTGTGTGAATACCTACCAAATGTAGAAAACTTTGGATTTGTGTGTTTCTGGAGTTGTGTGTGTACAAATGTATCTGTTTTGTGTTTGTAAGCTGAAGATGAACCACTCAGAGACAAGAGTATTAACCAGGCTGTCAGAGCCTAATGAAGTGTCCTGGTGAGCCATATCAAAACACACACACACACACACACACACACACATGCACACAGAAGGATTCCTACTGACAAGTGGTGATGTGGCTAGGATAAGTCCAGGGATGATGTGATTTGACAGATGGGTTGTGAGTGGTCGTGTAGAGAGCCTCCACTAATCGATTAGTTTTAGTTAAGTGCACTCTGAGATGATTGTGTTGTGCCTTTATCGTTCCCCTCTATAACACTGACAACCTTTCATGCCTCTCCAACAAGAGCCTGTTCTGCACGCACGGGAAATCTATTATGTGCAATGATCAAATCTCGCTGGCACTTCTTTCTCACCTCCACAGTGTATGACTTTCACTTAAATCATGACACGGGGCTCTGCTAGATTGTGTGTTTTGAGCACAGCACTTTTTTTTAAAAAGAGTTTAAAAAATGCTGTTTGTCAGAGAAAGAGAAAAGAGGCTGAGTTATGACTTCCATTCTCTCTCTCTCTCTCGCTCTCTCTCTCTCTCTCTCTCTGTCTATCTCTCTGTGTGTGTCTCTCTCTCCCAGTTTTCCCTGGGGCAGTTATTATGATCAGCACCTGTGGGCATGGTTCATGGCTCAGCCCAGCTCTCTCTCCAGGGCTCATTATTACTGTATTACTGTATGTCCAGCTGCCCCAGGAGGCAGACTGACCTCTCTGACTGTCTGTCTTTTCTCTCTTCCTTTCTCTCTCTGGGAGAAGCATGGCTTCGCATGGCATCAGCTTTGGTACACTCAAACTCTAGGACTGCAGAGACACTTGCAGTAATTGCATGGTCATTCATGACAGTCCTCTGTTTTTTAAATAAGGACCAAAAAACAAAACACTTTCTTCTAGAGGACAAAAAGTTTTGTAATGACCAAGTGTGTCTAGATCAAAGTCCTCTCTGACCCATTAGTACTAAGTAACTCTGTGTTCATGGCTTAGCATGGTTCATAGTGAGAGTGATGATAGCAAATATGTAAAGGAGGTTCAAAGAGGTTCAATACACTCTTTGCTGCCCAACTAATGGCCTGATGACTTAGACTTCACTGTGCCTATGCTTAACCTATAATTTAGAGAAATATGTTGTAACATGAAATTGTCTAAACATGAACTGAGCCCAAGTGTAAGACATTAACATCACATTTTAACCACCAACAGATGAAGCAAATTATTATTATTTTCTGTTTTGTATTGTTTTTTAGTGATGTTTTGCATTTTGCAAGTCCAGTTTATGAGCTGGTCTAGCTCTGTTTTTAACATACCATGTTGAGTTGGTATTTATTCTAGAAGGGCCCATTAATGAAAGCACTGAGGACTTTCCCATGTGGGAAATCCATTATCAATGAGCAAAACCAGGTGCTAAACATCACCAGCTTTAATTATGGTCCCTTAATTCCAGCGCTTGACCTGCAGGCTCTAATTCATAGGCTTGCTTGAGTGTATGGGAAGGAGTCCGGAAGCTTCTCTCTCTTGTCCTGATGCATGGCCCCCCTGTTGACATGCACTAAGTTTGATATATACGACCGGATGAATCTCTAATTACATTTTGGCAGGGATTCCACACTTACTTAGCACTGCACTTAATTATTTTTATATTGCGGGGTTTAACAGTAAAGGCCTGCAGCGTAATTTAGGGTATACCACTGTTGTCATTTTTGGATCGCATTCTGACTATGAGAGAAATTCTATTCACTTAAAAATCCATTAATAAAAATTGCTGGCCATATGCGTGCATTCATGCTTTCTTCTGGTGGGACACAAACTGTGATATTATCAGAGGTAACATATAATTTTATTGTTACAATTTTAAATAACACTATGGGTGGGGTGTAGCATTGCATTTTAAATATGGCTGTAAAGTAAAAGGCCCAAACTGTCTTAATTTAAAACACATGGAGGCAACTCTATTAGAGCAAACTGATCTTCATTGTAGGAAGCTGATATAGTCTTTATGGCTGTTAAAGGACCAATAATGAGGGCAGAGCTGATTGGTTACTCATGTAACAAGCATCCCCTGATTGGGCACAGATGTCTTCTTCATTCCTGTCTTATTGAACTCATACGGTGCTGAGCCTCCTTGTCTTTTATCAGCAGTCATATCAGCACATACACAGACATTTACATGTAGTCCGGGTATTCAATTCACTGCTCATCTGAGATGTAATTTTTGTATTTTCTAATTAAAGCTGTACATGAATTGCCTTTAATTAAACATGTACACTGTTCATTAGTGTTCCCTACCACCAAATTGCTTCATTTGGTGCGTAATTGTCATGCAAATAAACTCATGTTGCTTAACAAAGTACCTCTGTTGCAGTCAGTAGAAGGCACACATTTGTATGCTGCTAATTTCCAAAATATTTAGCAATGAATACATATTAAACTAATTAAATTAAGATTGAGGTTACCATGTACTGAATAAAGAATCACTTTAAAGAATTTAAATTTAAACACCAGTACTGGCTAACAGGCCCCCTTTGCTCTGAGAACAGCCTAATTTCTTCATGGCATGGATTCCACAAGGTGTTGGAAACATTCCTTTGAGACTCTGTTGTCCATGTTGTCATGATTACATCATATGCTGCGCATTTGTAAGCTGCACATTCATGCTGTAAATCTCCCGTTCTACCACATCCCAAAGGTGCTCTACTGGATTCAGATCTGGTGACTTGGGAGGCCGTTGAAGTACATTGTTCATTGAACTCATTGTCATGTTCATGGGACTAGTTTGACACAACTTGTGCCTTGTAACATGGCTCATGCTCGGAGTAGCTATTATAACATGGTTAAATTGTGGCCATAAAGGTATGCATTTGGCCAGCAGTAGCAGTACTCAAATAGACTGAAGCATTCAAACGATGCTCAGTGGGTATTAAGGGGCCCAATATGTGCCAAGAAAACATTCCCCACACCATTACACCACCTCCACCACCCTGGACTGTGGACACAAGGCAGGTTAGCTTTATGGTTTCATTAAGTTGGCATCAAATTCTGACCCTACCATCTGTGTGCCTCAGGTTTTTTTTTTCAGTCTTCAACTGTCCAGTTTTGGTGAGCCTGTGCCCACTGCAGCCTCAGCTTTCTGTTGCTTTCTTGGCACACTGTGTGTGCCACAGCCTATCTGAGTATTGTTGCTGACCACACCCATCCCTTTAGCCTCTTAGGGATAATTTCCTATTCTTATAACAGCTACTTCCAGCATGATAATGCACCACGTCATAAAGATGACCCAAACTGGTTCCATGAACATGGCAAGAAGTTCAGCATCCAATAGAGCAGATTTGAAATGTTTTACACTCGGAGATTCACAGCATGAAGGAGCAGCTGACAAATGTGCAGTAAATATGTGACGTAATCACATCAACATGGAGCAGAATCTCAAAGGAATGTTTCCAACCAGAACTGAGGCTTTTTCTAAGAGCGAAGTAGGATCCTACCCAGAATTAGTATGGTATGCCTTGTAAAGTGGCCAGTGAGTCTATGTATCTATGTATAGTAGTTTTTCAATTAATTATTTAATTTAATGTGCATTAATTTAAGCTATAATTTAGATTGCTGCCACTCTACACTTTTACAGACTATGTTCTGAGAGGGAGTTTGTGCGGCTTGTTTGCAGTCTGATATGTCACACAGATCGATAGGGCTTACTGCAGGGAGTGGATTGGCTAACAGCAGAATGGAAGATGATATTGCAGGGTAGAGGGCTAATCAATGAGAAGTCTTGAACTTGGGAAACCCTTGTCATGTTTGTTAATAAACTGCAAGCTTTTTACATTGGGAATGAGCAGTAACTCTTGAAGGTACTTGTCTGTATAAGAGAATAAAAAATGTAGCAAAGGTAGGCCTGTGTTAAAACCTAGCAGCACATGGCACAACATTCTTAAATATTGTTCATTCTACATTTTGTCATCACTGCAGTTTTTATTTGACTTTCAGTTCGCCTTGGTAGGATATCACATCGTGTGTGAGCAGATGATGTGAATTTCAAAGTCTCACTCTAAAACTTACCTCTGTCTTTTTCTTCTTTGTTGACTCTGTCTGGATTGCCGTCTACCCAATGGATCATTTGCATTATTGATGAGCTCACCCTGTCACCTCTAACATAGACTCCTAAAAGAGAATAATTTTATGCAAATTAGATATTGATGCCTTAATGATTAATTGGCTTGTGAGTGTCATTAATATGCAGTAGTTGTCCTGTTATATGCATTTCTAATGACTTTGTATCACTCTGCTCAAACAAGTGGGAGGCTTTGATCATTGAAGTGCTCAAAGGCTTTTTAGCATGTTTGTGCTGGGATAGAGAATTAGCTGCTAGCTTTAACGAGGAACGGCAGGAAGGAAATAATTAGAAGTTAAACAATTCAGTGTCACTCTACCCACACGCAGCAGCGTTCTAATGTGTGCCTTAAAATCTACCAAATTATTTTCACAAATAACTTTTAATTAGTATGTTACACAATAATACCTGGAAATATCAAGAGTGAACTGACAGATGAGCTATTTCCATTTCTCTACAGCTCTTTCTCACACACGTACACATGCGCGCACACACACACAAGCAGACGGAGTGAGGCAGACTGGCAGGCCGCTCATCCATCTTCCTGTGAGACAGGTCGAAGTGGCTGGTTTTGCCCTTTTGATTCACAGATGGGCTGAGTGTGGCAGCCGTTTTAATTTTAAATGAAGTGGAGCCATAAAGCCTCTCGCAGACCTCTACTCCATCATCCCTCTCCCACCCATCAGCACCTATCAGCGCAGTCTAAAGAGCTGCCACTGGCCCCTACATGACTTAACACTTATTCAATAAAAGCACCCAAATTCACCCCAGATTGATCACAGGAAATAAAATCTCCCTCTCTGCTCACTTTCAACCCCAGAACATAATTCAAAATGTAACATTTGAAACTACAATAGCAGTGTTAAATATTCTGAGTGCCAGGCCAATGGAATAATATATAATCATATAAAAGAGTCTCCTTTTTCATTGTCAGACACTTGAACAGTCTGGAGGTTGGATATTGAGAGGATTTTTTTAAACACTCTGATTCATCATTACATTTCTCAGTGCCACATTGATCAATGTGTTTTGGAGTTTAGATCATTTTGCCTCACTGAGAAAAAGTATGAATTCATAGGACACTCTATAGTGGTTCATGGTCCCTACTGAATTTTACTGCCTCACCTGGATCTATTGTCTTGTTAATGATTGCCTGTATACATTCAACTCTAGAATTATTGGCACCCTTTATAAGCACGAGCGAATTTAAAGGTATAAATGAAATGCACATGCAGTGAGTAATATTTTGAACTTAAATATATATGTGATGCTACATAGCTTTATTTTAACACAGTTTTTGGTAACTCCTAATCTTATTTATAATTATATTATTTTTATTTAATATTTAGGAGTTAATAATTGTCCAGAACCACGGTCCCTTTCATGGACAACATTTAAGTTTCATGGAAATGAAGAATAATAGTTCGATTATAATAGTTATAATAGAAGAAGATAACTTTGAAACCTCATAAGGAATCAGTTCAACTGTGCAATCAACTAAACTTCACCTCTTTAGGTAGTTGGAGAGAGAATAGTATTTCACTGTCCCAGACTTTTGAATCTTTTTAAAAGATGTCCCTGCTTATGCTTAATTATAACTAACTGTGTTTTTTAATATCTATTTTCTGATTTGTTTAGGTCAACTACATCTAACTCCTTTGTATTGAACGCTGTTTTTCCCAATAGCTATGACTGACAAAGGCTTATGCATATTTGGGCAATGGCACCAATATAAAGAACTTTTTTTTAGGGATGGCAGTTTATTAACATTTATTTTAACTATTCTTTATGTACTGGATATTGTTTAATTTTTATTGTTTATTTGTTTATTTTATTGTTTACTTTTTTTATTTTAAATTAAATTCTTATGATTTTTTTTATTAGTGGAAAGTTTCTTCAATTTGAATTAAAATTTTGAATCATTATGTATAACGTTTCTTTTATACAAATAGTTTTGCCCACTCTCTTGTAGGGTGCCAGTAATTCTGGACTATTGACCATATAAAAATCAGATTAAAATCTGATCCAGTTTGGGATTGAATTCTCCTGTATTAGCCACAGACCCCATCTGCCTGTACTGACAGTAATTCCTTGATTAACCCCAACAAATGTGCTTGGCACATATTTATTGGCACACACAGGCATATCAGAAGATCTAGTGTTGCTGCTGGAAAAGGTTACGATGTCACACATGGCATGCATGTGACATAAAATGTCCTGAATTCTGCCTTTCTAATCCATGTGGGTCAACATGAGGCGGTGACCTTTAGTTAGTCTCTGTCAGGGCGTGTGTGTATGGAGAGCAGAAGCACTGTGTGTGTGTGTGTGTGTGTGTGTATAGCAGGTAGCTGACAGGTAGCTGAACCCAACATGCTCGTTTAACCCGTGTCTCCAGGAAGGTTAGAGCAGGAGTTGGCCAGGTGAGAGGCAGAGCACGAGTGACACAATGACTGTTGTCCTTCCTGATTGACCTGACACTCTCACTCATCCTGAGATGCAGCGAGCTGTCTGTCTGTCAGTCAACAGTGTGTGTGAAAGTGAGAGAGGGAATGAGAGAAGGGTGCAGACAGAGAAGGAGAGAGAGAGAGACAGAGACTGACAGCACTATGGCAGCACATGTCACCCATGACAGTGACACTTGCGTGACATCATGTATAGTACAAACATTTGTGTGTGTGAGGTTGTGTGTACGGGCTTGTTAGGTGCAATAATCTGTACTTGTGTCATCCTATATATTGGTGGAATTTTCCACCATTTAGCCCTGTCACGTTGTCAGTATGTATTGATTTATTACACAAAACTAAAGACATTCAATTGAAGGTTAGTGAGGCCTTATGTAATACCCTGAAAAACAGCCTGTGTTTCCTCCCTCCTCTTACCCTCACTCGCAGACACTCAACAGTATGAGTCCAGTTTGGATTTTTTTTGTAAAATTGTGCTATATTATACAGGATAGAGACTAACATCATTTTGCCCCTTTAGTGAAATATGACCCAATTAAGGAAGCTCAATAAGCTCAATTTATTTAAAAGAAAAAAACCCTCTTAATTATGTAGTTAACAAAATTGTAATTCTAGGTGAATGGGATGGGCTCTATGTTTAATGTCAGCAGATGTTATCATGGAGCCATCACAAGATCTCAAGCTGATAAACTTCTTTTTTCCCCCTCTTTGGGACTGAAGCAACAAAACAGACAGCCAATTTCTAGCTGCTGATGTGATTGATAAAGCCTCAGTGACAGACTGGAGTAGATCAGACCTATTTGCTTTGATACATATAAATAGGAAATTAAGCAGCAACATTGTCAGGATTAATTAGCAGAGAGAGAAGTGGTGTCTCATCTGTGTGACATTCTGAGATTCCTGTAAAATCCTATTGTCATCTCTGTCTGTCTCTTACACACACACACATACACACACACACACACACACACACACAGATTTTACTATCCTTGTGAGGACCTTCCATTGATATAATTATTAATGCAGCTAATTAACATTATGCTACTTTTTATGCATTTAAAAAAAAAAAAAGAAATTTACTTTTGTAAGAAAAGCAGTTTTCCTTGTGAGGAGGAGACTGAAGGGAGAAACCCCCCAAAACAAACAAAAACTGAAAGAAGCTGCGGTAAGAGCCAGGAAGAGCATCATAAAAGAAAAAATGCAACAGTTTGGTGATGTCAGTGGGTCACCGGCTTGATGCAGTTACTGCAAGCAGGGGATATGCAACCAAATATTAAGTGTTATTTACTTTATTTTACTTCTAGACTATTTGTTCCTAGACTTTTGCTCACCTAAAAGGCACCATGTTCTATGTTGTTTAACACATCTAGAAGTAAATATCAGGGAGTGAAAGGAACTGAAATTCTGATCTATTTCATTTGTCTGATGTCAAACCCAAATGCCTTCAGTGTATAGCATAATTGAAAGAATTGGCTGTTCCAATACTTTTGGAGAGAACTGTATTATCTTTTTAAATCCTAAAATCTTGATAAATATTATCCACATATTTAGTGTTAATGGGTAAAACATGTCTCAAATCAAATTTATAATGGACTTATTTAGTGGGAGCAAGCACTGCCAAACTGAATTGCTTTAAATAGGATTAACTTAAAATCAAAATTCTTAGCATTTTGGTGCTAATGCAAACTATTAATTACTAAAGAGTCTACATTTTTTTGAGGTTTGAAGCAGGTTGCAGTTGAGGAGGTCCATGGGATTAGTGCACTATCCAGGTGAAGGACAGTGAGTCCTCCAGCAGCTTTGTCTTCACTACTTTACCTGATTCAGTTGGTTGATTCTCCCTGACATCGAACCCTCACTTGTTAGCAGCACAAGTGAGCTGACATGAGAGCGAGAGGGAGAAAGTGAAAGAGCGGGGGAGAGCCATAAGTCATTACCCGCTGGAAATAGCACATCATTGAAAAGATAAGCGCAACAATGAGTTCCCATTCCCTGATAAGTCTTGGGGGTTGCTGTGTTATTTCCTCTCTCTTATATATATGGTTCCTGTTATTGAATTTAGCTCAGGATAAATAGCAGTGGTTGTGAGCTGTCCACTCGCTCATGCTACTTCACACACATTCTCTCATTCGGGGCTTGGCTTTTGTCTCTGCCCTTATAGCATCTGTGTGTCTGTGTATGTGTGTAGTACTGGTCCACTGCTACATGTGCGTGTTACTCTTCTTGTTATCATACTTTGGTAGTGGAATGCTTAAGACTTGAGGTGAACTTGCTCTGATATTTAGATTGTTTCCCTGAATTAACTGTGAAATTATTCAGCGTTTTCCATGAGCTTCTTATAAGATAAAAATTACATATGATCATGAGCCAATTTGATTTCATTTCAGTCTGCCACACATGGCCTAAACATCAAAATCCATCTACGTGTCATGCAACAGCTTGAGAATCTCCTGTGTTATTATTGAATTCACTGTCAAAGCCATTCCTCGTCACTGTGCATGATTAAGAAACGATCCATTAAGTATATGGAAATGTATGTATAAGAAGTGAATTGATCCCGGCGTTGGGAAGCTATGATGAAAATAGGAGAGGAGAGAAGGAGCTGACCTATTGAAGACATACTCAATGCTATGTCACTTTCCTACCAGGCCTAATCAGTTAGCTGCATGTGACGATCTCACGGAGAAGTCCATCTACTTTACACTCATTTGTGGACATGTGGTCTCTTTAAACCCAAAGTGTTGGTGGTGTGTAGATCCAGTTTTTTTTAGGATTTCCAAACAAACTTATTTAACCTAATTATTTAATATCACAAATTCAGCCTGCATGTATGCATGATCACATCGAAAAACACACCAGATAGTGTGGCAAAATCTTTTTTATGGTGTGTAGGCCTGTGTGTAGACCATTCAAAAAGATTTGTCTGAATAAAATTCATAATTAATAACATAAAGGTCTAATGAGCAGCAAAGAGACGCATTAAGAAAACCCCCCAATTGCTTTAATATATCCCACCACACTGAAAGGAAAGTGCTTCCACAGTGTTTAGATACTATGGATGTACTAGATTAGGCTGAATTAATTTGACAGCTCCCACACTCATCATCTTCGGGAATGACAGAGCTGCTTAAACGTGAAATGCCCTCTGCGTGAGTGGGGAATCCAGCTGCACTTTGATACGCTAATCGTTTTGGCTAATTAATTGAATCGTTAATTTACAACACAGCTTCATTTTTAATCAAGTGCTATTGGATTAAGACAGCACTACTTCTAATGCTGGGTGACATTAACTTAAGGGCTTGTAGAAGCTCGAGGGTTTTGGCTTTGGGTTTGTCTTAAAGCAGACTGTAGCATTTTTCTCCCTAGACTGGCTCACTTTTTCTGTTTGCGAAGAGCTGTCAGGTGCTTAGCAGATGTTGTATGTGTGTGTGTGTGAGATCACCAACTGCGCCTATCATTTTCTACAGCAGATAGTACAGATGTGCTACAGGTGTAATACCCGTAAGTTGATGTCAATCATTCAGTTCTCCAGGGTGTTTTGGCCAAAACTCAGTTATGTTGGGCTTGTAGTTTTCTGTACTGGGAAGTATGGACTTGTTTCTGACATCTTCTGTATTTACCCCCCTCATTTTCTACTGTGAAAGAAAGGCTTTCATCTATTCTTTAATTGGTGCCCTTCCCCTTATATTATTCTTCCTTCTACTTTGTTGAAGGAAGAGTAATTGACATCTTTGCACATAATGGACATAATGGATATCTTTGCAAGTATATGGAACAGCTAGGGGCAATTAGTAGAATAACCAGTCCTAAAGCATGATTTTTGGGAGGAGAACATGAAGGAAACCCACACGGACATAGGGAGAACATGTCAAACTCTGCATAGACAGTAACTCAAGCATAGGATTGCAACGGAGACCCTGGAGCTGTAAGGCGGAATCTCATTTCAACACAAAATCTTCTTTTCCACAGTCACAGGAGGTAAAATGCCATACATAACCGAACCTCTGTTTTTAATTTTTTGCTGGAGACTGACCTGCTGTGTTGATTTCCTTTATTATTCAGTGGTAATGCATGTTACCTAAGGTGAAAAGTATTTAAAGACCCAGAGTGGGAATCTGTTTGGAACTTTTCCTGGCACACACTGCCTGCAATGCCTAATGTGACAGGTTTCGAATAAGGTATAATATATTTCTTACAGTCGAATGGATGACAGTAAGGTCTTAACTTTGCAAATTCATAACAATTCAATTAGTATAAAAAGTTTAACAATTTGAGTGGGTTATATTGTCAATCCTCTGTATAACTTGTATACACTGGAACAAAATGTTGTTTTGCCAGTAACATGTTGCAACACACAGGCATAGATAAAGTGCAAATACATGATAGTGTGAGATGAGTGCCAAATATACAATAAATACACAGGACAGTATACACACACGGCATTGTACACAAACTAGACAGGACAACAGAACAATATTGGATGGATTATATGGCATAGCTGAGAAAGAGCTGTATAGTCAGAGTAGCCTGTATCTAGAAACTGTGAAATGTAAACTGTATACTCAGCAATCAAGCAATTTAACTTGTATGAAGCTTAAGGTTAGATTTGGGGTAGGGGTACCATTCATTCCTTTTTCTTATAATCATTTGTATGACATTAAACAGAGTCCAACTACATCATACATGCTCGATTGGATTCGTATGGCTTTCTCATGAGATCAGGTTGCTCAGTTACTGTTAAAACCTCAGCACAATGGACAAAGGAGTTTATAGGAGTTGGATTGGGGTGGATGGTGAAATAATGTGATTGTGTGTGTGTGTGTATGTGTTTTGGGAGGGGATCCATTCAGGGCTGTGTGGAAAATGACAGAAGTTGTGTGAGATAAGCGATGCTGTCAAGCAGGACAGCAACAAAATGCCCCCATCTTCTTCCCCCGATTTCCATCACCCCCTACTGATAACAATTAGATGTAATTGGACAGTCCGGTGTGGCTTAGTGCTCCAATTGTCGGCTCACTGCGTGAGCTCCTTCCACAGACAGCGAGGGAGATGATGGCTGAATGAAGGAAAGTGAGGGTTAGTTAAGCTCTACCGCTGTGTCCGTGCTTCTCGGCACTGCCAAGGACACACTTTCAACCAGGTTCCCATCTCCTCCCGTTGTCAATTACAAGTCTGTACCAATACACATGATGTATCTATGTACATCGTGCAGAAACAGTGTAATACCTATAACAGCTTAATAGTAAAAATACTAGTCAATTCGAGTTTTCATCCTCTCAATACACTCATATGTAGTGAAATGAAATATTCTTATTATTTATTTATTTATTGTTTCAGAATCCCTGAGCACCACACAACAATACAGGCCATGATACAATGGGCTATATAAAAAGCAAAGGGCAAAAGATTGTAAGACTATATAGTGCATACAATATACTAGAGAAGAATAAAACTGTGCAAATGGTAAAAAGTCACAGCAAATGCAGAAAATGAACTGTGTAAAATATCACACTAAACTGTGCTTTAGCATATTACAAACCCACATTACTGTTAATAATTTGCAAATTCTTATAGTAACTATGCATAAATGTAAACTCCTGAAACTTGCTGCTAATAGCAAGGTTATGCGCTAAAATGTCTGGACTTTCTACTGGATTCTGGAAGTTTATGAATAAATACTTGGGCAGTACTTTCACACCTAATAAAATTGTCACTAGTGCTAGATAATGAACAACTGATATATGAGCAAAAGGTTTTTAAACAATTAAAATTAGTTTTTTTGGTCCTATTCTTATGTACTGCTAACAGAAATTGACCATTTTGGTATGCTAGCTTTTAAAATGAAACCCATGAGTATTTATACCACCTATCTGTGTATGTAAACCAAACGGCTCTCATAAAGGGCTTCACTGCCACATTAAATGCATAGTTGAGCTAAATTGGGTTAGCTCTTTATAGCACAAGAGGAAAACGAATGGACAGAGACGATGCTTTATTTTTTCACTGTAATAACTTCAATGCATGCCTAAATCAATGGGGCTGGACTGGAGGCAATGATATTAGCCTAACTGCAGGGAATTAAATATAGTGATGCGAGCTGGGACTTGCTTGAGAAAAAAAAAAGATTTGCATTGCAGTAATGACAGCTCATTAAGGGCAGTGCGAGACCTATTGAACAGCACTCCATAATGCTAAATTATAGTTAATCCAATTGCATTCTGTGGAACAAACCTAGATCTCTGTCTCTGCTATAAACACTGGATTTTTTAAAATTCATTGTAAAACATATTGGGTAATATTTTACGTTCCCTTTTTACAAGACTACAAACTACTCTGGAAAAATGCTTATTTTTCCATCTATATATCAGATTTCTGTATGTACATAGAACATAAAATACGACACACAAAATAGAACAGCCACTGTAACTTGAAAACAGCTCACGCAGTGTGCGTGGACTGGAATTGTGTGTTACAAACACATTTGTAGTAAGGTTACAATTATTATACTGACAAATATGAGAAGCATGTAATGTCTGTGAATCACTTACATGCTACAGAAGTTAACAGTAGAGATGCAGATATAAATAGGTGATTCGAGAGTATGCCATCAAATCATGTTTTCTCTTTTTTTTTATGGTCCTCCTTCATGTGATTAATTGTTTAATTTGTAACTCACTTACTCTCAGTAAACATTTGCCAAATGCAGTTCAAGACAGGCCATGCAAAACACCCTCACTAAATTACTGTAATTTAGGCGTAAGTGAATTTTTCATATTTATTCAGGACTGGACATCACTTGTTCGCCTGTTGTACTGGTTTCACTGTGAATTTGAAAGTTTTTTTTTTAACAGGCCTTAGCTTTAGTGTGTTTGTCATTAGGCGCAGATTGTTCCACAGGCACCAATGGGACAGGAATTCAAAATTTATGATCCATGTGTACACTTCTTCAATCCGGCTTAACTACAGGAAATGCTACAAGCACTTTTGTTGCTATTTCTGACAGCATCGAACCGAGCTGTTGCCAGAGCCACCAGGGGGTTGACTGGTACCAAAAACACAGCTCTAATGAAGCAGCCTTCTGCATGGCCATGTGTGTTTGCGTTTACTGAAGGCAGTGGTGGTGGAAAGTGAAGTTTGTCTTCCTCACAGTAGGCTACTCCCTAGGTATGTTTCTATTACTCCCAAACCCCTTGTCGCTTTTGAGCACCTCTCCCTCCCGTTTTTATTCCTGTGTATAGGTGTATGTGTGTGTGTGTGTGTGTGCGATACAGTGCTGTATATGCTCCTTTATGAATTCTCCCTGTAAATAAATTAAGGTGCTGGCATTATTTTCCTACACGACAGTGAAGTGTTTGCGTTGCTGGGGCGGGGGGGAGAGCGGGGTGGATACCTGTTACAGCACTCCAGTTCCCTTTTTTTAAACTTTAATAATCTCCACCTGTCAGGGACAACCTGACCTGCCACTTCTGCTTATAACTTGTCTCCTAGGCATGAAATAATTAAAGGTGCCAGCCAGAGACAGAGTCACTGCAGTAGGCAGAGGCTGAGAGAGAGCCAGGAAGGCAAGGACATTATTAGATAAATAGCCCTTGAAATGGAAAGTGTGCACAAAGCAAGAGGTGTGATTTCCTGGGCCCTGGCCCCATCCTTCTCCTCGAAGGTCCCTTGGTAGTGCTAAAGGGGACAGATTGGGAGACCCGGGCTGTCAAGTGCTCTGACACGTTGAAATGATCCACTATCTCTGCGTCCTCAAATCCTCCACTCACTTGGTCTGTATGGTTTGGAAAGTGGCAAATTGGCAGAATTGTGCCACTCCTGTCTCTTAATTGCTTAGTTAAAGTATATTAATACATTGTTTGTATTCTGTCAAATTGAAGTGGTTAGGATTTTTTATGCTGATGCTATCTGTGGTGTGTTCAAGTGCATAGTTTGCTGAAATACATGACAAAATAGTTCAAATTACGCTTTAGCACCTGAATGCTCCAATTTGCATAGATAAATGCTAGTCTGAGGACAGACCTATATAGTCTTAGATATCTGATATATACTTTATACTTTACAAAACCTTCTTATAATGTTGATGTCTTAAAACAATTCTGTTATCTTGAACAATTGTCTCTAGTTTTTTCCTGGCAAATAGTTGGTTAAAAAAAATTATTTTGCAAACAACAAGTAAGCAAGATCAGTGAAAAAGCCATACCAATAGCTTACAAGTAAACATAAGCAAAGGCACTGTACACCTTCAGTATATTTAGAGCATACATATTATGCAAAAAACCCAAAGCAGATAAATACTCTTGAAATTCTGCATTAAAAGAGACAAAACCAGGACATTTATTACTCCATTTACATTTGGGAATAAAGAACCTAGCTAAGAGAATAACTGTGTTTATGACTTCCATAAAACCATTTAATGTTGTTAAATTGCAATGCAAGTAGACTAAAAAACAATGTAGAAAGCCATTTTTGAGTCTCTGTCTAAAAGGGTTTTACACATAAACCCAAATGTACAGTGGATTCACAATGTAAATGACAAAAGGGAGTATTTTTAAAAACAAATCTATAAAAAGTATCATTAAAAGGATAAGTGCAAGAGAATATTAAAATGAGTTTCTTTCACCTTTGGAAAGAGAGGAAGCTTAAGATATATCATAGTAGGCTTGACCCATTTTAATAGGTCTTTCCCTATTATAATAAAAAGCCTAGGAATATACATACATTCCACTCAGATATTTAAAACTCAAGTAAAAAGCGCAAAGGAACAGGGTTAACTTATATAACTACTGTCTATCTCTGTCTCTCTCTCTCTCTCTCTGTCTCTATTTCTTCCCCTCTATACATCCCTCCCTCCTTTCTAAATATTTACCACCCCTTAACCACGTTTACAGATTCATTTGCAGCATGCATGCCTTTATTGACTGGCAGAGAGGCTGATTACTGAAGCACTCGGGCCGATCGCGTGACGTTCATTCCTCAAGCAGCAGGGCCTTACCCGAGAATAACAGTCCTGTCAAATTAACCACGGGGGTCTAAATTATTCAAATACTGTAAATCCTCCCTCTATACCACTTTCCCTGTGCATAATTTGTCTTTTCATTGTTGCCAATTTACTGGCAATACTATCAATTAATGATGCCAGCTCCCTCTAAATGGTGCCGGGGAAAAATGTGTCAACACGCTGGCTGGTTTGGAGGAGAGGAGCTGGCAGACGGTGGATTTAACGTCTGCTTTCATTCATTACCCTGACACTTCTACACTCTTCTATCTCCCTAGGAAAAAAACAGGGTGATTATATTAGCTTTCTCTTTTGCTGCTTATCTCCTCAGTGTTAAGTAGTTTCATTGCGCATGCAAGGTGTCTGATAGTTTTAAGATTTTATAATTCACTCATAATTGAAAGAAGCTTAATGGGATATAATTATGACTGTGTATAGTTTCAGTTTTGTGTTCTGCATGTTACTGTAGAGGTTTCTTGGGACAATACAGTAAAGTAAGTACATAAATAAATAAAGCTTAATAAAGAAAGTGACATATTGCGAGGGGTGAGAAAGATTATGGGTAACCTAATTACGTCTTTATTGATTCAAATTTTTATTTAGCTTTGAGAATTGGTTTATGCTGTTCTTCTAATGACCCCATCAGTTACAAGATAAATAATACTAATCAAAATATGATTAATGTAGGAAAGTATGCTAATGTCTGCAAAGAATAAGCCAGTGTCTCAGTGTTTTCCACAATGCAAAACACCAATTATATTAGTAATACGAAGCAATGAATAAGAAAATATTTTCACTTTTCCACGTCATATGTTACTTTATTTACACATTATAGATGAATGTACCACAGGTGGTATTTATATGAAATTCGTGTGCTCTATTTTCATAATAAATTATACTAACACTATATTTGAGATAATCCTTATTATCTTAATTCTAGAAATTATATTAATTTCCATTAATTCTAATTACACACAATGTTTTGAATATTCAAGTCCCTATTAGCCACAAAGATACTGTGTATTTGACATATTTTTAAGATACACTGCATTAGTTCCCCAGCGTATGTGTGTATTGTTTTAATAAATGGAAAAAATAAATGTGTATGAAAAATGAATGTGAACATCATTTTTTACACCAATCTTACAACAGTTCACCCTTTTCCACTCTTTTACTATTGATACTGTGCAATAATAACATCACAACAATGAAGAGACAGAGAGAGTCTCTTGAAAAAAAGATAATTGTGGTTCTAACTAGTATAATGTAGTATTTGCTACAAATACTGTTGTCATACAGCCATCTTTCTCTGGACCTTTCTTGATTGGCGCTGGTTCCATATGACAGGGAACCTTGACAGTTATTCATAGAACCGCATTTACATACATAACAAGCGTCCTCTTTCACCCCTTCTAACCACCAAGGGTAGTGAATATCAACAGGATAATGTATGCCACAATCAAATGAAGAACCAACCCACCTTAGGAATGACTAGAATGGTGTTCAGAGATGACTGCTACACTCACACCACTGGGAAGGGCAATGTTAACCTTGTGAAACCTGGAGAAGGGGAACAGTGATGTCCAGGTAGCAGCAGCGCAGACCGACCATGAGGAGAGATGCTTCTCATAGACTGGCATGTCGTGGTATGGATGACATCCATCGCCCATTAGGCCAGACAGAGGAGCTCCCTCCCTGACAGATGAATAATTGATGTGTTGATAGAATAGCCCCTGTCCAGTCCAAATAGTACCATAGGGTGCATACTGGGCATAACCAGGAACGCTCTGCAGGTTCACTCTCATAGAACGCTGTGAGGTCAGTCAATGGATCAAAATAAGTGGGTGATATGACTGTGGGCAGAAACCCAGGGTCACTTCAGAAACATTATCGCCATGGTGTTGTCATTCCAAGCTTATTACCAATTAATTGCCTTCTCGCACTCTTTTTGATGAGGTGACAGCTAGCAAAGTCAGTCTTTAGAGAAAACCAATTCAGTTTGGCATGCTGCATGGGCTCATAAGAAGCACAAAGGGAGATTGCATACTGGGCTCTTTGGGGAGCCTCGTGGATGAAGGCTTCAGAAAGTTTGTGAACTTCCTGCAAGATGCTATCCACTGTGCCGTGATGCTCTGCAATGACGGGGATGGTCTAAACCTCCTTTAGCAGCGCAATTCACATTCAATTACAGAATCACCAGTTTCAGCTAAGGCATGTCTGATGCTAGGTCACCTGTATGACTAAAAAGAGACTCAGATGGAAACCCAAGTATATAGATTCTCAGTTTCTGTGTTTCACAGTTAACTGTGATGAAGTTCTGAATGGACTGCAAAAAATATGAAAAATTAAACTCACCTTGGTAGAATAGATGATGGAAGGGACAAAAGAACATGGCCAACAGATAAAAAGAAAAACGAGAAATACTATGGTTTATCTGTTAGTTTCTCTTTTTAGTGCTGACTGAGATGTAATCCAAATATGGAATATCCCAGACGTATGTTCTAATGGTGTTTAACTTTGTAATACTCTTAGTTATTAAATAATAATATTAATGATATTCTTAGTTATTAACAGAAGATAAACAATAAGACAAACATTATTAAATAAAAATAAGAAAGAATGCCAAGAGTGTACATGAAACTTGGTTTGTGTTTTTTTTCCCAAGACACTGTAGTCTGTTTGTTTAAAGCAATAAATGATTTGACACCTGGGTGAAAATTTGAGGCCCATCAGAACTGAGTAGTGCTGATATTTTGCACCCAAGTGCAGATTATGAACACTGAAGTTAATTATAAGGGAGGAGTGACCTGCATTAAACTGGCCTTGGGGCAAATCCATTTTTTTGCAGAGCAGGGCTGTCTCATATAGTTAGGGAGGTAAGCATTCACTGTGAGGCCCAAAGAAATCCACTTCTGATGATGTTGTTTTGTGCTGTCTAGACTTTATGAGTAGAGCATTACTGAAAATTATAGTGTTGCTAAACACTATCAGAGTGAACTATATGAAGACATAATATTTATTAAGTCCTGCTGTGGACTGAATGCAACAAAGAGAAAAATCTGATAACTCATTTTACCTAATCTCTAAAATGGCACGTTGCAATAATGCAGTCAGAACTTATCAGATGCATATCAAATGCAACATTAAGGGCTTTCTAAACCTTCAGAGAAGACCTAAGGATATCTGCAGTTACTACAGGTATTTAATTTTTTAGAAAACTCATCATGCTTGTTTTTTTTAATTATTATTTCCATTTATTTTTATTATTATTTATTGTTTTTATTTCCATAACCATGAAGGGATAGTGGACTCAACCAATCATGTTTTGCTTTCCAATAGGTGGGACTGTTTTTTGGGAAAAACATAACTCCAGGGCCTATGGACTGCCAAGGTACAACCTCGACCGAGATTTACATAATCACGCATTTTATTAAACATAAATGCCATAGAAATCACAGTCCTGCTTTTGATACGCTGTTAACTTTACTTAAAATCATAATCTACAAAGATGTCATGATTGTGCAACCTGTAGATGTGTAGAAATGTGTTTGTAAAGTAGTGCTATGGATAACATAACCAGGCTGTTTATTCACGGCCACAGTTTTGTGTTGTAATCAGGCTACAGATGGCCCAATCCCCCAAGTTTCACTGAAATACATGTACCTTTGGCTGTTATGTTGTCGTGATAAAAATGAGGTGCACTCTCGTCTTGGAAGCGCGTACAGGATGCATGTGATGTGGATTGAACGGATGCTTGTGATGCGTCCGGTGAATTCAGGGTTAGCTGTGAGAAAGTAGGTCAACAAACGAGCTAGCAACATTAGTGCGTCTGTTAAAACAGAAATGAAATTGATCACCATGCCGCAGTGGCAGGTGCAGTCCCCACAGATTTACTTGCAAATTTGCTGTTGGAGTAAAAAAATGGAAATAATTAGAAATGGTCAATCAGTGCCACTGTTACCATTGACTCATCTTTGAGTTATGCTATTTCTGGATATTCTATGCTTCTAAGCTTTTTTTTTTCTTTTCCAACTTAATGTCACACTGAATTGTTTTTGTGGCTATTTTTGTGCAGTTGTTGAAAACTAATGTCCTCTTTACATTAGTTTTCATGTTAAGGCTATGTAATGAGTGATGCATGTAATTTATCATATTCTTAAAAGCAGTATGTAGAATGTAATGACTTTGTAATGATGGTTTGCGACAGATGCACATAGATTAATAGAATGACTCTCAAATGTCAGACTTTAATGTTTTGTAGACTATCCAACTTAAGTACCAGTTTCACAAAAATATCATTATAGAAGGCACAGGCACACACCACCTACACTTTTAAATTCATCATGAAACCCAGGTTCTATAAATATGCAAATTAGAAGCACCCCCAGTTCTCCACACACCAACCACTTCGTCTGGTAAACTGTTGTTACATGGCCTGCATTTGCATACAAGAACATGATATACTCTTATATTTTATGCTGCAATAATATCTGTCACATGATCATTAATAAATCCAGTGAGACTTTCACAAACTGTATATGCATATGTGTGTTCTGTATTACTGTCTTAGTTTCACCACTTTGACAGGAAAGATGAGTTTTCAGGTCCCCATTATTAGATTTTTTTTTTTTCACAAGAAAACTTCCGTCAGTGTAAAAAGTGTGTGTGTGCACGAGTGTCTGTGTAAGGAGTTTTCTGGCTGTTGAAGCTGGTGTATCAGGCCTCTTGTTTTGCTAGTGACGGCTCAGTGAGATGTAACATGTGGTCCCCTCAGCGTGTGGTCGGCCTCATTTCTGGAGTCAAGCCAGATACACTGTTTAGCATTATTACTCCTGCTGAAGCTCGGCCAGAAACCCTCCACTCCCAGCTGATAGCGCTTATCAATATTTTACTCTAACAGTGGGAAAATACAGGCTCACACAGGTGAAGTAGTGTTTGTTTAACTGTGTTTAGGTTCATTTAACTGTGTTTAGGTTTGTTTTGTGTCATACATACCAAGAAAAAATTTCTTTAAGAAGTTGTTTTGCTGTATACATGGAAATAATTAAGGAGTGGTTCTACCTAGGGCCAAAGAGTTCTTTAAAACCAATGGGTTTAAGTGGTGACGTAGTAGCGTCAACATAGCATCCTTTTATAATAATTAGGAGCATGCATTCAAAGGCGTAATGGCAGTGTCCCAATGAAGAACCATGAGATACGAAACTCAAGGTCTCTGAGATTATTATTATTTTTGTTTTGATTGTTATTTTTGCTGGTGCTACTGATTTGATGCATGTCAACCTTTGGCCTTCTGATTATGGATTTTAGGCTTGTAAATACTGTTAAGAAAGATGTGTTGGAAATCATTTGTCATGTAAAAAAGAGAACAATCCTTTTCTGCTGCCCTTTGCCCTGATTATAAAACCTGGTTCCATTTTTTTGTGGAAAATGCAAATACAAAAGCTACTGATGATGTGCAGTCTGTTAATAACAGTGACATTTAATTAGACGCTCTGATTTAATTTGGTGCAGATGCCTTTACACAGATGGTTTACCTATACTGAAGATCCTCTATATAGCAGAACACCCTGCATCAAAATATTTAATGACACACAGGTCATAACGACTGCTGCTTTCCTCGTCCATCCGTACGCTATGGAGCCACACAATCCAAGCTCTGACTGTCATATTTATGCTCACAGCCACCAGGGTGCCATGAAAAAGCTTTGGTAATCTCTGGTGTCATAAAAATCATATACTTGTGCTTTTATTTGGTGCAATAAACCTTGCTGTGGGGGAATAAAGCCTCCATATGGTCTATTGTCTTTAATGTTATGTAAACCATAGTAGTAGTAGATTTAAATGATATGAACAAGATCTGACACTTCACGAATCACACTTCATATTGCGTTCTTGATTTATGCTTGTCAGCAATTTAAAATGTAGATTCACTTTATTACTTTAATGCAAGAAATGTATAGACAGATGTTCTAAAAGAAAACCGATGTTTAGATGTTGCAAGACGTTCTTTGAATAACACTGGTAGGATTGTCGCATACTCACTGCACACATTTGCATCTTTTCTAAGCAAACGAATGCAGTGTACATTTTTCTTTCTAATAACTGTGTGAGAAGTTCAAAAGCTACTACAGGCCAAGGTTAAGCTTATTATTTTTGATTCCTGTCCTTTTTTGTATTTGACAGAACAAAAAAAGAATAAGCCACCCAGCTAAAACTGATTATGAAAAATACACCACCTTTCAACTGACCTACATAATCCATTATGTAGCGAGCTATTATGGAAATTGCCTTTTGTGGTGCATGTGTTGAATTCAGGGACTCATGCTTCTTCGTCAGAGTTCCAGAGGGCTTTGCTGTTATTGTTTGCTACCTATTCAATTAAGTGTTTCAATCTAACTGTATTTTAGCTGTACATATGTTAAAATCTTTTTGAAAATATGTCATAAAATGCATGATTAGTAGTAGAACGTATTTAAAATACTTGGATTTTTCTATCAGACAAAGTAGGAAATTCACTTCTGGTTATGTACACTTCTCAAGTTCTTCATAATGACCAATATCAGTCAGGACTGGATAGCTGGTAACTCCATCTATTCACATTATTAAAGAATCAGTAATAATGAGTCTACGCATTTAAGCCTTCTGCATTTTGCACTTTGGAAGCTTTCATCACGCCTAATAATGCCTCCATGCTGATTCAGAAATTGATACTGTTAATATTATCCAAAGTTTTCTTCCTGGTTTGCCCTTTATCCTGAGCTACCATGTGCACGTTGATGGTGGGTCTGTACCGGACCCTGCCTGAGCCGCGCTCTAAACCCCAAGCTATGAATAGGAGAGTGCTGACAGTGAAATATGGCTCTGCTATGGACTCCCTCATTTCTAATGAGAACAGAGTGTTCTTGTCCTCCGCTCATTCTCAATGTGTTAATTTAACTGAATCAGGGCTGCAAAATACACCTTTATTCACAGCTAAGTGTACTTTCATGGAAGTAGATATAAAAGGAACCATTTCTTCTTACTCTCTGTGATCTTGTTTAGTGTTGTCGTTCATTCTGCTTTAAGTATAGTAGATAATATGGATACTTTAGTAAGAAAAAAACACTCTTAAATAATTCATGGAATAATTCTTATTAAAAAGTTGCCTTTGAATATTTGCTCAAAATAGTCAACTTTATTTCCTTTACCCTATTCCCTATTTTCTGCTCTCTCTGAATTGCAAATACTCTCTCCTACTACACGGCAGCTGAGCAGGAATTTTTTTCATACACAGAACTGTATGCAAATCACATAGTTCAATTCCATCAAATAATGTTAAAACCAAAAGTCTATAAAAGAAGTAATTTAATGAATTTTTCAAGAATGCAAATCCATGGCTGCTTGGAGCACAGTTTTTCATCAGGCATTAAGCTGAATTGAGTTGGGCAACTTATCTTAATAGTTGATCTGAGTGCAGTGGCTCTGATGAGTGTGGAGGCCTCTGAGTGTAATCAACGCTTTGCCTCCTCTAGCGTGGCTTTTTTGCAGGGACCAGCTCAGAATTAGCACCACTCATGCTCCGGTGGACACAAATATGACAGCCGCACCATTGATATACGCAGTTAATTACTTTCAGATGATTATTAAAGGAGCCAGCCTCTCTTCCAATTTTGGAGTCTCCCATAATAGCAGTGGCCTGTTTGAAGAGCCTCAGCATTACAGCTCTTGTGTTCTATAACCCAACTGGGAGTAGTCGAAAATGTGTTCTAAATATTAACGCCCCGGTATTTTGTAGGATACTGTGGCGTAATGTTCCTTTTTAAGCTATCATTAGGAACTACGCAATCACCTAGTGGAGAGGTCTATCTCAGTAGATTTAGATTGGCCAGTTGTGCTTCATCTTTTATTACTTCTGTCCTGCTGAGTAAATGGTGAATGTGTCTCTGTGTTCCCACTGGCATCACCTCACAAGACAGATTTGCTTCTTATCAGAGAGACAAGCAATGTAATTAGACCTATGACACTATTAGGATTAAAGCTGATAAAGCTGTCGCATGAACTACAGGCCTTGTGCCCCTCCAATTAACGCTGTATTACAAGACATATCATTATGCTATGTACAATAGTCACATGCTGAATTCAGTGTAAAGTGACACTTAAACCTTATGTTCTGTTTGCCTGTGTTTACAATTTGTTTAAATAATAATTACAAATAATTCATAGAAATCGCATATGATATGCTATGATATGATATTACATTATATTATAGAGACTGTTCTTAGGTCATGTTTATCGGAGAGTAACAAGGTGACTCTTTTTTAACAGTAAGTTCCTAATTGGTCTTGGTAAGTATAAAACAAAGAGTTTTACATTTACACATCTGCATGCACTCTTGCACCAAGCACACAAAGGGGTTTTTATGTGTGTATCCATAAACATTGCTTAAATGCCTAATAAGTGATATGAAGATGCGATATTAGGGGTATTTTAGAATAAACTGTACGTGTGTATTGCTATGATATCAAAATGGATGGCCTGAGAACATATTGGTTGAACATTAGACACTGGAGGGTTGATTTAATTTAATTTTTGACAAAATTGAACTAGACCACAAAGTTGTCCAGGAAATCTAAAAGACAAAGAGAGCACCATATAAACATTTTGAACATGCAGAGTGAGAGATACCATGGCCCAGGTTGAGACAGACAGCCGTTAGGTTTTGATTTAGAGCGTATGGAGCACAATGTACAGAATGTGATACTGGGTAATAATTTTACAAGAGCTTTAAAAGGCAACCTTTACTTATTTTTCTATTTATGCAGCACAAGCATTGAAGTAAATGGCACAGAGGGTGTATAATTACATCAATTTAAATGGACATTATTTTAGCCTGCGCTAAACAAGCCACTGGAGCAGAAAATTGTCCAGTTTCATCCACACTCACTATAAACACCTCAGGAAATATGATGATTTCCCTCTTCGTCTCTTCAGTAAATCCCTCAAGTGTTTGCCCATTCTTGAGCACTCAGTGGTTTTGTATAAGTCTTAAAATATGGGACACAAATTGTCACCCTCTGGGTTTTGCTCTTTTAACCAGAAAAATTAAACTTGGCCTACAAAAAACTACATTTTTGGTTTCAACAGTTTCATTGGGGTTCTCAAAAATAATCACTTAAGAATAAATTTAGCTGATATTAAAAGTATTCCCAAGCATACTTGTGTCAAATCATCGTACCATTTCAATTATGAGACATGCCTTATTACTTGATA
This sequence comes from Pangasius sanitwongsei, assembly GCA_037576675.1. Taxonomy (NCBI): domain Eukaryota; kingdom Metazoa; phylum Chordata; class Actinopteri; order Siluriformes; family Pangasiidae; genus Pangasius; species Pangasius sanitwongsei. The sequence continues at coordinate 16,810,898 of CM075011.1, read as the reverse complement.
ATTAGAGGTAGCAATATTAGAATGAGCAGATTCTCTAATTCTTTTTTTTTATTAATTATGTGAGAATTACAAAATATTACATAGAAAATCACACACTTTAAATGGCTGTACTTTGAATACAATAACCATTACCAATAAGTATATTTTGAAAATTGCAGCAACACACACACTTTTTTTTATCACTGATATTAGGAATATTACAAAATCGTAACCAAACATCAGGTATGATAAGTGTGCTGGTTCTCCAGTGTGTGTATGTGTGTGTATTTGGACAGGAAGTGATGGCTTTGAAATATGGACAGGGCAGGATGGGAGACATTAGCATTTTAGCTGCAGTCATAAATCCAATGAAAAGAAGGAAGAGGAAAGGAACTGGAGATTGATAGACTTTACATTTAGTAACAACCAAGAGCAATAGCAAGGTTTTATTCTGCCCTTTGGGTCACCTTCCAGAGAGTGGGGAAGTGACCAAACACCAAGTTTAATATAGAAGTGTCACAGGAGGGTGAAATTTAGAGGAGGTGTGTGTGAATACTGTCTTATGAGTTTCTCACAGTGGAACTGGCAGAGATCGTGTGTTCATGTGGTTGACCTTGGTGTTATAGTGAGCATAATTAGAAGCAACGCAGTGCCTCTTTCTTGATAGCTATGTATTAGACTGTTCACGTGATGCATGCAGAAATCCATCTGACAATGATGGATCTTTGTATATTTCACACAGAGTGTGTATGTCTGAGGGGGGTGGACAGGTGTACTGTCCCCTGTGTGCATGTTAATAGAAATTGGAGGGGCAGAAATCAAGAGCCTGTTTAATTCAGGCACTTTATTCAATATCGTATTATGCCTTGCTGTCCACTAATAACATAAATTTTCTTTCACTGTGCATTGGTTTGAACTTTTTTACATTAACATTAAGTTAACCTGTCAACTTAGAAGCACAGGAAGTGAATGTATAAGAGTTTATTTGAATTTAGATGTTCTACAGATACACACAGGTGACATTAACAGAAAAAAACAGCATAAAGTGTCTTAGTAAGGTGTTGAGCCACTGCAAGCCTTCTGAAAAGCTTCAATGCACCTAGGCATAGATTCCAAAGAGTATTCTCTCAGTTGCTGTGTTGTTGATGGTGGTGGACAATACTAACACAATGGTCTAACAAATTGCTCCAAAATCTCATGTGTGTTCAATTAGGTTGAGATCCGGTGACTGTGAAGGCCATAGCATATGATTTACATCATTTTCATCCTTATCAAAACATTCAATGTGCCCTCATGCTCTGTGGATTGGGACATTGTCATCCATTCATAATCGAAATGTTTCATTATAGGATGATCATTCAGAATTGTACTGTATACTGATTTGCAGTGACCCTTCATTCTAAAGGGACAAGTGGACCTTAGTGGTCCATGCCAACAAGATGTCCCCACAGCAGTCACCATTTTTTCTGTAGTTTAAAGAAGTTTTTTCCATAGTAAACCTCAGACCAAGGCATCACTGCAGAATAACTACACTGACTACCTTCTAGGTGGAATAATGACACTGACTAGCTTCTAGGTGGAAGAGGCCCTCACGTGGCGTAGAGTAAAAATATTTGCACTTCTGAGAGAAAAGAAAGGGGCCCAAAAAAACTATTTACACAGGGACCAGAAATTTGTGGAACATTCCATGTCCCATGCCAGCTGCATGCACTGTGAGCCCAAGGCTTTTCCTCATTCCTTTTGGAAGCTCTCTGCATTCAAATTTAACGTTGGAGTCAATCAGTGCAATGTGACTTCCAGGTAAATCCATAAGAGTAAAGAGCAAGAAGATGCGCTCTTGACTTTTGATCAGATATCCGATACACTTCACGCCTGGCCCAGGATTGCACTGGTAAGGCTGCCTAGAGGGGGGACTCGTTGCGTAAATGATAGGAGACTGGCTGTGAGACACACATCTTAGTGCTCACGGTCCCTTTAACAGTCTGCACAAAGAAGCTGTCAATTCCCCCTCATGCTCACTCTCTCTGAGAGCAATCTATCCGTCAAGGTATGGAGGGAGTGCTCTGACAGTGCATTGACCTTGAGTGCGTCGCATTGATTTCCAGTACTGTCATACAGATGGGGGTAGTACAGAGGGGTTTCTTACATGGCTGCCTGCCTGTAGGTGTGATTGGGAACAGATTTCCGAAATTCCGATACGGCACCACCTGCCCAGGATGATGGATCACCTTCCTCTATCCCATCAATCCTCACCTGCGGGCGAGAGGGTGACACCTGTGTGAAATTTATCATCATATACGACATCTCCATATCCAGCCAATAACAACGCTCGATTTGTAAACAAAACTCCGCCCACTGAGTTTGCCAGAAAGTGTCTTGTAACAAGAGATTTGAAAGATTACTGTACTGTTGATGTCAGTATGTGTAAGTGTCTTAAAATCTAAAGCCATATAAAAGTCTATCATTTAGTGTTTGATCGTCTGCTCTTCTGAATTCTTCTCATTCTCAGGCTATGACGGATAATAAACCATTTTTCATGCAGTGTATATTTAACAGGGTTTATTAATGTCCCATCCATCCACCCAAAAAAAGCAAGGAAAGCATAAAGGAGAGTCATGTGGCCATGAATGCACTAATTTAATTAATTTCCACATCTCCCCTCTCAAGATTTTATGGATACTTAAGAACCTTCTGTTATTTTTATGACTTCAGGAAGTCAAGTGTGAGCTTTCTTACATTGAGTCAATTCTTTCTACTTAACCATTGATGATTAACCAATGGCAAAATTAATAGTCTATAAAGAGCTCCAAAACAGTTCTGCATGGTTCTAATATCTCAAAGAAAGATCAAGGTAATTGTTTTTTCAACTGGGCCACTTTGTCTTCAGTAAGCGCAGTCTCTCTGGTAAAGTCAATAACCACAATCTCTCTGGTACTTACTGTCCCTGCCAAAACAGCTAACATACAATACTGTGTTTAGAACTGTATTCAAAGCCTTACTATGACTCACGGCTATTGGCTGTAATAATCCCCCTTCTCCTTTTCTCCATCTCATTAGCCACAAGAACTAAAGAGCTTAAAGCACACAGGCCAATCAGCAATAAGACACCACAACACAACAGTCCTCGGAATACATGACGCTTTTTGTGCGTATTCTCTTGCCTTTCCTCTTGTCGCCTCTCTTACTTTCTCAAAGCCCCAAATGGATTAGGTGTCATCAAAGGCTAAGAAGTGTTACCAATTGATTTTCATAACAGTGCATTGTTCTCCTATAAGTAGAACTTGGAATCATAGTTGTGTGCTGGGTTTTGATGTGGCTTTTTTTTTTTTTTTTTTTTTTTCGAGACGATGCACTGTGCATATGAAGCAGTGTTAGCCAGATGTACAGAGAACTCGTTTAATCGGTTGAGGAGATGAGTAAGGCCATTGTTCTCTCTGCCTTTTCTGCATCTAAGGGTACACAAATTCTTGGCCCTGAGAAGTCTTATTAATGCTTAGCATTGGGATTTGAAACTCTTAAATTGGTACAGATTCTTAAGCAGCCAGCTTTACTCTTAGCACTAATTGAGAGGCAGGGAAGTTTTGTCAGTTTGAGTACTGATCTAAATATAATTTATAATCATTAATTCATAAATAATGCCACTTAATCCTCTGACATTATCTCAGATTGTGGTGTGAATTTTGTAGCCTGTGCTACTCAAGGCATAATTTGCTAAGAAATTTTTTATTCCACTGCCATCAGCTTTACAGTACCTCTCAAAAATTCTCAATGACCAACGTGTGTGTGTGTGTGTGTGTGTGTGTGTGTGTGCACGTGGTTTGTGTCTGAAAGAGAACATGCTGCCATATTTCTTCATGAGAGCAACCACTTCCAGCTGAATCCAGCTCTGGAATGGCCTGTCAGGGGAAATGAGAACAAGTAGTTCCAGTGCTGTGGAGGACACAAATCCTTTAACTGTCAACATGCTTCCTAACACTAAAGCATGCTCCTAAACAAACTCCTCCAGACTGGACAACATCTTATGATACCTTTTAAAATGCCTTTACAGACTGATAGTCTTGGCATCTATTATTGTTCCATATCATATCATGAAAAAAATACCAAAATGCTACATTTCTCAACATTCATATTATTTCTTCTCATTGTCTTGAAGTGTTCGTTAAGTAGGGCACTCTTTTCCACAGCAGTACAAACATATTGGAAACCTTTGTCTGCAAATGTTTCTGTCTCCAAAAATTTGTCTGCCTTCAAACTTTAACAATCTTTAACCTCTATGTCTGCAGCATATAGACTAGGGGTTCTCAGACTAGGGGTCACTAGATTTAAAAATGGGATTGTGACAGAAACTCTCAATATCAGCTTTTGTTTCATTCATTTATTTTACAAATTAATAGACATACGAAGATGGATTCTGTGTGCTAATATTTTGAAATGTTACTGGGAGTCACATTCAGACAAGCCACATTTAAATTATTAGGATATTTGTTACTTTAGTCCTTTCACTATCACTATTTTAAATCCATAAAAAATCAGGGTGGTCAAGGCTTGGAGTCACAGAAAATTCATAATGTCCAATCAGGAACCTCTGATATAGACGATTATAGCCAGGAGGATTTTGCAACACCTCCTTGTACTGAGGAAGGAGCAGAAAAACTCAGTTATTATTGATGACAAGTTGAATTCTGTCAAAAACATAAAAATTTAAAATGTGACTATATAATGAGAATTTAAGCCTACAATTTTACATTCTAACAAGGTTTTTGAAGAAGTTATTAATGTTATTATGTGGTTTTATTATACTTTCAAATAAGGAAGCAATACAGTAATTCTGGTTACTCAGTGGAAGCACAGTGTTGCAGTGGGTAGTGTTGCCTAAACGACTACTAGCTGCCCTTTACTTCCTTTATAATTAAGTTTCAAGTCAGGAGGGAAATGTATTGAAATTATTGTTTTTGGGCATCCCATACACATGTAGTGGGTAGAGCTTAGGCTGAAAAACACTGTCATACCTTTAAGACACTTTTAGCTATAATGTCTTGCATTGCAGCCTGAAAAATTGGCACACCTCAGGTATGCCCTGTCCTGTGTTGTGGTATCTGACTCCACTGGCACCATTCAGAAGGTCTCATGATATCCCTCTCGTGCTTCCATTCTCTCTGCTCTTCCTCTGTGCATTCTGCTATCATCCACTGCATGCCGCATTGACAGAGGAGTAATTTGAACTGCATCTCCCAGGGGTCCACTCCTTTACTTCCTGCTCCTCGAATAAGCAGTGTATTGATTAGATATCAGGCGGTAATTGGGCTGCGATCTCTCTCTCTCTCGCCCCTGAGAGGTATGACGGCTGTGACAGGGAATGGATACCCCCACTGATGCTAGTAAATAGTCTGTTGGACAAAATGTCTTCCCTAAACAGTTGTCATGTCAAGCTCAGGCCTTTTTTCTCTCTCCCTGTGAACGCAAAGTTACACATCATTAGGATAGCTCTGATGAAAAGCCTCTACGTGACTACATACATAATATAGCTATTAGGGCTGTTTAAAATGTGTTCCATTGAGAGCGTTATTTAGTTAAGGACTGTGATTGATTTATATTTAGACAACAAGCTTTACCTTCACAAATACTCTGTGAGCATTATTCAGAAGGTGATCTGTAATTGAGTGTTTTTATTTTATTTTTGTTTCATGTGCTGTATGTTTTGTCTATGTTTTATCTTTCATGTCCTGTCGGTTGCCATGTGCCTTGTTTCTGCCTGTTTCTGACTGGATGATTGATGCTTCCGGTTTCTGTTTTATAACTTGTTATTCTACCTCCTGTGCAGACCACTGCACTTGCTGTGTCTTGCATCGCCTCAGCTGTGTCTTGTAGCTCACTTCTCTCCCCTTGATCATTGCCTGTGTATTTCCCTCTGCCTCTTCATGACCTCATTGTGCTTTGCCCTTTTGAATTTGATTTACTTTGGTTCTCTTTTTTAAACATAGCCTCTATCTAGTTAAAATACACTTGCAAATAGATAGTTTGTAAAATAGTGGGAAAGATAATATACAGTTAGGTCCGGAAGTATTTCAACAATGAGTTTTTGTGATTTTGCCTTTATACACCACCACAATGGATTTGAAATAAAATGATCAAGATATGATCGAAGTGTAGACTTTCAGCTTTATTTTAAGAGGTTCCACAAAAATATGGCATTTACCATTTAGGAATTACAGC
>CM075011.1:16767085-16804606 GCA_037576675.1 Pangasius sanitwongsei | reverse complement strand
TAAATGGTAAATGCCATATTTTTGTGGAACTTCTTAAAATAAAGCTGAAAGTCTACACTTCGATCACATCTTGATTGTTTTATTTCAAATCCATTGTGATGGTGTGTAAAGGCAACTCTGTCATTGTCCAAATACTTCTGGACCTAACTGTATCTGTTTTTTTCTCTTTGATTTGGATAGGTCATGGTCATTTGTGCCTGGTTGACTTCCATAGAAAACCTCTCCCATTTGAGGAAACAAAACCTAAACACAGTTCTAGCCCGCCACCCCTTTATTGGCTTGACCTGGACTGGGTCTTAACACTGGGTAAGGTTTAGGTATTCACAGCAGCAGAAAAGCAACTAAAGCAGATAATCAGAGAGAAGGAATGTGTGATTTCTTCCCAGAGTCTCTCAGGCAGAACAGACACAACATGCCAAAGCAGCCATTTACCTCACAGAAAAATGACTTTCAAAAGCCACCACTGCTCCCTGGCTCTCCTTTAAAGCCACATTTGACAAAGATCTCATTTGGATGCTCAATATTGCCGTCATCAAACAGTCAGCCATCTCAGCCAACCTGTTCATAATAACAGCATCACTTTTGCACTGCGGTTCGATTACGGCTCCTGAGAACACTTTGCTCCTATAGATACTACACAGGAAGTGCTAGGAATGGAGGTATTTGGAGCTTCTTTTCTGTTGATTAAAATTAGAATTCATGTTTGTGTATAAACTTTGATGCATTTAGGACACATGTCTGTCCATTACTGAGAGTCTCGATAAAATGTACTATAATAACAGTTCAGTACAACTGTTATGAAGCTTCATAGACATAAGTGTAATATCAATTGTCTTGTTATCTTAATTTTTTTTCTTCTTTATGCTGCCACAGCACAGAAGTAAGGTCTGCTTTATGAATTTGGACTTAAAAGAGCAGTCCTTGCAGTCTTAAGCAAAAAAGGTGCTGTAGTTCTTCAGTTTGTGTCTGCATAAGCAGATAATTTGGTATCAAATTTACAGTAATGAAGCACTGTTCATGTTTAAATTTTACACACAAGCTTTTTAGACACTTTACGTGTTATGTTTCACGCAGTATGTAAAGTGTCTAAAAACCACATGTGTAAAACTACAGCACCTTTTTTGCTTAAGACTGTAAGGACTGCTCTTTTAAGCCCAAATTCATAAAGCAGACCTTGCTTCTGTGCTGTGGCGTCTTAAAGAAGAAAAAAATATTAAAGTTAACAAGACAATCAATATTACATTTATGTCGTTGGAGCTTCATAATTGTTGCACTGAACTGTATATGTGCACTGAATAACATGCAACTATATGTGGAAAAATAAAACCACATGCCCTACATGAAAAACTGAATAAATGCCTGCACTAAAGCCTATGTGTTTTATTATTCCACATTCATTCAGTCATCTTCCGTAACTGCTTTATCCTGGTCAACATTGTGGTGGATCCAGAGCCAATTCTGGGATCATTAGGTGTGAGGCAGGAATATACCCTGGATGCATACATCCATTGCAAGGCACCACACACACTCACACACTCACTAAAATTTCTAAATTAGCCAATCCACCTAATTGGGAGCAAACTGGAGAACCTGGAGATAACCTGTGCAAACACAGGAAGAACATGTGCAGAAAATCAACACAGACATTAACCTGAACTCAAACCATGGACCCTGGAGCTGTAAGGCACCCTACCAGCTACATCACCTTGCTGCCCATGTGACTCATTTATTTACCCATGTTCATTTTTTTCATGTAGGGCATGTGGTTTTATTTTTCCACATATGGTTGCATATTATTCACATGATGTTACATGTGTTTACTTGAGTTCACGTTTTTAATGTGATCACATACCACTCACATAATCACATGTGAAAAACATCTGAAATATGACACATATGAAAAATACACTATATGGATAAAAGTTTGTGGACACTTGACCATCACATCCATATGTGCTTGTTGAACATCCCATTCCAGTGTAGCTGTGGGGATTTGTGCTCATTCAGGCACGAGAGCATTAGTGAGGTCTGGCACTGATGTTAGGTGAGGAGGCCTGGGGTGCAGTATGGGGTGCACAGGGCTCTGTGCAGGTCACTCAAGTTCTTCAACACCAACCTTGGCAAACCATGTCTTCATGGACCTCGCTTTGTGCACTGGGGCATTGTCATGCTGGAGCATGTTTGGGCTCGGGCTTTTAGTTCTAGTGAAAGGAAATGGTTATACTAGAGCATGTAAAGACATCCAATTTTTTTTTTGGCAACAGTTTATAGAAGGCCCACATATAGGTGTTATGATCGGATGTCCACAAACCTTATATAGTGTATTTTTTATCATAACTGGTGACATGTTTTACTCCAGAATTCAGTGACAGAGATGCATTTGGAATGGCTGAGATTTAATGACTTGCAACCAATGAAAATCTTTTATAAGCCACCTTGCCGCAGATCAGACCAAAACAACCTCACTTTTAATTAGATGGTAAGAAAACTTAAAATGTTGCAAGAGGTGGCATCAGTGATGTAGTCAGTATTGGGTATACGTAGCACACACAATGACACACATATAAGCAATACTTAATGCTTCAGTTCTCAGGATTACATCTGCATTACATTTATCTCCAATCATGTCACCCTTCCTCGCTGTAGTGCTTTCTATCTACTCTGTGTCTTATATAACTCATAAATAATGGCAGTGTATGTATGTTTACACCCTGCTGTGTTGCATGATTCATGTCTCGCATTGTTACTACTGTTGTGCACGTTCCCAGACACGTTTTAAATGTCTGCACTGATGGCCGATATGGGAGCATTTGAGGCCCTGGCACAAATGTATTTGTGGATTGTATATCTCCCCTGTTCATGTGGCCCGCTACAATTTCTCACGCGCTCTGCACTGTTTGCAGGTGATGGATAGCCTGCACTTGGCCTCACACACTGTTGTTGGCTGTGTGTCTAATAAACTAGTGGGGGAGTTCCTCCTGCCGTTGTTTATATAAGGCAACACTATCTCCTCTTGGGTGAGGTGAATAATATGCTCAACCATTATTTAAATAATTCCTAATTCTCTGTAGCAGTTTATCATAATATGAACGTATAAGATTTGCAGGGCAAATATAGAAGGGGCCTTAGTGAACAGACCAGTACAGAGATCCCCCTCCTCCACCTCATCTTTCTCTGAGGTGACTCTTGGGAATGTTGCCATCTCTGGAGCTGTTGTTCATATCTCTGTATCAGATCTGGAATGAGGCCAGGTTCCCCGGGCCAGTTGGGAGTGGAGTAAGAAGAGCTAAAGATCGTAAGTAGCTGCCACAACAAATAAATTCTCAATGTAAAAAAGGACAGAGGATCCATGGAGTAGGTGCAGAATTAGAGAAACAGGGTAATCCAAGAGTTGGAAGGGCTGTGCCTTCAGGGAATCTGTGGCTTTCTCTCTTACACACACATGCACACACAGGGCCTGGACCTAAGCCAAACTTTAGTCAGCCATGTTTGCTGAAATGTCACTGCATGTTTGTCCAGAACACTGGTTACCAGTTACTGTATCTCTGTGTATATTTGTGCACGCATTCCTCTGTTTCACATGCAGTACTTTCTACACAGGTACATTTGCCAACCTTTGACAGTTAAACCATAATCTAGATTATGCCCAATCACCTGGTCTAAATCTGTCTTTTAGTCCTCCCTATATTCTTATTTCACCACACACAGACTTTCCCCTTGTAGGTGGTTCAGTATGAGGTTTGTTCTCTCAATGCCGATCGACACTCATTTTAAAATTCTCCAGATGGCTGCTATCCAAGCCGTGTCTCTTACAGCCAGTCTGTTCCCTGAGTGGGAAGTTTCTCATAACCTTTCAGAAGCATTAGCATTATCCCACCTGCAGTGAAGTGTTAGTTGAACTAAGTTACCTGCATTTTGCTCATAGCAGGTCTTAAAGGGAAACTTCCCCAAATTCACACTTCTTGTCTTCTATGGTTTATAATTAGATTCATTCATTAGACAGATGCTTTTATCAAGAGTGACTCATGACTAAGCATTTGGGGGTGAAGTGCCTTGCTCAAAGTCCCACCAGTGGCAGTTTGGCAGTACTGAGGTTTAAATCCCAGGGTTTTAACCACTAGGCTATCACTGACCACATCTAGTGATGTTCACTTTGCATCTCTGTTAAATTCCCATTTTGATAGTTTAAATAAAAAAGCAGCTCTATGTCTATGTTCCTCACAGCTACCTGTATCTACAGATATCTTCATTTTTAGATATGCCTTTACTCATTTTTTAATGTTTATACTTTTGATGCATATCTAAGTTTAAGTATTTAATACTTTAAATATCTCAGAAACATAATAATGTTTGCTGGTAAAACAGATCTACTAAATACTTGACTTTGACAGTGGATGTACATAAAAGTCTTCTCTATGTGGCTAAACAGGCTGGATTTATCCATTTTCCTCCTCATCTTCTCAACATTTTGGTTGATGTTACTAAATAATGGGTTAGTTTTATTCTCTCATACTAAAACTTTGTGACAGTCTCAAATTCTCACAAAGAATCAGAGACATGTAATTGAGTCAACACTCAACATTATACATCGTATCCAAATATTATTTTGTGCTTGACAAAATGTCAACCATACCATGATTCTTAATGTACACTATATGGCCACAAGTTTGTGGAAACCTAACCATCACAACCTTATTTGCTTGTTGTTACATCCAGTTCCAGATTTAGTTCCCCTTTGTTGTTATAATAACCTCCACTCTTCTGGGAAGACCTTACACTAGATTTTGAAGCGTGGCTGTGGCTCTGTGCAGGCCACTCGAGTTCTTCCACTCCAGCCTTGGCAAACCATGTCTTCATGGAGCTCACATTGTGCACAGGGGCATTGTCACTCTGAAACAGGTTTAGGCCTCTTAGTTCTAGTGAAGGGAAATTGTAATTCGACAGTGTACAAAGACATTCTATACAATTGCTTCCAACTTTGTGGCAACACTTTGGAGAAGAACCACATATGAGTGTGATGGTCAGGTGTTCACGTATTTTTGGCCATACAGTGTATGTTGATAATTCATGCTGCAATGGTATATTTTTTAACTTTGCTTTTAGTGAAAGCATGTTTAGTGCAAATTAGTTTTCTAAAGACAATAAACAAAGTATTAAAAGATGTGGGTGTGAATAAGTGTGAGTGTTTGTGTGTCTGGAACGCAGGTGTGTGGTCTATTGACTGAATGCAACAGACCTCTCTGGCTGATTTAAGACTTTGGTAAACCACAATGCTCCATTGTGTTTGGGGCTATTAGTCAGGCATATGAGCTGAGCATGACCCCTGTGCAGGCTTTGCGAGATCAGATCAGATTGGTGAACTGACGTTTATTATCCTGACTGGTTTATATCGAACATCTATCTAGTAATAGATATTTAGGCAGATTAACCCTATTGCAGCCTGAGTTGTTTACATAAGATTCCATGTTAAAATATGGTAATTTTAGACTTAAATTACTTCCAACCTCCAACAGCAAAGACGTTTACCACCAAAAAAAATGATTTCTTATATTTATCCTCCAGATGTGTTTAGATACACATTTTCACTGATTGGAAGATAGTTTGTTTTATGATCCAGGCAGTAAATATTAGAAGAGAATTTGCTTTCAGATTAGAATAATCAGCACAACTTCAGCCTACACCAGTCATCCTTTTAGTGCATTAACCATGATCTCCCCAGCCTGGCTCAGAGCTGGTGACATTCCCTCTAATTTCAGGCTTATTAGCAGGAGTGGGTGGATGGGTCTGTGTGGTGGGATGATGCAGTGTGTGAGGTGTCCTGTTCCCACGGCGAGGCTGAACTGATGAGGTCAGAGCCGAAGAGTTAGGCTTCCCTCTGCTCTCTAATAGCTCAGGTGGGAGACGCTTATTAATGAGCACCTCCATAGCAATATGTGGCACATAAATAACAGAGTCAGGCACATGGCTTCCTCCCTCTGCCATATGAATCATCTGCGCTCTGTAACTCTCACTCTCCCTCTGTGCATCCTGCATCCTGGGTGACACTGAGATCAGATTTTGCATAAAAGGACCAGAGTGAAGACGAGATAAGTAAACAGAGGGAACAGTTATTATATTTTATGCATGTTTCAAGAGGTCGTTGTGGTTTGATGTAAATGCACATGATATTGAGGGAAAAGCATATTTAGAAAAGCACTTATCCAAATAAAATCTGATTGTTGGTGCATGTACACTGTGTCATTTTTTTTACATGCAGGATTTGAGAGGGAATAGTGATGGAAAACAGAAATGTAGGGAAAGTGTTAGGAAATGTACGCTCTTAGAAAAAGTGGTCAAATAAAGAACTCATAAGTGATTCTTTGACTAATCCCTCTGGGGGAACCCTGCTATGTCAGGCTCTATAGAAACCTACAACAGTGATTATCACTATTGTCAGAAAAGGATCCAAGTAAGTAAAAACAGGAACAAAATAGAACTTTAATACTCAAGTTAATATTGTGTAATTTCCAAATTCTAATGTGTAGCTGTTTTAGAGATCTGTGTTGGGATTCCCCTATATCATACATATTTAAAAATAAATAAATAAATAAATCCCTTTATTTTGACTCATCTACTTTGAACCTTTGAGTGCTTGATGAATCGATTTAGAGTTGAAGTAGGTGTGTTAGAGAAAGGAGAAGTATTCTACATCAGTCTTTCAGACTTTAAACTGGGGAGCACTTGCTAGTAATTTGTTTGGCAAATCCACCTTGGTGATATAAGAGAATTTAGCATAGTCTTTAGAAGAACTTCGAACAAAAGAGAGGAATAAAGAGAGAAAGCGTGTGTGTGTGTGTGTGTGTGTCATCACCTTCCTAAGCACCTGCTAGATAACCCGAGGCTGTGTGCATTCACAGCTTAGTCTGTTTAATTACATGAGTTTGAACTTGTACTAGTCGGGAAATTGATTCTGACTTTATTCTGCTTCCCCACTGACATTTAAGATGTGTTTAGAGGGCATCAGATGACTTTCCTCAATGCAAGGAGGAAACTGAAGATCCTGCTGAGTAAATTGACTTCCTGGTTTGCCTTTGTACTGTACACTGGAGTTGTCTGTTATTATACAGGTTTAGGCAGTAGAGCGAGAAAATAAATATACTTCGGATTGGTGTTCTTAGGGTAAGCATTCTGTTGATGATATCAGTAACATGTTCATTAGGATATGAATGGGAAAAAATGTGGTCTTTCTCAAACAGCTTCTATTCATGCTAACACAGGACAGTGTGATACTTTTACCTCACCAGCATACACTTCCAGTACATTTCAAAATTTACGAACCCACGATTGGTTATTGTGGCTGTGCTTGTCAGAGGAGAGAGATTATGCCATCTCTCCCGCTCAATTTTGCTCCCTTGGCCCCCAGCCATGGATGGCATGCACCACATTTGAACTCGATTTCCTGATGATAGGGTGAACACTTATCTGTCATGCCACTCGATAGCATGTTAAATTCGTTATGATATTTGGATATGTGGAAAAATCACACAGTTTGGACAAAGATCACTTTGGACTATTTGACAACTTTCTGGAGTTTAATTAGTTTGATTAGCTGATGAATAATTCATCAAAACTAATCTAATCTAAACCCGATCTGTGAGACTCAGACCAATGTAAAAAAAAAAATTAAGAACTTTTTCATTGCAGTATTGCTTTTCAGATGGCTTTTTTTATTTAGGCTTTAGAAACGTGATTTAGAGTCAAGACATGCATTACATACTATGCATTACAGAATTATTCAGCATTCAGCTCCTTGCATAGAGGTAATTGAAAGACAAGTATGAACAACAGAGCTCAGAATTCTCTAACATTAAAGAATCTGATATGTCATGGATGAGCCCCCCTGCAGAGTGAAAGCACGCTTTCTACATTACAGCAGAAACAGAAACAGCACACACACACATGTTCTGGGAGTGACTGTAAGTCATTCCTCTCTCCTCAAGTCTTTGTGCCATAAACGGATGAGTAGTAAAATCTTCATGGAGAGAGGGATGGGAAGATGGTGAAAGAAATGAAAGAGAGGGGGAGTGAGAGGTGGATATGTGAAGATAAATGCGTCTGCAGATGAAATGGGGGCACATTAAAATCCAGATGGTGAAAGGAGAATATTAACTTTGAAATGAGGGAAGCCAATGCTCAATTACCACACTTTGTTTCCATGAAGTGGAAGCGTATTATCTTAATATGTATTTTTTATTCCATTCATAAAACATTTCATAGAAAGAACTCTGTTCATCTTTTATGTTCAACCTTGTAATAGCCTTTATGCCCATTTCATTCTATTACAAATAGACATCACACTTAGTTAAAATACTTTTGGAGAAACATTTCATTTTCTGTAGCCGATAATTAAATGTTGCTCAAATGAGGGCACTGAAATCATCTTGTAAAGTTGAAGTAAGTTCAGGATTTAATATACAGCTTTAAATAGTGGTTCCATAACGAATATTAAGCTAGTTACCCACTGGGATAATGAATGATAATGCTTATAATCCCAGTAACAGTAGATTTCTTTTCATTTAACAAATTATTAAAGTTCGGCGGAGCAGGTTTACACCACTCTCATCACTGATAATGGTCTGCTTCCTCTCATTCACGTCTTCAAATCGTCATAACACAGATGTTACACTGTGTAATTTGATTTCAGCATCAAATTCATAATCATATGTCTAAGCAATAATCCACTGAATGCAACTGTGACAATTGTGAAGCTTTGCTTCTCTTTATTGGGCTACAGTGCCACGGCAAACTGTGAAGGTTAACGCCTGTGTGGACTGATCTTATTGATAAATACAGAGTGGTCTCGATACAGAGCCATCGTTCATAACAATGAGAGAATGCAGCAATGGATGCAACAATGAAACTTAAACAGACTAACTGGAAGACATGTAACAGGCTTGTAAGTCTGGATCATTTTAAACCATATCCATCAGTATTCTCAGGGGGTTGATATCAGAAAGGTCATAAAATCTCTCATTAACAAAATCCTTGTTAATGTGCTCACATGAACATAGGAAGCTGGTAAAGACTGAATACTGTGTAGTATTCTGCATGTGAGAAATTCTCTCTCTCTCATGCTTAACTGATCAGACATTTAATTGTAGCACTGCAGTCTGATGAACTCTGCACATATTTTAACCTGAGAAGACACTAGAAAATAATCACGTACATGAGGTCAGATCTATTTGAGGAAACAATCATAACATTTACATTTCAATAAGTGTAGTGAGAGCTAAATGAAAAAATAATACAATAATACAGTAATTTAATATATTATTACAAAGCACCTGAACACCATGACTGTTTGATAAAAGGATCTACTAATGCCTAGCCTGTCTTATCTAATCTACATGCTATAACTTTATCTCGTTGCCCCTGTGTAATGTCTTCAGGGAAAGAAAAAAAACACAAACAATTCTCTGACTGAGACTAGGCTTTTAGTTTTGCTCGAATATTTTTTTTTTCCTAAATAAAACCTCTGCAAAGGAAACTGAACGAATGAACTGTACACAGGCCTATTAACCATTTAACCATTGTTACATTCATGATGTATTATGTCAGTGCTCTTCCCATTAACCTGTGAGAACCACAACCCAATAAATTAAGCTTTATAGGGAGTAAATAGTGAAGTGCTTCTGGTAGGACTGCCTACCACTATGACCACAGACATGGGGCTTTGTAATTCGTGTGGCTTTTCCATGAAGACTTCAGTGTGAGTCAGTTCAATAATATGTAGACACACACAAACAATTACCACATAAACACACACATAAACATATTTATCCTAATAGAAAATGACCTACCTAACTTTGGGCCTCTTTTCAGTTCTGGTGTTTTTCTGGCTATTTGTTTCAATCACAAAATTTCAGTCACAAAGAATTACAAATGTTCAATGCTATTATTGTGACCTAAACTTTGGAACCTCTTTTATTTTCAATCTCTTATATTTCTGTCATTAGAATATGAAAAAAATGCATTACATTAATGGGTAGCTTATGGGCTGCAACTGAAAACATTTTTTTATGTTTGAGCACAGTGATACACACTTCAAAAGAAAATGAAAACCTAAATGTATATTGATTTAACCTGCTTTGACATCAGGCAAAAAAACAACAACAAAAAAAACATAACGGCAGATATTTTTGTGTGTGTTTTTGCTAGGTCTTTAGCCTGATTAGCATCACTTTGCAACTTTCTATAGGTTACTATATACACTGATTAGCCATAACATTAAAACCACTGGGGAAGTAAGTAACTTTGATTATCTTGTTACAATGGCACCTATCAAGGGGTGGGATATATTAGGCAGCAAATGAACAGTCATTTCCCGAAGTTGATGTGTTGGAAGCAGGAAAAATGGGCAAACGTAAAAGATCTGAGTGACTTTGACAAGGACCAAATTGTGATGGCTAGATGACTGGGTCAGCGCATCTCCAAAACTGCAGGCCTTGTGGGGAGTTCCTGGTATGCAGTGGTTAGTACCTACCAAAAGTGGTCCAAGGAAGGAAAACTTGTGACCTGGCAATAGGGTCATGGGCGCCCAAGGCTCACTGATGCGTGTGGGGAGCAAAGGCTAGCCCGTCTGGTTCAATACTACACAAGAGCTACTGTAGCACAAATTACTGAAAAGGTTAATGATGGCTATGATAGAAAGTGCCAGAACACAGTTCATCGCATCACGTTTTCTTTGACATCATGTAGATGGCAGAGTGTGTGTGCTTACCTGGGGAAGAAATGGCACCAGGATGCACTGTGGGAAGAAGGCAAGCCAGCGGTGTGATGCTCTGGGCAATGTTCTGCTGGGAAACTTTGGGTCCTGGCATTCATCTGGATGTTATTTTGACATGTACCACCTACCTAAACATTGTTGTAGACCAGGTACACCCCTTCATGGCAATGATATTCCCTAATTGCAGTGGCCTCTTTCAGCAGGATAATGTGCCCTGCCACACTGCAAAAATTCTTCAGGAATGGTTTGAGGAACATGACAAAGAGTTCAAGGTGTTGACTTGGCCTCCAAATTCCCCAGATCTCAAGCTGATCGAGCATCTGTGGGATGTGTTGGACAAACAAGTCTGATCCATGGAGGTCCCATCTCGCAACTTACAGGACTTAAAGGATATGCTGCTAACATGTTGGTGCCAGATACCACAGCACACCTTCAGAGGTCTTGTGGAGTCCATGCCTCGACGGGTCAGAGCTGTTTTGGCAGCACAAGGGGGACCAACGCAATATTAGGCAGGTGGTTTTAATGTTATGGCTGATATATATACAGTCATGTGAAAAAATTAGGACACCCCATTAAATATTCAGTTTTTTATTAAGAAATGTCAACATCTCAATTTCTGATTTTGTTTTAATTTGTACCTGTAGATGAAAGTGATATAATTGCATGTAAACAACAACTTTGTTTTCACTTATTAAACAAAAGAAATCAACAAAAATGAGTATTTCAACTGAGGAAAAAGTTAGGGCACCCTATGCCCTAATAGCTAGTGTTTCCCCTTTGGCTGAAATAACCTCAATGAGATGTTTCTTGTAGCCATGTACCAGTTTCTGACATCGACTGGAAGAAAGTTTCCCCCACTCCTCAGTGCAGAATTATTTCAGCTGTATGATGATTGAGGGGTTTCTTGCATGCACAGTCGATTTCAAATCACCCCACAGGATCTCAGATAGGATTTAGATCTGGGCTTTGACTTCCAGAACACTCCATTTTTTTTTTACTTTTCAGCCAGTCCTTGGTGGATTTACTGGTATGTTTTGGGTCACTGTCATGTTGCAAGGCCAGTTCCACTTCAGCTTCAATTCTTTTGACAGATGGTCTCACATGTTCCTCAAGCACCTTCTGATACAATGTAGAATTCATAGTGGATTTTGTGATGGTGAGCTGGCCAGGTCCTGCTGCAGCAAAGCATCCCCAAACCATAACACTTCCACCTCCATGTTTTACAGTTGGTATGAGGTTCTTTTGCTGAAATGCTGTATTTGGTTTATGCCAAACATGCCCTCTATTATGGTGTCCAGATAATTCAATTTTAGACTCATCTGTCCAAAGCACATTGTTCCAGAAGTCTTGGCCTTTGTCTATGTGTTCTTTGGCAAACTTCAGTCTTGCCCTCATGTTTTTCTTAGACAGAAAAGGTTTCCTCCTTGCACAACTCCCATGATAATTAAAGTTACGCAGTCTCTTTCTGATTGTAGATTCATGCACTTTGACATTAACTGTAGCAAGAGCTTGTTGTAGGCCCCATGATGATATTTTAGGGTTTTTGGAGACTTCTTTAATCATCTTGCGGTCTGTTCTTGGGGTGAATTTGCTTGGACCTGCTTGACCTGGCCATGTTGGCAGTTGTTTTAAATGTTCTCCACTTGTAAATGATTTTCCAGACAGTGAAATGGTTGATTACAAATTCTTTTGAGATCTTTTTTATATCCCTTACCAGACTCATAAGCCTCAACAATCCTCTTTTTGAAGGCCTCAGAGAGCTCTTTGGATCTCACCATGGTGATACCTCTCACAGTTAAGAGCAAACTAAACTAAATGTCTGAGGTTTAAATAAGGCTAGCCTCCTTCAAAATGCTCTGTAACGATATTCTAATAATTTGCACCTGATGTGATACACCTGTAGGTAATTTTAGCCATTTTAATGCAAATAAATGTGGGTGTGTCCTTACTTTTTCCTCCCAAGAAATTGGAGATTTTACAGATCATTTAAAAAAGACTTTTCTTTGGTTTTATTTGTTTAGTTATATTACTTGAATCTCCCAATATTGTTAAAATGATTTTTTTCACATGACTGTGTATGTATATATATATATAAAGGCTTTTAGTATTCAATATTTGCTTGAGCTGTTATGAAGTCAATTGGGACTAAATAAATTCAATTTGTTTATTGTAAGAATAGTCCTCAATAACATAAACTGAGACCCAGTGAATAATTACATATTTCAGGATGTCCTTCAAGTAGAATCGACTTTATTTCCTCTCCACATTGTTGTCTATGAAATGTGGGATGACTTTCACCACGGAGTTCAGTGTGTTGCTCATTTTTATTAAGAAATGTGCCTACATAACAAAGATTTCCAAAACCCTGCTGTTATATGGTTACAGTATGATGCTTTAATGAAGAGTATTTGTTCTTTCCACTGCTTTATTTACACACAGGCAGGAAAGAGAGAGACAGTTTGGAACTGGTGTAAACTATGATGCTGTTAGTGTTTTAATTTGCGTTCACACTATATATATATATATTTTAAATATAAGAATGAAGCAGCTGTTGGATTTGACAGAAAACTGAAAAGGCAGCTGAACCTTTGCCCTATCTAAGAGCTCATGTGGTTTAAGAGACAGCTCCTGTTTGCTCCGAAAGGTGGCACTGTTGCGTTTCAGTACTGGACTGAGTGACATGCTGAGCTCAAATCTCAGAATCTCAGACAAAACTAAAGCAGAACCTCATAAACTGGAATGCTAGTGTTTTTTGTTTTTTTTTAGGGATAGCCTCCATCCTGGAAGGCTATGTCTATCTATTACTAGAAGTGTTTAATTGTGCCTCTGTAGAGTGATATAACCAAGGGGCTAAAACTGTCTAAAACATTTGAATCCTTTGTTTTCATTACTTCATATTTCTGTCATTAGAATACAAATAAATTGCATTACATTAACAGGAAGCTTATAGGCTACAACTCAAACCATGTTTTTAATGTTTGAACACAGACACACACACACACACACACACACTTTTCACAAAAGAAAATGAACACCTCAATGTAGTACATTGTAGTAGGAAAAAAATAAGCTATTCTTCTGATCATGAATGATCATAAGTTTCATATGACATTTTAGTCTACACAGTCTATTCATAATAACGCGATTTCAGACTGAAATACTTTAAAGGCTATGCAAAAGCTCTCGTGAGACCTCATTATTTCGCATTTCTTTAAAAAAATGTTTTTAGGAAATAATGTAGAATAATGTGAGAGAATGAAAGGGTCTGAGCTCGGACATCAGTCAGGACTTAGTGTTTGGAAAACTTTTGTTTCTCTCTAGTATGTAAATTAGAGCTCAGATGGAGCGCGCTCATTGGCTGTGAACCCGATTCTATTTCCTCTTTCAGAGCTGACGTCACAGCAGCTATAAAACTCAGCAATGCTTTTATACTCGTCTGCTGGGCGATCCTTTTAAAACTACAACGAGCCCGCAGTTCTCTTTTTTCAGCAAAGCAACAATTTACCAGTCACATGCACGTTAACCTCCTCAGTTTTACGCAATTGTAGAAAAAAAAAAAACCGAAGTCATGAAGTGTTAAATATTTCAAATTCAGTCGCACCGACATTCGCCCGCACAGAGAGAGGGACAGGAGAAACGCGCGCGCTGCTCTCACGCGTCCGTGAGAGGCGACAAAAAAACCCCACAGGCTATTAATTTATAAAATAAATCCTCGCCGCAAAGTCGACAGTCTTTTTTCACGGTTCTGAAGAATTAAATAAAGAAATCAAGCTGGCTCACGCCGTCTCGAACCCGACTAGTTTGACAGCTGCTCTTCACCCCCTTTGGAGGACTGTCAACAGCAAAAGGATGGCATCAGAACTGGCAATGAGCAACTCCGACCTGCCCACCAGTCCCCTGGCCATGGAATATGTTAATGACTTCGATCTGATGAAGTTTGAAGTGAAAAAGGAGCCGGTGGAGCCCGACCGCAGCATCAGCCAGTGCAGCCGCCCAGTCGCCGGCGGATCCGTATCTTCCACCCCGATGAGCACGCCTTGCAGCTCGGTTCCTCCTTCGCCAAGCTTCTCGGTGCCCAGTCCGGGCTCGGGGAGCGAGCAGAAGGCGCACCTGGAGGACTTCTACTGGATGAGCGGCTACCAGCAGCAGCTGAACCCGGAGGCGCTGGGCTTCAGCCCAGAGGATGCGGTGGAGGCACTGATCAGCAGCGGCCACCAGCTCCCCAGCTTCGACGGCTACACCCGGGGCCAGCAGTTCGGCGGCGCGGCGGGCGCAGGAGGCACCGTGGCCGGAGAGGAGATGGGCTCGGCGGCCGCCGTGGTCTCGGCCGTGATCGCGGCGGCGGCAGCGCAGAACGGCAATCCGCACCATCACCACCATCACCATCACCACCACCACGCCACGGCGCACCACGGAGCGCCCGGAGCGCCCGCCATCGGCAACGCAGCGGGGAGCCACCAGCACACGCGCCTCGACGAACGCTTCTCCGACGAGCAGCTCGTCACCATGTCCGTGCGGGAGCTCAACCGACAGCTGCGCGGCGTCAGCAAGGAAGAAGTGATCCGGCTGAAGCAGAAGCGGCGGACGCTGAAGAACCGCGGCTACGCGCAGTCCTGCCGCTTCAAGCGCGTGCAGCAGCGCCACGTGCTCGAGGGCGAGAAGACGCAGCTCATGCAGCAAGTAGAGCACCTCAAGCAGGAGATCTCCAGGCTGATGCGGGAGAGGGACGCGTACAAGGAGAAATACGAGAAGCTCATCGGCAACGGCTTCCGAGAAAACGGCTCGAGCAGCGACAACAACCCTTCTTCTCCGGAGTTCTTCATGTGAGTTTTTTTTGGCACTTCATAGAGAAGCGATTTCATCCGGTGACACGCGTTAAAGTTTTTCACGCAATTTATGATTATTTTTTTGTTGTTGTTGTTGGAATATGGGGTGTTTTAGCAAGTCCCAACTGAAACGTAAGAACACTGAGTTTTTCCCTTTTGTTTACGTAGCCTATTTAAAAAAAAAAAAAAAAACATTTTGGAAACAAAGGGCTCAACTTTGAGAATAATTATAATAATCATTTAACACACGAATCAGTATCAGGCTTTCTTAGGGTTCACTACTTTTCTGTTCATGTGTCATTAATACTGATTTAGACCTCTGACACTCTGCACACACACTATATTTTGATATTTTTCAGTAGCATGTGTGGTTTTCTGCCTATATGCGGTTAGGACATGGACTACCTTGCGCGTGCACGCAACTTTCACTGCATAATAACCACATGTACATTTGAGCAACTGTGTCATAAAAGCCTAAACACGCAACCTGGTGTTGTCTAGCAAGTAAGATATCTGCTTTTTTATTTTTTTTATTTTGTATTTTTTATTTTGATCTGCCCCAACTGTTTTGCCCCTTTCTTAACCATATCTTGTAAATAAAAAAGGGGGAAAAAAGGCTTTAATCATGCAACTTTTTGTCGTGCATTGTTATAATATAGAGTGTTTCCGCTTCCACATGCTGGTCATGTTGGTCGACGGCGTTTCCCACTTTGCTGCCTTTTGAATGAACTCTTTTCTTTTTCTTTCTTTTTTTTTTTTTTTGGATTGCTTCAGCATTACATTTCATCCTCCATCGTGTGGTGTGTCCACTTTTTTGGGACTTGCAGCAAAAAAGTGAGCTCCATCCTCAGCACATGAACCTCTGCCCTGTCTGCACTGAGTACTGGCATTTGATCAGACCCTGTGGAAAATGCACAGACTGGATTTTTTGGCAAAACATGTGTAGCCAAAGTGGCATGAAGAAGCACTGCTCAAATCTAAACCGATGCCACATTTTGTCAGCGAGTGTGCAGTTATTTGACACTTCGACTGAAAGCATTTTATTTAATGTGTGAAATATTTTCCCCACTGTGTTCAAAATGCCAAGCTACAGGTTGTGACAAGCAGTTATATGCTAAATTAGCACGTGCTTGATTAGGTCCATATTTTCCATTGCTTTCCATTTCTACAAGTTCAGTGCACTCAGCTGTCATCTTGAGGTTTGAATTTGTATCTGTACAGAGAGGGGTGTTATCCAAAAAAGTTGATTTTTAGCATGTGTTTGCTTAAGCAGCTCTTCCAAAACATGTGCCCTACAATTTACTGCCGCTTTACTGTCACTTAATCCAGCATCCCAAACCGGACGATTTGCACCAACCTGCACCTTTTATTTATGCTAAATCCCAGAAAGAAAGAAAAAAAAAAAAGCTGAATGCAATGAAAGTAAATAATGGCAGTTTCTAAACCATGGAGTCCTCTGAGCTTCTCCTCTCCCAGCAGCCTGTAGTCTGTGGTCTTTATGCTGTTAACTGTATGGCAGGGACTGACTGTAGCCTTTAAACCTTTAACCCACGACATCGACATACACTTTATCAATAAATTTATCATCATGAAAACGGCTGTTTTGTTCTCTTATTCTTTTCTTCACCCGTTTCTTGCTGTCATTTTCTCGCCATGTTCCAGGCTTTGCTACAGTACCTGTACACACTTTTCATGCTGAAACAGTGGTCAGATTCAACCAGTAAAATGTCTCAGATATTTTTTTTAGTTATTTTTTTGACAGTTTTTTTTTGACTCGTGTACATTTTGGAAAGCTAGTTTAGTTAGGCGAGTTCGTGGATAAGACTGATGCACTTGTTGCCGCCCAGCACGTAGATTATTTATCATTTTATTTAGAATTAGAATTTTTAAGAATGAGTTATGAGTTTCAATATAACAGCATATTATAAAGCATTATATGCAATAATAATGGTAACATATAGTCTTATAAAGTATTTATATAATAATAATAATAATAATAATAATAATAATAACAAGAACAACAATAATAATAACAATAACATCAACAACAACAATAATAGTAATAATAGTAATAATAATAATAATAATAATAATAATAATAATAATAATAATAATCTTATTATTGAGCTTTTTTGTTCTTATTTCTGTGCGTCTTCCATCAATGCTTTATAATTCAGTGTATTTATTTTTACTGATGTACAATTTTAGGGATTTTAGTAATGGTTACATGCATATCTTTGCGCCCGAGGCCTCGGAAAGCGCTTGAGTCTGTAAAATGTATGTAAAAGTTTTTTTTCCACCCAGTCGGGCTGGTCGTTTGGAGTCTAACTGTAGTGTAAATCAGCCTATAGGTTTGTTTTTCCCGTCTAAAGAGACTGACCTTCGCTCTCCGCGGTTAATAATTCATTTACAAAGTAGCTCCTAATAGTCCCTGCAGCTGCTCCAACTTGTTGAATATCGCCCTTAATTCACAAGTTCTTTTATATTTCTCCTCCGAAATGAAGCCGGTTCATTTTGGCTAATAAAGTGTACACAGATAACGTGGAAACATGCTGGTAATGAGTCAGTGAGAGCCTGCTGAGACTTTCTTTCCCATGCAACATCCATCTCTTAGAATAAAACCTAGTTCACTTGATTTTCATGAAAACAATGATTGTAAAAAATGATTGAACTTGATTTTGTTAGCCAGCTGTGTGTGATTGGTCTCAGTGCTGAAAGTAAGCTGCATATTATGGCCTTGCTTTTTTTTTTTTTTTTTTTTTTTTTTTTTTTTAGAAAAGCCACAAGCTCAATTAGAGCATGTTAGCAATATTATTTGCATGACAATAAATATAATACATTTGCTTTTGTATAGCGTAGGCCAATGTTAGATTCGTGTTCAGCTTGATGTTTAGGAATGAAATAGCAAGCGGTGCAGTATTAGAAAATCCTGGATACTGAGTTGATCAGGGCATTGCAGTGCTGATCACCTTGAAGATAAAGCTTACATATTTAATATTGGTTCATGTCCATTGTTGTATTGATCGAAGTATAACAGAATTATAAAAGTATCCTTCAGCAGCTGGACACACCCACGGTCTGCCTCTTTGTCTGCCTCTGTCTTTCTGTGACGGAATCTCTTTAATGGCTACGTACAGACTTTATGCAGTAAATTTAGTGAAGAGGATTGAGTGTGGTCAGAGAGTTCTCAGCGCAGTGAGGTTCAGCTCTCAGCTGGGTGCCAGCAGCCTGGAGGCCGTGGGCAGTACTCTGCCCTGTGGAACATGCAATCATTTCCTGTGTGATTAATAGGAAAGAAAAGACCTTGTTTTTGCTCCTTTAAAATGATGAATTATTGGCCAGCTTCAACTGTAGGCCGGTATGCTGTAATTTATTGCTTTTCTTCCTGATTAGGCCAATATGTAGTGCTGTTTAATTACAGGAGTGTTGTATCCTAGAACTGTGGCATGCACATCCTCCTGCCGGGAAATACTGCTGGAGCTTTTGTGTCAGAGTCAATACTACAATAGCAGGCACCTTCTTGCTGACTTGTGATGTCATTTCCAAGTCTGATGACATCATTTCATTTGCATTTAATTATAGGGATTAGTAATGCATTGGGTGTTGGCATAATAGCAGATAAAAACACTTAAGTGAGGTGTGCTTTCATGGCTTTTAGGAGGGTTTTTCCTGACTTTTCTGTGGGATAAAGTACCTTTGCCTCTTTTGAATGCCTTCTTGATGGATCTAGGTGGTTATTATATATTTTAATTTGATACATTTAACAGAGTGGACAACGATGTGAACAAAATCATGTACGCATATGAGTAAACACACACGAGTTAAAAAAAAAAATATTTTATGTGCATATGAAACACCAGATTTAAAGCAACCCCAAATTTTCTGAAGAAGTCGCAACTGTATCGAAATAAAATATAATAGTTCCTTATTTTATACTCATAATATTTTTCCAATGTTTCAGCTCTATAACTAGTGGTGTAAATACATACACGGATTCACATACACATACACATACACACACACACACACGCACACCCCTGTAGACACACCTCTACAGACACACCTCTACAGACACACCTCTACAGACACACCTACAGTTGTTGTAAATTGCATACTCTTGAGACTGTATTCTGCTTAATTCAATCACAAGCGGAATATTGACACCATATGTGCCCTGATTATTGGCCACGTGCAGCTGTGATTAGGTTAATACTGATAATACAGTTGTCTGCTGTCACTATATCGGGCTCTTACATCAAAGGCCAACAATGAGAAATCACACTCCAACTCATGCATATTGGCATCTGAATCATCTACATGCATTAAGGTAAAGGATATTATCTGTAATCATATCAGTGAGTGCCTGTGTTGGAATCAATGCTCTCTCTCTCTCTCTCTCTCTCTCTCTCTCTGTGTCTCTGTCTATCTCAAGTCATGGGTTAAAATTATTTGTAGATTAGTAATGTCATATATAAAATAAGATCATGGTGATTTACCACGTATATTCTGTGCCATGTGGAATGCTAATGACAACATGATAAACATCATGCTTTCATTTATTTACGTAGCTCTATTCATCACTTTCTAGCTTAGTTTATTTTACCAGTGATCCATGTATCACAATTATAGATAATTCCCCCTCCTCATAATCATTTACAATTAAACCTAAATGATTTCATTGAATTTTTTCCATGTATGTTCCGTTCTAGTGAATTCTATTGACGCTGTGAATCCGGTGCACAGAGGAGGACAGAATTAAAAGAAAAAATGCTGGAAAGCTAGAAAACAATCTCAGTAGCCAGCAGTCCAGGCTCATCTGCATCTCTGCCACTAAACATTTCCATTTAAAGTGATTTAACAGAGGAGAGTTTATGTCCCCGCTGCTGTGTGTCCATCATTCACCGACATGCCTGCTTCTCCCCTCGACCCAGCTCACGCGTTGAGTTATAGGGCATTTATTTGAAAAGCTAATAATTTAAGCTTTTTTCCCCCTGCCCCAGCATAGGGTTGGTCTGCTGCAGTATTTTTAAAGATGTCATGTTTATATCCTGAATATGTGTTTCAGTCAGGACTATGACTGCTTGAAGGAGTGAAGTGTGTAAGAGAACTGCTGTGGGTGATGTGTGTGTGAGATAATAGTGAGAATATAGCAAACCATGAAACTACTGAACAACTGATTAAAATAATTTGTAGCATTACAATCCTGAATTTATTAATAATTAATTTTATTCATATTGTGTCTTTTTGTGTTTGGACTCGTATTTGAATAGTACAAGGATTTGTACATGTGGAAAACGATAGACTTGGTGGAATGTGCAGCTATGAGATTCAAAATGAGGGCTAAATTAAAATCAAGGTTATTTATTGCATAAAAACTGCCGGTAGTCTTTGTTAGTTTTGTTTTATTTAGAGGGATGTGCATGCATAAGTGTGTGTGTGTGTGTGTGTGTGTGTGTGTGTGTGTGTGAGTGTGTGTTTGTGCATGTGCCACATTTATAACTGTAAGATTTGGCCTCGTGCCCATTCTGTGTTATACCTGCATCTCAGTGCAGCCGGCAAGGTGATTTACTGGCAGCGCATCTTAGCTGCAGTCATACTCTCTCTCTTTCTATCTCTATGTCCATCCTTCTCTTTCTCCTGCATCTCCTCCTTAGCCAGCCAAAGAGACATTGATCTCCCAGCCATGCAAGGTGACCCCACAGTACAACACTTCCCCAAGTCTTTCCTTTCTTCTCCCCTCCTCTCTGTCTGTCTCTTCTTTCTTCTCTCTGGGAGCGAGGGAAGGGTCTCGACCTGCTGAGTGATGTCACGTCCGGCAGGGGCAGAGCAGAGCAGTTAGAGGAATATTTAATCCTGGGATGTCTAAAAAGCTTTCTCCTATCGATAACTCTCTCCTGCAGAGCACTGAGGCCTGGAGTATTCACACATTCATTGGTTTATATGTGGTTGTTGGCCAACAGTTACAGCTATTTTTGAAAGCAAGCTTTAGTAACCTTAAGCAGGCATGACATGTCAATCCATACGGGACTGTGACGACAAACTTTTAGCGACAGCTGCCGCTTCAGGGCAACAAGCACACCATGCCACGGAAATAACAGCAAAAATGGTCATCCTGATCTCAGTGGGTTTGTTTACAGTCGTAGTGACTCTGTTTTTATATGATTAATGAAGTGCTGTTCAGATTGAGCCTATCTTTGAATCTGAAAGCACCTTCTTCTTACCTGCTTATAGTAATGCTGTAGAATCACAAAAATATACAGTTTATACAATTCTCATAGTAGAGGAGTGGATTTAAAATGTATAAAAAAAATGAACAAATATCAATAAGGAGAGCCAAATTGTAATATCTAATCAGGAGATCACTAAAGAGATATTTGAAGATATTTGAATCTTAATTTCAATACTCCATAATCAAAATGTTATATATTGCATAAGTTTGTATTTTGTACTTTAAAAAAAATAAATGAAATGCTTCATTTTACTTGGTGAATGCCTCTAGTTTAGTACTGTTCTTCATGTTTTATTTTCTTGTTTTTGTAGGTCTTCAAGAAAATTTCTGCACCTGTGATATGAAGTGTGAGTCCTAATCTTCACCCCTGCAGTCTGAGGTAAGATTGCAAACCCTAGCTAATATTTCTCTTGATGTATCTTTTTATTTCAAACTCATAAAAGTTATTTGATTTCTTAGAAATGTTATAAGTTGTCATCTGGTCGTGTCACAAATACCGGGTTATGTCATTTTCTGCACTAAATTTGTTAGAGCTAATTTTCTTTGGATTTGGTATTTTTAACATCAAAATATTTTCCTGAATTAGTTCTCAGTGTTTCAAAAACCTTTATGAAGATACATACATACATACACAATCACCCAGCCAGAAATATTCATATTTAAATTTTCATTTGAAAGAAATTCATTTTTAAAACCAAGATATTGAATATTTAAATAAACACTTTTAATGTTTTATACTTTTTGGTATAACCTTTATTTAAGTCATTAATAAAATAATAAAACGAATAATACAATACTTTGGTAAATGATGTTTAGACACTTTTATCAAGTTCGCTCTTAGATGAGAGCACCACGACTGTAGAATTGCTCTTGGTTAACAGATTCATAGCCCAGAAAATCACTTGATTTTGACTCTTTGATTGAAGTTGTGTGTTACAAGCTGTGATAAACGTTTGGAGCGAACTATTTTCTAGCATGGTAGGGGTGGTATTTTAAATGATATAGTGGTTATTCTTTATAATTAAAAATAGTTTTACTGGCAATTCAGGACACCCAGGACACCTCAGGCCTGAAATAAAATGTGGATTAGGGACTCATTTCTAGTTTTTCGTTATAGATTGAAGTAGAACCAGGACTGGTCTAGTCCAGTTTGTGTAGGGTTGTCGGCCTCCCACGCAGAGAAACTGAAACAGTCGTTGACCTTCTTCTTACTCTCAGGATTGAAGTGTTAACTTTATTTAAAGGTTGCTTGGACAAAGCAGGGTGTATGAAGCAGTTTGTATATGCATGTTTTGTTGTTTGTGTGCAACTCTTAAAACGTTCACTTTATAGCCCAGGATTAAGACACACTAATGTCATGCTCGCTTCATCACTTCAGTGTTTCAGATGCCTGAAGTAGATACACACATTACAAAACATGTATCTTTGTGTGAGCTTACATGCCTGTGATAGAGATTGTGAAAGAATGGCTGAAACTGTGTGTTTGTGTGTGTGTGTGTTTGTGTGTGTGTGCTGTGCTGTGCTTATATTCTGAGCATGTGACGAGAAGATGAATATGATAGGATGGTATTGGGTAGGCTCCTGCATAGTGCAGCACTTTTCTCTACTGTAACTCTGGGACTCGATGCTGAGGTCACCCACAGAGGAGAGGATGAATATGATTCTGCCCCCACCCCACCCCCCCTCTCTCTGAAAACAGAGAACACACAGTCAATCCTGCTCTTTCCTTCCTGTGGAGTAGCACCTGCTGTGTATCTGAATTTGTGTGTGTGTTAAAGCTGTGAACCGTAACCAAAGACAAGCACGAACATGGCTATCTTTAGCGGCGGGCTCCTGAAGACACTCGCTCCTCGTACGGATACAAATATAACTCAGTAACGTACATCATGGCCTTATCCACCACAGCCTGCAGCCCAGTTCAGCCCAGCATGTACACACACACCACACACACACACACACAGGAACATTGTGAGCATTTGCTCAATTAACGTCACAGTGTGCTCACATTCTGTAATAAGTTTGAGAACCCTTGCACATGGCTAAACCAAGGATAGGGAAAACACCAACTGCACAGATCAGGGGTTTCACAAATAATCACGTTTGAAAATTAAGCACATTTAATTCTCACTAAATTCAAATGGGAACTTATTGGCATTTTTCCTAATCTTACTGATGACATTATTTTTTCATTTAAATTTCTTTTTTTTTTTTTTTTTAAATATTTATATCTTTATATTAGAATGATTCATTTTAAGGACATATTTTACTTAATAATTTTCGTATATTATTATCACCCTCAACATCTCAACTTATTATTCAGTTATTCATTATAAAGCACATTTTTCAATGATTACTATGAATTATTTAATAAGTACAATGAAACTAATAGGGAAGGTGTGTAGTTTTGCTAGAGAGTGAGAAATAACTGGACCTGCAGATTTATACTGAGTTAAACATAATTCAATTCAATTCAATTTTATTTGTATAGTGCTTTTAACAATGGACATTGTCGCAAAGCAGCTTTACAGATATATATTGTCTTTACAATATCGTCAAATATATATATTGTCTTTGTTAAAAAGGCTTAATTAAACCAGTGTTATATGCTATATTATAGAGATGTCAACACAGCTTATAACTAATTCTGTGTTCAAGGGAGGGACATTCACCATTCGTATGATAGTCAAATATAGAGCATTAGATACTCTTTAAGAAACTGTGTATATGCATAACATGAAAGCAAAAAAAAAAAAGATTATAGGAAATCAAAGATAATGAAGTAAGGAATCATGACTTCCTAACTTGTCTATGCACATTTGTAGTTAAAAAATAATAATAATAAAAAAAAAATAGAAGCAAAAATAGGCGTGTCTATTGGTTTGTAAGACACACAATCACTGAAACACCTTCATCCAGAAATCTGTCCTGAGCTCAGACACAAGGATCAAATAATGAGTATTACAGCACTGTGTAGGAAAATGACAACAGAAATAAAAATCAGTATATAAATAACCTGCAGAAAAACCATAGGAAAGCTTATAAATGAAAGTAAAATTTCCCAGTGGAAAACTCTTATCAATTTTTAAAAAATATTTTTTAAATATTTTTTTCTTTCTTTCTTTCTTTCTTTCTTTCTTTTTTTTTTTTTTTTTTTTTTTACATTTTTTTATTATTATTTTTTGTTTATGAATGAGTTGAATAAGAATGCTGAGAAACATTCATCCAGCGGTCTGTCCCATCTCATTTAAGAGAGGGGTAACTAAGATGTACAGGGATGTATTGCCTGTGTTTAGTGACCTGCACCCTGGCGCTCTCCCTCACTCGGCTCTGAGTCCCTGTGTAGAGGCACAATAAGTAGCATTGCGCCCTCTGGTCAGTTCATCTGTGTCTAACCCTGCTGAGGATGAATGTGTCTGAGATGAGGGCACCATCCATACTGCTCTCTCTGCCATCCCTCCATCCCTCCCTCTTTTGCTCTCCCTGACACTCTCACTTTTATTCTAGCACTTGCAAAACCCAAAGCTGGAAATTTAATGGCACATATTTCCCAGGCAAGGCTGTAGGAACAGGGTGCCTCTTCCCCCCTTGTTAGCTTGATAAATAACTTCTCTGGCCAGAAAGTGCTGAATTTTAGGTTTCTATGTCTATTTTCTGCAGGCTGACATTAATTTTGCGTGCTCTGCAGGAACTAACTAACAGAAATAAATAAATAAGGCAATGAGAGGACTGAGGCGCGTGCTGCCGGCCCATTATGTGGTTCCTGTTCACACACTCATGCATGCCCCATTTGTTGGCAGATGGGCAGCTTATTTTTT
This sequence comes from Pangasius sanitwongsei, assembly GCA_037576675.1. Lineage (NCBI taxonomy): Eukaryota > Metazoa > Chordata > Actinopteri > Siluriformes > Pangasiidae > Pangasius > Pangasius sanitwongsei. Next base: position 16,778,971 of record CM075011.1, on the reverse strand, counting down.
AACCTATTTGGTTTGTGAGATTTTGTATTGCCATTGCTTTTATTTGTTGTAATAAGGTTAATTTTGTAAAAGCCTGCATGTAATACATTTACACGAACTCATATGCAAGCTCACACATGTCCACATAACAGAACAGAAGTACACACTCAAATGTAAAATAGACATGGACACACAAAGCCATCAACAAACATGCAGTTTGTCCTTTATTGAATACAGTACACACACCAGAACCCCCCTCCCCTCTCACACCCACACACACACAATATATTGTCTATATCCTCTTAATAAATAATTACAAATAACACACATAGTACACATTTAAACTGTTACTATCTAGTTATTAATGATTAAAAAAAAACTCTTTAACATGCCATGCATTTTAAATCAGCGTTCTGTCTGAGGACAGTCAAAAACACACTCACACACTGGTCCTGTGCATGGTCATGGACTGTACTGCTTTTAATTCAGCTGAGATGCTTGGCAGTGTTTAAATCGGTCTCTAAAGTAAAGAATAATATGAAGTACAATCAGTGACGTAAAGTGGGGATTTCACAGTAATCGCTGCTCATTAGAACAACATGTCTGAAGACCTTATGAGAAAGGTGTTTAGATGAGGCATTAATAGTGAAAGTATTATACAAGTAAGCATGTGTACATTTAAGAGTATTAGAAAGGTGAAGAGTTTTTCAAAGAGTCTAGCACTTTTACATACAAAGGAAATAGGAGAAGGGATATGACCTCACTTTTTCCATCTCATTTCATCAAATATGCCAAAACATAGTGATTGAAATGTAATAAAATAAGCAATGGAAAAATCATTACCCAAGGACAATCAAACGCATGTCCCCTTTGTTCAGCTGTGAACTGCATAACTTTCATCTACTTGGAATGAATTATAAAACAAATAAATTAGATGACCATGATTTAAAGAACAGTTTGGACAAAAGTGAGATTTGCACAATTCCTTCCTCACTCCAAAAGTAGTCAATCAGTCTAGGCATGTTTGATGTTGAAAGTTTGCTTCTTCATCTTTAATACCTAAGCTATGAGGCCAGTCTAGCTAACATGTAAGAGAAGCTTATAGCTACCTATTAACATGCTTTAATTTACTTTACTTACATGTTAAATGGAAAAATATTCGTGTTAAAAATGTAATTGGAACGATGTTATCATCTGAAGGTTCCATCTTTGGGCTTTGAGGTTTGCACAGAGCGATACCACACTATTCGCTTGCTTTTGCCCTCAAGATGGCTGCGACTACTGTTTTTAGACATGTGATGTACTTTTGTCCATTGTAATAGACAACATGCAGTTATACAGTGTGGTACACTGTGATACACTGTGATAGTGTTAGATGCCACATAAGCAATTCTACTGGAGATTAACTGGTGCAGTTTGAGGTGTGTGTGGTCATTTCAGCAGGCGGTAAACTGATAGATATGTTTCCCTTACTTTTAAATAACATTAGCCTTGTAGCATCAGTGTAGGACTAAAGAAGCATACTTCAGATACCAAACATGTCTTGACTAACTGACTACTGACTATGGGGATAAGAGGAAAATTGTGTAAATTTCATTTTTGGTCTTTCAAGACAAGGTATTCTTACATATATATTGTAATAATAAATATTGTAATAATAAATGTATTCAAACCATAAACCTCAGTATTAATAAGCCATAAGCAATATTAACGACATAACACAGTACGTTAACATATTAAACAAATTTTTATTGTATCAATTGATATTTGTTTAAATGTTATTGAAATACTCCTGAGTAATGTTTATTCAACCCATTACTAAAAATAAGTTTACTTAAATTACAAAAAAATTAAATTACAGCATATCCTAAATGTTGATACTGTACTGAATACTGGTGTCTAGGTGTAAATATTACAACTTTCTCTTCAGCTTAACTTCTGAATTCTGTCAGTTATCAACCACAAACATGCTCAATAAGGTGTTGGTTCATACTGGTCATTATGGGCTTAATTTTACTCACTCATAGTAAGAACATTGGTAGATGCACACATTGATTATTTGAGTTACTTGGTTTATTATTATTGCTTTTTAAAATCAATCAATACAATGAAATGTCAGTTGCTTTGTTAGCATTACGTATGGTGAATATATAAATAATGCTGAAGTACATGGTTTGTTCATGTTAAATAGTGTGTTATATAATACCAGTTAAAGGAGCCTTTAATGTAAATAATGTTACCAACATAGCACTCATCAGTGTGACTACTTCTGGTGGGCTTGTTAATCATGCTATTAACCATGCTAGCCATAGTGCCTTTGTACTATATGTTGTTTAGACGGACAGGTCACCATACTGTCAGTGTTAATGGAGCAAGCAAACAGTTACAGAAGTAAGGAAACTTTTCATCTGTTTTTCAGATAAAAAAAAGTCTCACCCTTTTCTTGACATTTCTGGAATATTCCACAGTGATCCTCTAATAATTAAAAAAAAAAAAAAATCCACAAACTACTGGAAACCTGTTAGTGTACAGCCTGTTTTGCACAAAACCCATTTAAGATTGAAAATAACGAAGCATGCGCAATACTTTCACTGGAAGTGTATGTTTTATAGACTTGACACAGAGAGCCTTAAGCCTGAAGGAACTGTCTAGTCCATCTATAACATAAATCAGTTTGTGCATTTGTCAAATGACAATTGTATATTTGTAATTTACTGAAGACTAACAAAATATACTTCTGTTCCTTTCAGTGCTGATTTTTGGATGGTTTTCCCTCCACAATGCCTGTATCACTTTCCACTAAAAAAGCAACGTTTGCATTGGATTAGAGCACAGTTACTCAGCAATAGCTATTCATCTTAAATGCCTGATTAAATTTTCATGAGAGAAAGGAGAAAAGAGTGATAAGGGGAGCAGCGGGGCTTGTGAACATTTTTAAAAGCATTTTAAAAGCATTTTAAAGCATTTCACAGGTCTTTAAAAAGCTTGATGCACTCAGAATGCATCCTTGTATGAACACAACTTTACTAGTGTAAAGAAAGTGTCGTTGGTAGATGTCATGAATTCTCTTATATCAGCATGATTCAGGTAATTAAGCAATTGCCCTCAGTGTTATCCACTGAGAAATGCATCTGAAAGGTGATTCTAGAGCAGCGTATATATTTCTCAGACCACTGCTGAACACAATATAATATCCTGGTCTATAGGAAATGCACTTGAGTCATCCTCTATACAATTAAAAAAAAAAACTGCCACTTTGATCACTAGGTAGCAAGCAAATTACTTTAAGGAAAATCAAGTGAGTCAAATGAGTGAAGGAGCTTGGGTGAAGAGTGAAGGAAACAAATTATTCCCTAAGCACCTTGTGAGGATAAAAAATGATCTTGTTATGGCAGGGAGAAAAACGCTCAACTGGAAATTGGGAAACACTGCCATAAAACATTCAAGTAAAGTTATTTAAATGGATCTTGCAGTGTCAAGAGAGTGTGTGAGCAATCAGGATCATACATAGCTTTTAAACTGTAATTTCCTGAAGGTGAAGGTAGCTGAAGCTTTCTGCCTCTAGCATGCAGCCTCTAGATTTTTTTGTCTAAGTGGGTAATCATTGTCATTAGACAATGTTGGACATGCAGCACAACAAAATGAGCTGCTTGAACGTGAAAAGCACCCCTGCAAGCTTTTATGTCATGCAACAGAAAACACACAAGAGAGACCGAGGACAGCAGAGAGCACTATTCCAGTCTGAAGGAGCCAGCAAGTGCAGAGTTGCAGAAGCTCATTTCTGCAGTGGGTGTGTGCACAGAGGGCTATCCTCAGTCGTCAGAAGCAGCGACTTTCAAGAGAAAGCGCTTCCCTTCAAGCTGCCTCTGATATCTGTGTCCTTGATCAGACACAGTACAGGGGAGGAGAGAAGGAAGGGAAGGAACAGATTTCTCTCTTCTTTGTGAGGAGCTCTGAAGTCGTGATAAAAAGCTGGTACGACAGCAGGGCGAGCTGAAGAGTTTGGTGTGGAACTGTAAAACAGCATGCGCACACACACACGCACACACACGCACACGCACAGTGGGGATGGAGAGAGAGGGAGCCTCTTGCTATCGATGTGTCAGTAGCAATCAATAGAGGCCAGCGAAGGCTTTTCTCTTATCACACTATTGGATTGTGTGTCTCTGTCCTGCTGCTGGTGTATCTGGCAGTCCAGTTCTTCTCCATTATACACACGGAGGCAGCACAGTTATGTTCACTACTACTGGCTCTATAGTTGACAGCAGGTGATATATATATATATATAAAAGATACAAATCAAGATTTGCTACTACACTAGAGAATGGATTAAAAACTGTGTTTGAATGCATGTGCTTGTGTGTGTACGGCAGTAGAGCTGAGTGGTGGGATGTTCGAGGAGCGGAAGTAGCTGCATTCCCCTGGGCCCACTCAGTTGCTCATCCTGCACAATCCCATAACCCCCCTCCTGTTATGCTCCAGCCTCTCAATGCAGCGAGAACTGAGTGATACTACAGTGTGTTTCTTTTTATCCTATCCTCTCTTCCTGTAAGTCCCTCGTGCTCTTTTTTTCTCTTTGTGCAGCCACGCTGTGTCTTCAGTGATGAAGGACACAGACGCTTGACCTCACGCAGACGAGCCCTTGTGACATGCATTGACCTTTTAACCGCAGGGAAATTCAATAGTGAAGAGACAGTTGACATAACCTGGCAACCCCAGCAGCCTGACGGTCTCGAACGATAGCAGACAGGACAGAGAGAGAGAGACAGGACGATGGCATCAATGGGGAAAGCATGCTTGTTTTTTTGTTTTTTTTTCAAAGGAGGTGTGAGAAATGAAATTTGAGTGCAAGTGGACATACAGGTTGAGACAAGGTGACTTGGCAGAGGGCAAAAGAGAAAGAGACATAGACAGAGGGGGATGAGAATGGGGGCGGGGGTGGCTGAGCGAGACACACAACCAATGGCTCTGCAGCAATTAGAATAATTTCAAATGAATGTGAGAGTTCCTGTGTATGCTTATCTGCAGAGTGGGAGCACTTTCACATCAATCGAAACAGTGTTTTAAAGCAGTGTGCGTTCCCGCCCCAGCCGTTCATAATCAGGCCTGCCAAGTGCACACTGCTTTTCTCCAGTGCACTGCCACGATAATTATTCAGCTCTGCAGACACGAAAGGGATTCATCCACCAGTGTAAAGCTGTATTCGGCTCTTTGCTGAATCTTCAGCAGGAAAGACTCAGAACCTCAAGAGCTACCCACTTGAAAATGTCAAACATCGGAAGGAAGAGCATTTAACTGCTTTTGGCTTTCTGTTCACACACACACACACACACACATGCACACATACACATGCACACATGCACACACACACACACACACACACACACACACAGCTTTTCCATCAAGCTCATCACTTTCTGTGGAACACACAGAGAAGAGCTGGTAAACCAGGCCAAGTTTACCACACGGTCTGTGACCTGTATTCTCTGAGTCACCGCAATAGTGAGGAGCGGTTATTATGAGAGGTTACTGCACTTGTCTGGTTTGAACAAGAACTATATATATTTATATGTAATTTTATGTCAAAAAATTTTTACAGCTTTTCTGTTTTTCTCTAATTGGGTAGTTATAGCTCAAGTGTAAAAAAATGTGTATTTTTAAAATTTTATATATTTAAAAAATAGTTTCATAAAATTTGCTTTTATGTTCATGTATATTACCTTTTTTATTAAAAAATATAGAATAAAAATAAACTAAATATACTTTAAATTTAATACAAAAATTTCACATACCTACATACTGTATAATAATTATTTATATATCATTTAATTTCTATTATGTCTTTTTCCTGTCAGAAGGCATTTCACATAGAGGACACAAAGAGTGTGTGTTTGTGTGTGTGGGTGTGTGTCTAATACTGAGCATATCAAAGGCAGTTGGTGGTGAACCGGGGTGTGTGTGTGTGTGTGTGTGTGCGTGTGTTATCCCGATTCCCCTGGTGGGATACATAGATCCTCTGATGTAGCCTCCGCTCACACATCATGTTTAGTGCCGGAATTTTCCAGGGATAAAAGAGGCTTTTTAATGAGTCAACATTCCGGTTCCCACATGCATCCGCATTTCCCTGCCTCTTTCTCTATCATACGGATTTCTCTCATTATGTTTCTTTAAGGTGATTTGGAGAGAGAGAGAGAGAGAGAGAGAGAGAGAGAGGGAGAGAGAGAGAAAGAGAGAGATAGAGAGGAGTATATATTTGTGTGGCCACAGAGGAATAGCTGTGTTTTAGCTTCATAGAGGCAGGTGTGTTCTCCCCATTGTGACTAAATTGAAGCAGACTGCTCCATTTGTTAGATTAGTCTTTTTGATAATCTCCAGAGCGAGCCTCAGATAGGCCTGTATTAGATTACACGTTCCACTAAAAACTCTTCTCCCCTGTGCGACTCTTGGGAATGAGAATGTATGAAAATAAAACGGATGACGTTAAAAAGCTCTTTGTAAAGATGACTGCTTTCAATTTATTCAGATATTTATATCAAAATATGTTTTGGATTGTTTTATCTTTTAATATTTAATGTAAGGCTAATTTTTGCCTCTTTGAATACACACATATTGTTAGTCTTTGTTTTCATAAAGTGAAACGAAATTAGGATATAGTAACTGTCATGTTCTTGTATTGAAAAGTGGCAGTTATTTGCTCAGGTTGGTTTTGGGTGAAAGGTGCATAAAACATATTTCTCACAGCGTAAAGCTTTCCCAAACTGGCAAGTGTAGTGATTGTTAGTCATTCATTGGTAACTCTCGTGGTTAGGCAGATATTTGCAGAAGGAGTAGGTGTGTGTGGGTTACATAATCAGGACATGGTGCCACTGTCCTCTCTTTTTCATGCTCCTCTGTGGACAAGGCTGACACACAGTGACAGAGATATCCAATATATTTTGACCTAAAAAATGTTAGAGAATTAAAGAGGTGATAGTTTAGTGGAGAAAGAGGAATGAGAAGGAGAGTAATGAGATAGAGAGTGAGTAAGTGAATGTGTGTGTGGGACAGAGAAAAGTGGTTCTCCACACTGATTTGGCACACAGCATGAACCTGCTGTGCTTGCTGAGTAAATAGAGTGTCTCTCTCTCTCTCTGCTCTCTCAGCCTGTCTCTTGACTTCTCACATGCTCACTTGCACATGGTCTTCTTTACACCTATAAATATAGCCATGAAATAATCAGACAAAAACACACATGATGGAGCAGGAGAACACTCTTCTCTCTCCGTCTCGGCTGCTTCATCTCTATAATTACGCACACGCTTTGTGGTGTTTGTACACATGGTTAATGGTGTGAAATTAATGGCACAGAAACAGAGAAACAGAACGGTGTGTGTTGCCTCGCTGACGAGAATGCATTATTATTAATAGCATAATAAATAGAATAAAATATGGGAGATTAAAAGGAATCTACAGCAGCACTTGTTAACATTTGTAAGATTTAAAATGTGAAACCTTTATTTAAAAAAAATGATGCCAGGAGTAAGTGCAGAGGTTGAGATCTAAACTCCAGTTCAGGTACCAACTAAAGACGGTTAGATTTAAATACAGCATTATTATGATCTGACATGGTTTTTATACTGATCTTTATTGAGTTTTTCATTCATCATTGGGCATAACAAAAGTGCATTAATACAGTACTATATAGAAGTTTCAAAATTGGAAAAAAGACCAGGTGGCATTGTCCTATCTAACAGTTCCGTTTTGATGAGTCTGTGCCAACTGTAGCCTCAGATTCAGCTTCATGGCAGGCAGGAGTGGTCTTCTGCTGTTGTAACCCATCCTCCTCAAAGTTTGATGTGTTGTGCGTTCTGAGATGCTTTTCTGCTCACCGCGATTGTAAAGTGTAGTTTTTTGAGATATTACAGTCTTCCTGTCAGCTCGACCAGTCTGGCCATCCTCCTCTGAATTCTCTCAACAACAAGGAGTTTCCACCCACTGACACTCACTGGATGTTTTTTCGCTTTTCACACCATTCTTGTAAACTAGAGACTGTTTTGCATTAAAATCCCAGGAAGTCAGCAGTTTCTGAAATACTCAAACCAGCTTGTCTGGCACCAACAACCACGCCAGAGTCAAAGTCACTGAGATCACATTTTTCCCCATTCTGATGTTTGATGTGAACAGTAACTGAAGCTCTTAACCTGTATCTGTATGATTTTATGCGCTGCGCTGCTGCCACATGATTGACTGATTGGATAATTGCATGATCTACAGGTCTACAGGTGTTCCTTATAAAGTGGATGGCGAGTGTAAATTTCTCTTTCTGTTCTTTCATTCATTCATCTTCAATAACTGCTTTATCCTAATCAGGGTCACTGTGGATTCAGAGCCTATCCCAGGAACACTGGGCGTGACGAGGGAATACACCCTGAATTGAATGCCAGTCCATCACAGGGCACCATGCACATACACATTCACACCTAGGGGCAATTTAGTATAGCCATTCCACCTACTGGCATGTTTTTGGGAGGTAGCAGGAAACTAGAACCTGGAGAAGACCCACACAGACACAAGGAGAACATGCAGAACTTTGCATCGATAGAAACCTGAGCTCAGGACGGAACTGGGGACCTACTCACTGTATGGTGACAACACTACTCACTGCTGTTCTTTTATCCCAACAGAAAAGCACATATATAACAGTACACAGTATTCTGCAGAACCACACATCCTCAGCCCTTTTGCTGCTTTGAAGTTCAGCAGGAAAGGACTGTGTAAAGAGGATGTAAGTGGCCATGAGTGACTGTTCGGTCTGTCTTTTTCACAAGCAAAAAGAGGCTTGATCACTTTAAAAATCTCCCTCACACTGTGACCCACTAGACTTTTTTTCTGAATGTCTGCTCACGCTGATAGCGTACGGCTCAGGCGCAGAGCAGAACACACTGTGATACTTTAAATATACCCCACTTTTAAGCACACACTGGAATTAATCAGTGGATTCACTTTTTTCCATCAGCCTCTAATTTTACCCATGGGGTAAAATAAAACTGTAGCTTTGATTTGGGTGCATGTGTATTTATTTCTCATTTCTCTATCTGAGCTTTAGCGTAGCGGCCAAGTTGGGCATTCTTTCAGCTGAATGAGTGGCGGTAAAAGCCCCTGGCACACGCGCAGTCTCTCAGCCGGCCCTCGTGTTGTTGCAGTCCCCTTACTATAACCCCCAGCCAAACACACGGCCCCACAAATTAGCAGCCTTAAGTGCAGACGGTGCACATTTACAGCCTCTGCTGGGATGGGCTTTGATAAATGAAAATAAATACTTTTCATCAGCCACCAGAGAAGCGTGGAGTGGGGGGAGAGGTGTGGTGTGGTGTGGTCTGGCATTCCAGCACGTCTTTTCTCCCCGGAATATGCAACAAAATGCTATTTTCCAGCTATCGATATATTTCGGCCACAGTGAAATATGAAAAACGAGGGATATTGACATGAGGCAGGTGGTAGCTTTGCATGCTTATGAAGGTGTGTTTCGGGGGGAAAAAAAACATTGTGTGAGCGTTAGATTAAATTATGTTTGGAGGAGTGTATAAGCTCGAATAAATTTCACAGCCAGTGGATCAGTGGAGATATCTCCCCTCGGAGCAGCTCTGTGCTCACCTCTCTCTCTGCTATGTCTCTGTGGGGAACACACTCCTACGACCTTACCACTCGACGAGCCCTTTTTCACTCACACACACAGCACAGTCCAATCTTATGCCTTAACTAGAGTGTGTGCTGTATACTGATACTGAATATGTGAGTGAATGTGCCCTATAGTGTACTTTCACACATACTCTGATGGTGTGTGTTGGGGTCCACTCACGGCTGTGGGGAGATGTGGACTAGTCAGGGTGGTGGGTATTTTCAAATGTATTTTGAAGCTGTAGATGAAGCCAATTCTACAGTAAATTTTCTATTACTTTTTTTTTTCTTAGTAGACCACTACTACTTTGACATCACTTTGCATGAAGTGTACACTCCTGGGCAAAAAAAATAAATAAATGTGCCGAGCCCAAAACGGCAAATATTAAGCTTTTACTGGGCTTAATAACAAATCATTGGTCAGGAAATTATCAAGAATTAAACAAATGCACTCCTGAGAGCTCCTGTGCCACCATTTGCTGGTTTAATTTTGCTGCAGTGAACTGTTTGGGGAAAAGCTAAATAATAAAAAGATAATGATTAAAATGTTTGATGTAAAATTCAAACTAAAACATGTCTGGGTGTACAAAATGTTCCAAAAATATCTTTTGGGATGTTTTTTTTTTCGTAAAAGTTTAGTCATTATTTGGTTATCTGCCACACCTGATGCAGCTCATCAAGCGCCAGAAGACATAAACAAGAAGAAATAAAATAAAACTGGAGAAGAGTGTGATTGGAGTGTGATTAAAGAAATCAAAGGGAAAAGCTCTCCCATACTATGTTCCTTTATGCTTTTGTTTAATTCTTGCTAATTTCCTGACCAATGATTTGTTGTAAAGACAATTAAAAGCTTAAAATGTTGCCATTTTCGGCTTTGTTCCTTTTTTTGCCCAGGAGTTTAGACATGTTGAACAAGACTCCTGCCCACTTCTGAAGGAATTGCTTGCGCAGTTTATTTTTGTTGTCCTATAACGCTAAATAGTATTTAAATAAAATCCTTGCACAGTGGCAGAGTGAATTGTGTTATGACTTGCACTGTGTGAAAGAGCTTTTCTGGAGCCGTAGGTTGCACATCACTATCCACTATCTCCCTCAGCTATCTCACTGTGCATGCCAGCTCAAAGAGGCTGATCTGACACGTTTTTGGATGCTACTGAGGCAGGAGTTAAACATGGCAGAAATACCTCCCAGATGCTGGTGTAGGCATCACATCCTCTATTCATTAAGCTCTGAGAAGCTTCTGCGTCCTGCTGCACACTCTCAGTTTCGCAGTCAATGATTTCTGCTGAGCCGCCAGCTCGTCCACACGAGTGCATTTTAAGAATTACATGATACACAGATTTATTATTTTACACATTTATTGCACTGATTTATTTACTTCTGTCATTAAGAGTGTAGCCTAAAAAAGCAGTGAAGCTGGAAATGTAATTTGTAGCCTGTGTACGGCTGTTAATTGAAGTGCGGTTTGACGCATACTTTGCTGCACAAATTAAACAGCCTAAAAATAGCGATGTCCTGAAACAGTTTTGAAAAAGAAAACTATGAAAAAGATGACTAATTTACTAGTCAAGTGTTTTTTTTAATCACTGGTCAACTAGTAAAAATTAGAAGTGTGTGTGCCCCCTAGTGTGTGTGTGTGTTTGTATGTAAGAAAGGTTTTTGTGCCAGGAACAGTATTGAAAACCTCTTTGTTTTTTTTCCTCCCCAACACACCTGCTCTTTACATCTTCTAGAACAATGGGTCCTACTTGTGATAATCATTTAACATTTGTCCATAGCTCACAGTGAGTTTTATTCAAACTCATCACGTATGAGGGGAGAGAAGCTCTCTTAATCCCTGCTCCTCTCTACACCTTACAATTCACATACACCACTCACAAACTGCCCTCACACACTCACCACTCACACACTCACCACTCACACTGCCCTCACACACTCACCACTCACACCACACACTGCCCTCACACACTCACCACTCACACTGCCCTCACACACTCACCACACACACTGCCCTCACACACTCACCACTCACACCACACACTGCCCTCACACACTCACCACTCACACTGCCCTCACACACTCACCACACACACTGCCCTCACACACTCACCACTCACACCACACACTGCCCTCACACACTCACCACTCACACTGCCCTCACACACTCACCACACACACTGCCCTCACACACTCACCACTCACACCACACACTGCCCTCACACACTCACCACTCACACTGCCCTCACACAC
>CM075011.1:16728140-16766985 GCA_037576675.1 Pangasius sanitwongsei | reverse complement strand
GCCCTCACACACTCACCATTCATACACTCACCACTCTCACTGCCCTCACACACTCACCATTCATACACTCACCACTCACACTGCCCTCACACACTCACCATTCATACACTCACCACTCACCACTCACACTGCCCTCACACACTCACACACTCACCATTCATACACTCACCACTCACACTGCCCTCACACACTCACCATTCATACACTCACCACTCACACACTCACCACTCACACTGCCCTCACACACTCACACACTCACCATTCATACACTCACCACACACACTGCCCTCATACACTCACCACTCACACTGCCTTCACATACTTAACCACTCACACACTCACCACTCACACTGCCTTAACATGCTCACCACTCACCATACACAGCTCACACTGCCCTCACACTCTCACCACTCACACCTCACCATACACCGCTCACACTGCCCTCATACACTCACCACTCACACCTCACCACTCACACACTCACCACACACACTGCCCTCACACACTCACCACTTACACTGCCTTCACATACTTACCACTCACACACTCACCACTCACGCTGCCTTCACACACTTACCACTCACACTGCCCTCACATTCACACCACCCCTTTTTTATTGAAATTGTCAGTAAAATAAGTTGTTCTCTTCTTAATTGAATTTGTGGCTTCAGTATTCAATTTTTACCTATTTTTTAAAACAATAATCTATAAAACATCTTGCACTGTTCTAGTTTTTTTTTTCAATAGCAATCATGAAAATAAGCTTAGCTGCTTCAGTCATTGTCATGGTGATGCCTTGATCTCAACAGTTTTTGGTTCCTGACTCAACATCATTTTCGTGATTTTGCTGAACACACTGGCTTTTTTGGTTCTAGATAAGGCACCGGAACTCGTCAGTGGTGCTAATATGCACCTGTCAAACTGCCTTCATCCACTCCCCAATCACACTCTTCTCCAGTTTTATTTGCCCACCCTCACTAGTAAACATCGCCGTATTTCATTCAACATGAATCTCTGTACATTACTCAAAGTCTGACTAGTTTGATTAAGTAACTAATTTCAAGCATGGGCAAGATACAGCACAGCACAATACGACTGAGATCATTTGATTCAGTCGTGCATATGCTGTATCTAATTGTAGTAATCATATATAAAATGTGTTTTAGAATATTGGCAGGCAGAATAATAGTGTGTGTTCTACTATGTCTGATGACACACATCACATGCTTGATATAGTGCAGTTATGAGAACTGCTCTTTCTGTGTGTCTGATTAAACATGGACATTTTTTTGGCTGATGGGAATTTACTGTGGGTTATCATTCAGGAAGTTTCAGCAAGCTTGTGTGTTTAATCAACTGATCGGTATCAGGGACTTCACCGTGCTCAAGACCAACCCCGTGCGTTTCATCAGCTCGTTTAAAACACAGAGGCTGAAGCCCAGACAGCTTCATAACTATAACTCTCTCAGCCTGCCTGCCAGCTCCAAATTGTTCTGTCGCTTGTGACAGAAGTGAAAGAACTTATCTCCTCACTTACAAGCACAATGTCTGAGTCGAGACAGCGAGCAAGAGAGAGAGATAGAGAGATAGAGAGAGAGAGATGTAAGATTTCCATATTACATGTAACCTCTCTCTCCTTTCTTACTTCTCGTTCATTGTTTATTTAAAGTCACAATTATAGCATTCAATATTCAGCACAGAGTTCCTCAGCCTCAGCCGCGAGTCATGGGAAAGACAGTGCCAAGATTCTTCAGGGAGAAAATGCTATTACATGAATGTGATTTATGATACAGAGACATCCATACTCGCTTGATTAAAAGTGATATTCGCCATATGTTGTGGGAGAGCAGTTGGTTCTCACCTGAAACAATTACAGTAAAAGCTTTGAAGTGAAGAGAGGCCATTTCTCCTGCTTCCCACGCCTCTCTAAGCACACTCCCTGTGCTCCCAGTGCCTGTGAGCTCTCTGTACTGACACACACACACACACACACATACATGTTTGTCTTCCTATCCTTGTGAGGACATGAAGCTAATTAATGCTATGCCTACATATAAACCCTCACCTTAACCTCAGTAACCAAAAGTTTGGCTCCTCTCAAGATTTCTTCCTCATATTGTCTCAGGGAGTTTTTCCTTGCCACTGTCACCTCTGGCTTGCTCATTAGGGATAAATTCACATATTTACAATATATTTTTTGAATCCATTTATTTCTGCAAAGCTGCTTTGTGACAATGTCCATTGTTAAAAGAGCTATACAAATAAAATTGAATTGAATTGAATCCTTATTATTATTTTTCCTTAAGTAAAAGCTGAAGTCTTTGTAAAACTGTTTAAAAAAAAAAAGTTTCCATAGAAAAAGTTTATAGTGACCAGCCAAATGTCCTCTATCCTTGTGGGGCCATTCGGTCCTTAAAATGATATAAAAACATGCACACGCACAAGCACTTCCTATGAGCACATTCCGTTAACACTAGCTCCCTAAACACTGATCGCAAAACCAATTCTCACACTGCTCTCAAACATCCAGGATTACATCAGTTGTTCTCTCACACCTAAACAGAATGAACACTAAGAGATTTTGTCTTTGCTCATGAATTGGAACTCTGACATGAGTGAAATAAAGTCCAAAGCTAAACATAAAAGTAGGCTGATATGAAGGAACAAACGTACAGAACTATTAAGCTATCTTCCTGATGCTGAGGTCGGCCTGGGCTACAGCGCTACACCAAATTGTGAAGCTATGTGTATAAGAAAGGGAATCCCAGTCTGATAACAAAAGAGTGATGGCTAAACACTGACCCATATGTATCACTCCATCTGGCGCATGGGAATCTGGTGATGAACAGAGAACATGGACGGAACTCGACCTAGATCAGAACAACAATCAGACTTTGTAATGGGGCAGAACTTACAGCTGGACCGCTTACAGCTCAAATCTGACCTGCACTTGGGCCATGAAATCCTTAAAGATGGCTGCATTTGGCCCACAACACAATTTGTCATTGTAATAACTGGCCTTATTTACCTAAACACAGCCATATTTGTCCCAGAAATATTTGTTATATATAGTGTAATCATTTTTTTCAGTGTCATTTTCTGTAGCTTGCTATGAAACATTTTTAGTTTTAAATGAGGTTAGAATTAGAAATGTAAGTAAATTGTAGCTCTTTATAGTACATACTGTACTATGTGCACATTCTTCAGTGGAAACAGATTTATTCTGTGAACTTCTCATGTTCACATTTGATCATATCACATAAACATATCACTTTATTTACTTAGGGTTTGTTTTACTTACACGAGTCCCCGTGTTCATTCTGATCATCTTTCATCAACCACTGAATGTGTAAACGGTGATTATTAATAATCAATTTGTTTGCAACACAACATATAATACAATATAATATAACTTTGTGAAAAGTTGCCAGTCAAAGTCACAGGGAAAGTATAGCAAACAAGACGTGTCAATGCCTTCTCTGATGAATATGTAAATTTGATCAATACATATGCAAATAATAATCGATCTACTTGGTTTGCACCCAGTGATGATAGTGTATGTGTATTCAGTGTCTGTATGTGGACAGACAAAAATGCGGCATTGGCAGCTTTTAATCGCATGTTTGAGACAAAAGCTGAGTTGAGTGGTAATACTGCTGGCTGCCTAAGGGCCTCACTCAGCCTTGTCTGGCCCTCAGAGGTGTCCCCCAAGACTGCCTGAGCAGAAAAGCTAATTGGGCTGTCCATTAATGCCAGTAGAAAACACACACACACACAGAGAGAACAGAGAGAACTCTCCACGTCAGCACTTCAGTCTCCCCAATCACGACTCAAGTTTCAGCGGCTTCAGCAGACTGTTTAACTTTTAAACTTGTACAGTAGCACGTGTCATGGTGGCTAATGTTGCTGATATTGGATTAATAAAAAAGCGAAATTGGACCATAATTGTCAACAAGTCAGAATTTTGAGAGATCGCAGTTAGAATGTCCAAGCTTTAGGCAACATATTGGTACATGAATAAAAGTAATTACAATAAACAAAATAAACAAAAACTATTTATTAGAAAATCTATTTAACTTATACAATGCATAGTAAGACTATAGGAGAATAAACTATAATCACCTCTGTTCCACTGCTTCACCTCCTGATGGACTTATTACGGAAACGTGTCATCAGTGTTTCCCTGCATGAATCGTCACACACCATGACACGGAGCAGACAAATCCCAGCTCTGATTTAGGGAGTTCTTGCAAATTGTATGACACTCATTACACCTGGTAACGGCAGATGAAATGTTAATTTAATTCAAGGCTGTAAGTAGACTATGGGAGCTGATCCGGCGATGGAAACGGAGAGACGTTTTGAGTAGGCTCCCTGGCTGGTTTGTTAATCTGTTAGCACTCATCTTTTTTCTCATTTATCCATTCTTTTTCTTCTCTCTGGGGCTCCTGACAATAATGTTAACTTACAGGAAACCTTGCGCTGTTATGAGAAATCAGATGAATTTTGCTTCTTCGTGATTATCAGTCTGTGTACGTCTGTGCGTGGGCACGTGTGTGTCGGCATGCACGACTGCGCTATGTTTATATGAATGAGTGTAATATGTAGATGATCGAGCAGGTCCAAGTTTCATCAGTGTGTGAGCAGAGGGAGCAGATTAGAGTGTGTCTCTGTGGTTCAGCCCCAGTCAAATCACACTGCATTATCACCTGGCCCTGGAACTAATATAAAAGTGAAACAATTTCCAGCAACCCATCTCATTACAAAGCGTAGACCCTCTGGAGAATAACGATGAGACTAGGGGGCTTAGTATCAGTATGCAGATATGCTGTTTGTGTGTGTGTGTGAGACTGTGTGTGCTTGGAGTGTATAAATGTGTCTGCCATTATTTAAGGGAAAGTGCAGCATGCCTGTATGTGTGTGTCCTATTATTCGAGAAAAGATATTGAGAGCACCTCACATCCTTCCTCTTTCTGTCCCCACACTGGAATTTTATATGACTGTGAAATGTGCATGCACACACACACACACACGCACGCGCACACACGCACTCACACAACTCATGAAAGAAAGAACTTTATATCCATCATATACAGCATAAATAATAGTTCAGTGAATTGTACTTCTTATGTAGAACTCTCAGCAGTGTGCAGTATTCTTAGCCAGATTCAAATGCCTTTTGTACTACATCACACTCTCGGCAGATGTGCACTCGGCGTATACACACCATGCACATACAGCTCACTTGACAAACACTGAAGATCCAGCACACACAGTGTTTGGTTGTAAGATAAATTTGCACCTGTATTTGTTCAACCCAAAACAATACATACTATTTTTGTATTGCTTGCTCGAACATTTATTTTGCGTTGTAAACTTTGTCCCTAAAGAATAAAAAGTTCTGCAGCATTTTATTTTTTTTTGTGTAAGTGTAGAAGCTTGCATGGGATACGGGGTGCGTTATTTATGACAAACCTTATTAGATGTTATTCTCGGCGTGTGTATATCTACATCACAGAGGAGCAGTGCAGCAGCCCTGAACTCTCTCATGAAAGCGCCCTGTCATCTACTTACCCACGTGCCCCACTGAGGCTTCCGGTCCAACACTGACCTTTCCCATCAGATAGCCAACACTCTCTCCCTCTCTCACTTTCTCTCTCCCCCAACATTAAAAATTCATAAATTCATTGGGAGAGAGAGAGAGAGAGCCTTTCTTCTCCTCCATCCCCTATACCTCTCTTCTCACACTCTGTCCTTCTCATCTCCTCCTTTCTATCACTAACAAAAGCGACTCTCTCTCTCTCTACCTGTGTGTATGTATAAGACAAAGACTATGATGTGCATTCTTTTAAAGGAATACTCCAGCTTTTTTCAACCTGATCTATATCACAAAGGTTGTGTATGACGGATTAATAGAGAGAGTTTTGAGAAAAGAGCAGAAAACTTGAAACTCGCTTATCATTGGAATCCAAGGGCAGATGTTGATGCAATATGCAAAATGTGTATTTTTATAGAACAATTTCATGAATTCTTCACTCAAAGGTTTTGTAATTTAAGATGTAAATCTATATAGTTCATTCATCCTGAGATTTTTTTTTTTTTCATGGGGAAGAATCTGTGGTTACTTGTTACATAAACACAACAGAGCCCTGGTTTCGGGTCGATCATGTATAGATGCCATAAAAGCTTCAGGAAAGCATCAGTAATTGGAAATACCTTTTGCTGTATGGCTCTAGTGAAAGAAAGCTGAATAAAACCATGTAAGAACAGTTTTCTGTCATGTCTGTCTCATCCTAAGATCATTATTTTTAGTGTGTAAAGGTTGTTGTTTTGAATGAGTGTTATATTGTAGAGTGTTTTAAACGTTTGTCGACAGAGTTCAACAACTGCCCTCAGACGTCAATTACAGTGTGTTTTGAGTAAACAGTTTTCTTTAAAGTGTTGAAATCGTAGTTTGTGGTAATCACAAATGCAGATGTGGTACATACAGATTAGGCTGGAATATGCTTGAATATTCGTTTAACATCTGTGTGACTCTAGCGTGTGTTTGGCAGGGTCATTAAACTGAGTGAAGCTCTTTCTCTCTCTCTCTCTCTACCTTTCTTCTCTCAGACACACAGACCCACGAAATAAGCCACTGTTTAGTGGGGATTAGAGGAACTGACATTCATGCTGTGCTGTAATATGAAGACAGAAAGAGTTCATTAAAGACACTCAGCCTCACGTCCATGTCACTGTGAGGAAGAGAAGCTTCACATCTCCTCCACTGCAGCCTTCACTCCCTCCACATACATCACACACATCATCTCATACAGCTGACACCAACAGTTCAACTAGCATTTAGCTGCTTGTGTGTTTGCTTCATAATCAAAAAATGTAGTCTGCAGTGTCTGAATTTCTTCTGTTTGCATAACTTTTGACAGTTTTTTAACACATGGCCACGGTTTGAGTTGTGCATGTGTGTGTGTGTGTGTATGTGTGTGTGTGTACACATGTGACTATACGCATTATGGACATAAGTGATGACGGAGGCCAAAAAAACCCATCGCAGTGTGACTTCCTGACGCTAGTCAGAAGACCACAGCTCATGCAGCTGTTGGAAACATCTGTGGCGGAGAGTAAACCTTTTTCTGTCCTGCCTCTCTCACTTGCTCAATCTGGCCAAAACAGCTGGGCTCCTTTAGCACTGAGCTCCGATTTCTATAAGGCATTTTTCATAATTAAACCTGTGGGAATGAGCAGTGCTCCGGAGCCATCACTGAGTTTGGGGAGGATGATGCTGTCCCGCTGTGCTCTGTACTGTAGGTACAGCTAAACACCACTTCCAAACACTCCAATCACTTTTACTGGGTCTGTTTGTTCTATTTATGTGCCACTATGTATGATTTGGTTTGGGTACACCCAACTTTTCTTACTGAATGCATATAGTAACATTAATGATCAAATGACTGTTGTTGAGAAGAAAAGTCTGTATTTGAAGAACAGTTGTTTTCTTACTTTGCGTTCTATTTTTTCATAGTTTGTCATATAACAGATCCAAATTTAGTCAAATATTCCAAGCTAAACAGAAAGAAACCATTTCAGTATTGTTTGCATTGTTTTTACAAAATATGAAATGAAATATAGGCTGACACAGAGTTTTAAAATATCCTCCATTTCGTTCAGTCTTTGTCCGGGAATTTTTACTGTTAGTGAAATTTGTGTTCCTTCTTTATATTCAGCCAGAGGTTTGGAGGAGCTTTTTCCCAGTTTGCCCGTCATCTTGCCATTTTTTATCTGTGTTTTTTATTCGGTTTGTAAAGCTGAGGCAGCTTTAGATGGCAAACTGTGGACGAAGTGGGGGTCTTAAGGAATGATACGGAGCTAAAAGAATAGAAAAGACAGATGGGGGAGGAAGAGTGAGTTATCTGTGTTGCTCTCCCTCCTCTCCCAAATCACACTCCTCTTTTTTCACTTTCTCTCTCTCTCTCTCTCTCTCTCTCTCTCTCTCTCTCTCAAGACAAAGAGACACAGGCTGGGACGTGTATCACACAGCGCTTGGGAAACCACCAATAAAGCCTGCTGCATTGTCTAATATATCTGCTGGCAGGGCTGGATATAATGTATATTGTTGGTGCAGTATGGGAGCACCGTGGCTTGTTGTAGTTTGATTGTGGAAGCTTTACATAAGGGTATTAGGCTCTAATGCAGTCGTATCTCAAGCTCGCAGAAAACTGGGCCTTGCTTCGTCTTATGCATTTGTTATTTCCAAAGAGGATTGTGCATCACCACCATAAGACAAATAGCCCAGTAATATTAGACATTGTGTGTGCATGTCTGATATATATATATATATAGTGCATATAGAATATAGTGTATAATATTTTGGGTGTATGAAAGGTTGTGTACGTAATTATGAAGGCATTGGCTTTGGCTTCATGATGCCTCTCTCTAATTAGCCTGAGTTGAGGGAGAATAATTTATTGAGAGAGGAATCCTTTTGTTAGGATAAAGCCCTGCAAGCCTCTAGAGAATTACACAATGCTGTGTGTGTGTGTGTGTGTGTGTATAGTATGAGCTTGTGTACGCATACATATTTGCGTACATTCACTATTGTACCTTCCTCTGTACATACGGGTGTGTGTGTGCATGTATAAAGGTGTGTGTACACACAGGGCTGGATCTAGACATGTGTAAAACACACTCCTCGGACCAAAACACTGTATGTGTAGCGTAATGAGTAATCTGTATGTTCTGCTCTGCATCCATGTCTCCATCTCTGTGTTGTTCCTGTGTGTGTCTAAAGGTAATGGAGAGTCAATATCACACACTCTGAGCTTCACTCAGCAAACACAGACATTCAGAAAGAAAGTCCAGTCTCTTCCCTTTCTTTCTGACAGCCTTGACGGACAGCCGTCTGCAACATCTGCTGCTTATTTTAAATAAAGGAAAAATGAAGAGCAAAATCCCATAGCCTTAAATCGACCCGATAATACCACTCAGGGGTGTTCGCTGAACAAAATCAATATTACAATCCATAATCCTTTTTTTCTCAGGATGTTACAGAACATCAATCATTGTCCTGCTTTTCCACAGTCCCTAAAGTCTGCTATACACACCAGCTCAACAAGAAAGGGGATGTTTTAAAGGTGTAGTACTGATAAGTTCCATTAGATTTAGACATCCAAAACTCAGCTTTGTCTTGTTTGTACATGCACACACACACACACATACACACACACACACACAATTTACGTAATCCTAACTATATGTCTATGCATAGGTGCTGCTTTTGGATGTTTATCCAGGCAGACCACAACCATGGGGTTAGTCTCTCTCTCTCTCTCTCTCCCTCTGAGTAATGACCTAGGCAGAAGAGAGGGAACTGCCCTGCCTGATCATTCATCTTCATAGCTTCAATATTCAATCAGTGAGCTAATTGCAGAGCAGAGAGAGGAGCAAAAATCATGACTGGTCTAATAGTCTTTTGGGAATTATACTATGTGCACATGCAGAGAGACCAAGTGTCTGGAAAAGTACAAGAAAATTCCCTCCCGATAACGATTTTGTGCCAATATGTGAAGGATGAAACTCCTGCAACGAACATCATGTGTTTCATAATTTCAACACAGGCTATGTGCCTTGGTTTTTAAACACTCACTAAGTTTAGAGATTGAAAAAAAAATGTTACTGGTATAAAATGGATTGGTGCAAAAGACACTTGTCATTCCATCAATACAGTGGGCTGAAGAGAGAAAGAGAGAAAGAAGTATGTTAGGAAAATGCTAAAGGAAGTGTGTGATAGTGTGTGAGCGTGTGTGTAGTGTAAATTGCGTGTGTAAATCAGGACTACAGAGTACACCACTCTGCTCCCTCTCTCTCACTAAAGCAGACTGCACCAGCACCTCACTGCGAAAACGTGAGTTATTTGTGGATTGTGAGCCCATGAGCTTTCACTCACATTCAGCCACTATTTCAATGGCTTCCTGAATGTACAAACATCTGTCTTCCCCCTCAGTCTGAAGCAAGCCTTGCTGAAACACATTTCTTTAGAAAATAAAAAGAATAGTTTGTTTTAAAATGGGTAAATTCTGTGAGAATATGCGTGTACATTAAAGCTTTGGCCATCATTGATCAAGAGTCCTTCAGTGTGTGTCCTTTAATCCCTTAATATAAGGACACACACACACACACACACACACTGGAGCAGATATCTGAAGGGGGCAGTCCTGTGTGCAGCCTGCGGAGGTGCTGTCATTGATTCATGCCTACAGAGAGAGGGGATTGATTTAAATGTGATTTCCTATTTCCTATCTCCTAATTGAAATAAACTGTAAAGCTCACTGCTATCAATAGGCTTTACTGTAAATAGGCATTGGCCAGGAGGGGATCGAGTATCCCGGAGACAGCAGTAAACATGCATGTCTTAGCCATGCTGCTAGAGTTTTCTTCCGCTCTCACTCTCTCTTGCTCATACACACACACACACGCACACGGACACACGCACGTGTACTCGCGCACGCACACACACACAGACATGCAAACATCTTTCTATCCTTGTGAGGACCTCCCATTCGCATAATTATTAATGCATCTAATTATGCTAACCCTAACCTTAACTTCAGTAACCAAGAGGAAACCTTCTGGCACTTTTAGGGTTGTTGGTGTTTTTTTTTTAAATAAAATCTGTAGTTTTTCAAATTGTAAAAAAGAGGTTTTCCTCATGGGGACCAGCCAAAATGTCCCTACAAGGTCAAAACTTTCAGATATTCATATCCTTGTAGGGACATTTGGTACCCACCAAGATACAACGATCATAAATCAATTATTATTGATTAGAATTTATTAAAAATCCATTATTATTAAAAAAGGGCATATAACTGGTGTGTGAAAAATATTTCCTAGTTTTAAACTAATATGTAAATAGTCTAACAAGGTGGTTTGCCCATATTTGTAATTAGAAATTAACTAATTAAGATTTTTAACAAAATTTATACTTAAAATGGCCCTTCTCTATGTCATCATCGTTTGCGAATTAAGGCTTACTGCAGATTCTGAAAAAGTTGGTCGCATATCAACCGCATATCAGAAGCTTCTAAATCAAATCATATCATATTGTAGCAGATTCAGAATCAGTGGTATTTGCGACAATATGATTCAAGTTATCATCTTATAAATCAAAATCATATCGTATCATGTGGAAGTGTGAGGTTTACACCTCTAATACACACACACACACACACACACACATTATCCTCCATCTGTTTGACTCTTTGTCAGTTTGTCTATGGAGTATGCGCAAAGTCCAGCTCTCAGTGTTTTATCAGTGTTTATGCTTTTCCCCTCATCCTAAATCAGATCAATAATGCTCTATGACGCTTTTATTATCCTCTTTTATTATTACTTATTTACATAGATACTGTGTAATATCTTATGCTGGCTTCTAACATTTATGAGTAACACACTAATTATGGCATTTGTTTTGGTGAGTGTGTGACCGGCGTGACAGAGACTGAGTCACGCCTGCTGCATTGGCCTGCTATAAATAGGGAGCACAGAAGGCCCTCCTGTCGCGCGTGTTCTGCAATGCAGAGAAGCACAGTGGGAATTCTGGGAGAATGAGTCTAAAGCTGCTAGGATGTGGTCACAGGGCATGACTGTGTCATTCACAATTCAGCTGATGTCACTGAGGGGTCTAAAATACCTGAGAAATAGGAAACTGTACAATGAACGATTCATTCAGCAACTTAAATCTGAGTGATAAAAATAGCTAGCTAAACAGTGAGTGAGCTATCAAATTAATGATCAGAAAGAAAGCTCTTTTCTTTCAAGAAGTATTTATCTTGTACTATTTGATATGGCTTCACACGTTCAAAAGGTTTGATCAATTAAATGGTGCCTTGTAGGTTGCTAAAAGGAGCCATGTCTATATTTCTGTGCACATTACTGTGCAAAGTGCATCACAGCACCGATGTCCTTCAGCTCTCTTCTTCTCTTCCTTCACCATCAAACCCCCCCAACTCTCTCTCTCTCTCTCTCTCTCTCTCTCTCTCAGTGGGTTATGTCCTCTCTGGACCTCGCCCCCAGGTGGGATGTCTCCCTCAGCAGATGATGTGATTAGGGCTGCAGTGGCCTGGCCACCTTTTCACCCACATATACATTTGTGTCACTCTCTCCATGTCCCAGTCTTTATTTCATTATGACCGGGCATCCAGCCACAAGGGGACTTCATATGAGAAGGCCATACGTCTCTTTCAGCAGATGTCCTAACAGCTCTGTGATCGTACAAAAATCAGCTTCATTATCTCTGTCATGCCCTGTTTCCGACTGTCAGCATGCAATTTTTTATGGGAGTATAATAAAGACAGATAAACTGTTTTTGTGGGAATGAACCAACTTTAAAGTGGATATAATCTGTGAATGAAGCAGTTTATTATAGTATCTGTTATCTGTTATCATGCATCCCACTTACATAAGATTTCTTCTGCCCCCCACTTTTTTTTTTGTTCTCAATCTCCAGCTGTTTTTGTCTTCCTTTGTCTGCCTTTGGTTATCCATCATGTCTGAACACAGAGCAGGTGGTGTTGTAAACTTTCACTGCATTTTTTTTTTCTAAGGTGAAAGACTGTAGCTCTTCCTCTTGACTACCACACACACACTGTCACTCAGTACTCGATGTCAGAAGCACCTGGTTTGGGATGTTAGAGAACAGTGTGTGTGAATGAGATCTAACCCTTTCCTCTCCTGTAAAATATTCTCTTCTCTCCTCTAGATGGGTGGGAAACGTGAGTAGAGAAATAAAGGACAGTCCCAGAAATCAATATGCACGACTGGACGGCTGGTCATTTGTATTCTACATGGGCTGCAAGGGGAAAGACGCAGAGACAGGAGTTAGAAAAGCAAAGGTTAATTTCATACATCAACTTCCATCTGCATATTTTTTTCTGCAAGTGTGGTGTGCCGTTTTGCTTCACTATATATATATATATACACACACACACACACACACACATATATATATATATTAGTGATGCCAGTAAATGGCAAAGATTTGACACCTTTGGCTTCATCTGGTTTCTATAAAGGGTTTTAGCCTAATAAATCTATAGAGTGACAAACGGTTACACATTAAAGTCAGAATTAGCCATAGCCCACCCAACTTTTAATTTAATTTTAGCAGTTAGATTTTTTAAATTCAAATTTATTTGAACATGAACTAAAACAAGAAAATCTGAGTAATCCTATATTTGTATTGTACCCTTATTTTATAATGAGGATTATTTTCCTTTTCAGTCACACAACTTTCCTTTCAGCAAAACTGCTAGTGTATGGTGCTATGTATGAAATAGTTTGGCAGGCCACATAATGACGGCTCTTTAATGGGTATAATGTGTCGTCGGTGAATGCTAGCACAGCGCAAAGTGATAAACATCAGTAACTGAATCCCCACAGGGGCGGAAAAGTTCCAGCCCGAGACGCCATTGTTCTGCATCCTCAACAAACCTACACAAGGCTTCCTCAAGGAAACAATCAAATACTCTGCTGTCCCTGGCACCTGCTCTCTATTGACTGCGACTGGGCTGCATTAGGCATTCAAATACATCCAATATAAAAAAAGAGTGTGTTTTTATGATACCATTGTAGCATCCGGTTTTTCACGTGTCCCCATGTCCTACATTAACTAGCAGAGGTAGTTTGAATGCTAACTGTAGAAGATTACTGTGGGATGTGTGGCAGTGGAGAATGGGAGTTCTTTTTTTTCTGAATAATCCATTTTGAGATACGTCTGGGTCCCTTTCACAACAATTGTCTTATCAGAAAAATGCACAGGAAGGAAATACATCTGCTTTTGCTTATTTCTACAACCTATTTCTATTTCTGTTATGGATTCACTGCTCCACTCTTCTCTAGATTGTTGGAAAAAAAAAAACAAGCACCTAGTGTCAGACTTATTTGGCATTTTTCACAGGCTTTCTCAGGTTTTTAACTGGCCATGAATTCGATTGATTTAATAGACTTGAAACTTTTTCTCCTCAAGCTGAGTTTGTTAGCTCTTTTTCCATTCAACACACACATTTCATAACCCAGTGAGCTGCAGTATATTTGTCATATTTACCTTCATAAAGTAAAAGTGCTGATCTTTGATCAGTAGGCTTTCAATCATTAAAGGTTAAAGCCCTTAGTGAAGGAAGCCTGTTGCCTAATTGTCCTCTTCTTCTTCTTCTTCTTCTTCTTCTTCTTCTTCTTCTTCTTCTTCCACTATCAGATTCTATAGCAGCCCACAGAACTATGCCCGGGCAGTACTGAAAATAGTTGCTTTCTTTAGAACACCAGGTAGTGTTATGGCAAACAGGAAGTGAGGCCATATTCTGACGCATTTGACACCAAACTTATATGTCACTAGCACCTATGGTAACTTTGATATTTCCTGTTATTTTACTACAGGGAGGTGCCATAGTGAAACAAGAAACAAGAAGTGATGCTATATATCCAGCAGCGGCTCGTGACTATAGGTTTTTGTGGGACAGGATAACATTAATAAAGTCGATAGGCTATCACACTTGACTTATTGGCTTTATTTAAGACATTTAAGACATACCTTTGTTCAGCTATGTTCGAGGTAATATCATTAACCAGCGTTGACAAATTTCAGCACAAAATTTCCAGCTCAACTACCTGTCAAATACCACACAAAATACCTGAATCTAGTAAAAAAAAATAGGCTTTGGAAAAGGGAGACATGTCACTTGTTCTCAGCATGTGAAATACTTGTTTCCCACGCATTCCTTATGTACAGACATTACTCCATAATCCCCCTTACCCTCTCCCAGTCTTTGCAATATATCTTAAAATAGAAATGGTTCTGTACATCATAGACACACTGTCTGCACTTACACATGCACTTGCCTTTTTTGCAGAAATTTATTAGATGTAATTCTGACTGTTTGCTATAATACAAGGTCTTGGCAACTGCAGAGTGTTTTTAAATTAGCCCAATCTGGCAACCACGTCATAACGGGGCAGAGAGTATCCGTACCCCAGTGGACACTTGTTGCAGTTCCTATTTTTGACCACTAGGTGCAAAAATAATTCTATGGAAGATAAGTGGGGCAGTGAGCTTCCTGCGCCACGATTGCTCTAGAAAGGAGAGCAAATCGATGGAACGTCAGCTTATATTCCAAAAAAAAAAAATCGTCGGTCACTCAAAAGAGGTAATTTGTATTTAAACGGAGTTTAAAATGTATGGAGTTGTGAATAAGGACTTTATGAAGCTTAACATTTGTTAAATAGTTTAAATAAATGGTGAGGCTTTTGCCCACCTGCCCCTATGGATGAGCTGTATATATCAGAGACCAAACCAGGTTTGTTATGAAATCTTGTAGCTGCCTTACACACCAATAATTTCACTATGGTTGTATCTATCTGAGGGACCTAATTCACAAGAAATAATGTGCGATGTAACACACATCTTATCTAGCACATCCCATAGTCCACCCGTTAAATCATAGTAAACCTGATATCATGCTGCAACTACACATTACATTATGTTAAGTTACTTTAGACTTAAGCTACCTCAGATTCATTCATTCATTCAGTCATTCATTCATTCATTCATTCATTCATTTATTCATCCATCCATCCATTTATTTATTTATTTATTTATTTATTTATTTATTTATTCTTTGTGGCAGTGATTTTGTGTCCTGTTTGAGTTGTGGTCTATATTGCCTGTAAGTTTAAACTTGAAGTCAGTCTTGAAATATGTAATCTCTGAAAGTCTTTTCAATCAGTTACTTTCTCTTTGCAAAATATTCCTGTTATTGTCCCCAGAAGCGTCGAGTCTTGACCTAGGTGTATAAATCTGTACACTGTAGTAGACTGCGTGTGTTGCGGTGCTCCACTTTTTGTTTTCGGTATCTACACCTTCAGATGCACAGAAAAAGTTTCTGGCTAACCGAGTGTGTTGCTGGGTTTGAAATACATCTGAATGTGATGTTTGGTGATACAAGGCTTATGCTAACACATAGCAGACAGTGTTTTTCTGTTTGCTTTGTTCTGCTGCTTTGCTTGGTGGTCTGCTGTTCCTGTTAGACCTTGAGTAGCCACAAGCTTTTAAAGCTTTTTTTTTTTCTGATGTTTTCACTCCTTGTCCTTGGACTCAGAGCTGATCAGTGCATTTTCAGCCAGTGGTGTAGTGTTCTGATCACTCCTAGCTTGTGTTTCAGTGGATGGTGGGAGTCATATAACAAAACTAATCAGGCTTCCGGTGAACTTTAATGTCTAAATTACCAATCTCCTTTCTGAGTTCTGAATCATCCAAGAAGGCCAGTTTGTGGTCTTCTTTGTACTCCTGTGTGAACTTGACCTACAGTAATTGTCCAGAGTTGATATGTTGTGACGATTTTCATCTTTTTAACCCCATATTCAGTGCTCTCTTCTTCCGTGTACACGTTGAATATAATGAGATCAGCAGATTTTCCAATTGTACAGCTGTGTTTCTGACTATAGAAGATATATATTTGTGTCATGACTTATTGTGTCAAAAACCACAATTCTTTAGATTTTGCCAGTAGATAATAACCGGAGCTTTGTCTGATCATAACCACACCTAATGTACTTGATCAATACATCATATAGAAACTGTTTTGCTGAGAGTGATGGACGCAGAGCAGATGTTTGGCGCTATGGCAGTATTTGCAAAGTTAGGCCTGTGTGTGAGGTGGTGATTAGACTTTTGGGTTACATATAGATTTTTTCAGTGTTTCCATAAACTGCAACAATATTTAAAAAAAAAAAAAAATTATGCAAACCTATTTAAAGATTGTGCAGGGTTGCCTACTATTATTAATAAACCTACTTTGGTCTATTTATAGTAATGCTTTGAAAATATTATAATACACATGTAATTTAATAAGTATGATGTGGGTAGACATTTTGTTTGATAGCACATAAAAACATTAACCATCAAACAAATATATTTTACACATCATATATTTTTATTTAATTCTTTTAATCTTTAGCGCTATGTAATAAAACATTTTAAATTGTACAGCTCAGCAAAGGCAGAAATGGCATGTTGTTTCATTGAACTATTCATTTAGGTAGATGTTTGTTAGATGATATTTTGTGTATAAGCATTTAAACAGTGTTTAACGGATTATGCTGTTGTGTGTTTTGCATGAAAAATAATAAGACTAGGATTAGCATTATTACAATAAATTATGTTATATTTTAATTTAAAGAGTAAAAATACTATGAATAGAAGAATCATAAGCAGCTTCTGTAGTAAGGACTGTGCTCACAGCAATAATTAGCAATAATTGGTTCTATTAGCAATAATTATGAAATGAGCATAAATTATAAAATTGTAGGTATTGCTCAAGGTGTGGGAGATATAACGCTTCTACAATTTGGATAGTAAAAAAAACAATCTTAAGAGGGCTGAGCCTTTTAAACAGGTTAAAAAACACATACTAATAAAGAGGTGCTGTGCAGGTCACTGTTTCCTGCTGACTAGCAGGAAAGATTTTTTAAAACCACACCAATTCCTCACAACTAAAGAGGCGCTTTTTTTTCTAAGCAGATGTTCGTCTCTGTTTTGTTTTTCGTGCGGATTTGAGGAACCCACAGCTACACCACCTTCTTCTTCATTCTCCCCTCTGCTTTCCAGTGTGGTGGCTGAATGGAAAACAGTCGAAGCGCATTGAAAGCCACTGGAGGGCCATACGTGCAGCTGTTTAAACTTAGTTTAAACTTAACTAGCTGGTTAAATTGATCATTTACTGTTAGCTAGCTAATATTATGGTTTTTCCTAACCCCTACCTGTGTTAGCTGGTTTACTCAGTACGTCAAGGCTACAATTTCTGTTTCTGAGGCACTTTTTTTAAAAGAAAAGATTCTACCCAATCACATCCAAAAATTGGGAAAATAATAGAAATAAGACTACGTATTAAGAAACGTCCACTTTTCTTCTGCAAACACACCATACTCAGCAGTTTAGTGACAAATGACTTTTTTTTTTGCTTTTGCTTTTGTTTTGCTCAGTTGCAGTAGAAAGGGAATTTGAACATCTCAACCAGTTGATAAATTTCCTCCAGTGTCTCATTTCTACGGCATTTCAGATTAAAGAACTGTTCTGATCATCTGCGGAGTTTTCAGTAAAGGTCACCACTAATAGCGATTTGCACAGTGCTGTGCACAGGAAGAATGATTCAAAGTGTGGAAACAATCACAAAACATTATGTGCTGCTAAGTGACCTCCTGACAGCTTGATTCAGGACGGCACGTTTCCACTCTGGCCATCAGCACTACATGAGCAAAGGTCCAGTGCAGTAGTTCTTGCCATACTGACAAAGCCTGTGCACTCATGAAGAGAGTACATCACCAGGGTCAGTATATATACCTGCCCTTTGACACAAAGGTCAGTAGTTTTGCTAATATATTGTTATATTGTCAATAATAAGGTTAATGATATAGCCAAAATCAAGGACAGGATTGGTGGTTTCATGAAATTGACTACTGTTCTGTTTTTCACTTAAATGTAGGTTAAGACTTTGTGTTTTTAGTCTGTGCCTGTGGCCAAGACACACCGTCTAGTGGCTGTCATATAGTTTCAGGTTAAGATCGAGAAAGCCTGTGTCGGCAGTTTGCTTCCTTTTTCCTTGTGGTGGAGACGATATGAGGTACATCTCTTAAATGGAACATTAAATCGTGCCATTTACTTATTTTTCTCTATCACACCTCTGGCCGCACACTGACTTTCTCCTTCTCGCATACACAGTGAAGAACCAATCAGAAAAGCATTAAGCATTGCTAATTTAATTTTCCGCACACACTCGCACATGAACACTTGCACATGAACACACACGCACACACTTGCAAACACAAACACAAATATTAAGACTATCCTCTATGCTTTACAAATTCCAAATGAAGTTTAGTTATAAAATATTCACGGTGAGTTTTTAATTGAATAATTGTGTTTTGGAATTTATTCCTAAGTAACAAAACAACAGCACCAAATGTGTAAATTATCTAAAATAATTGTACTGGATTAACTGAAACACTTTCTCTTTTCTCTTTAGTATTCTTACATCTCAACTGTCTGTACTGTGATATTGTTAGCTGTTAAATGCTGGGTCTTTAAATGTAGGAATGTCTCTTGCTCCACTTCATTATTATCCTTTTTGTCTGTCTCCATCTCTCTAATGTGTGTCAAGTATCTGCTCTAATTGCTCTGATTTTAAGTCAGAGAGGCTGCTGTTTTTTTGTTCAGCTGGTCTGTGTGTGTGTGTGTGTGTGTGTGTTTGGAACTTATGTGTGCATGGGGATTGCACAATCCTCTGAAACCTCAGTGACAATTTCTGTGTGTGTGTTAAAAATCACCCAGGTTGCACAAATGGAAAGATGTTTTTCTGAAACATGTCCAATGTTCCAAGCCGCACTTTCATGCTCTCTCTCTCTCTCTCTCTCTCTCTCTCTCTCTCTCTCTCTCTCTCTCTGTGTGTGTGTGTGTGTGTGTGTGAGTGAGTCTATTATGTGTATCTTTACATGTACACTTCACTAATGCAGGGCAGAAGTTAAGATAATAACAATGTTGCATGAGGGAGTGAGACTATTGTGGTGGGTTTGAGGGGGAAAGAAGCAGAGGTTTGATTATTTTAAAATGAAATGAATTGAAGTGAGCTCATATTATGAGAGAAGAAGAAAGAGCTAGGAGATCAGTTAAAAGCCACACATCATGAGATTTTAGGCTCTGGTGTATGTCAAGGTACAAACACACATATGCTCACATGCACCCAGTCTTGAAATACTATATACGAAGTATTTTCAGTTGACTTGTGTGTATTACTGTATTTAAATTAAAAAAACACAATAATAATAATAATAATAATAATAATAATAATAATAATAACCCATACCCTCACATTTGTAACCAATAGAAAATCTTTTGGTTCTTTTAATTATTTTACACACAGTGTGTTTTATATTTTATACCTTTGACTTATTGGTTATGATAAATGAATAATTAAAAAAACTAATGGAGTAAGACAGAAGGATGGAGAGACAAAACCAGTTAAAAGGAAGAGAGAAGGTGAGATGAGATGAGCGTGATGAGTGAGTGACAGCAACTTACAGGTGCTCTGTGAGTGTCGCTCTGTTTGTGTATATTATTTAAGAGAAGTCATCGGAGAGATCATGTACCGCTTAATATTTTATCATTTCTCTCTCAGTGATCTGACGGCAATACTAGCGCACCCAGCAAACTGCACTTACCCATCCATCCCCACCCCCCCTCCCTCTCTCTCGGGTGTCGGCACTCGGTCCGTGTTTCCGCTGGCTGGATAGCGTTACTGGCTGTTTCCTCATATTAGCAGAGCTATCAGGTCGAGCCATCGATCCCTACTGAGAGCGCACTGAGGAGAAGCCCTTCACTACTGCTGCTGTCTTCTTCAGTCAGAGGGGAAAGGCGGCCTAGAGAGCTGCACTCTGTGTGTGTGTGTGTGTTTGTTTCAGAGACTCTCTTTATTTATCTGTCACATTCTGTGTGTGTGACGTGTAAATAAGAGATGTGTGCTCATACAGAACACACAGTAACAGCTTTTGTCATCTACTTCATTAGTTCACTGAGGGTATGGCAGTGCAAATATAACACACACACACACACACACACACAAAACAGTGTTTTGTCTTTGCCTAAATAGTTATAAAATGCTTTATGCTCATATTTACTAAACTCATTAGTGTATAATTGACTGGTCCTAAATACCAACTCTAATAAAATATATTGTTTCAAAAATCTATTATTAATGTGAGTATCTATATTATTTTATATTGATTGAATTGAATTTAATTGACCAAAGGAGTCGTAAATATTGTATATGTTTTTAGGTATAGTGATCAATTATTTTACTGAATAAACCTGTTTTAATATATTCTCTCATTTACTTAATTGGAAAACTAAACTCAGATTGACTAGGACGGAGAAATAACCATCACTATTTATACCACTGTTATAACATAGTTTGCAATTATCTCTAGAATTTTCATGGGATATTAATACATCCATATTTGGATGTGCTGCTGTAATCTAATTGATATATGTGTGTGTGTTTGGCTTCTGTCTGTACCACCTGTCACTATCAGTGCAAAAAAAAAAAAAAATCTGACCTCATTGACATCTATACTGTTCTCAAGAAGAACAAACGTTTACGGTTACTAAGTGTATGCTGATACCTTTGAGGGATTCAGAGTTCATTTCAATAACAAGCCATTTTCCATGTCAGGATTCTTCCTGTAAATCGAAAGACTTTGTTGTTGTTATCGTTGTCGTTGAAGTTGCAGACAGATCCGGGAAAATAGCAACACAAGAAGCTTGGGTTTAGATATCAGAGTATTGCAGTGACGGTTTTAAAAGTTAGGACGTGTGAAACTAAAATATCTTAATCACACACACACACACAGTATTTGAGCTTTAGATATCTTAGCAGAGCTGAAGTCTCAGAGTTTCTGCTGCATCCATTCTTTAGATAAAGCGCACCGCTGTTCACCCTTCTCCCGGCGTTTGTCTCCCAGAACATTCTGCTGTATTTGTTGTCGTTATCACTTCACACATTTGTGTTTGGCATGCAGCAATGCTGTGGGTCATTTAAACGAGTAAATGGAAGTTAATTACACACATGTATAATTTGTTTATCACAAACGCAGACTGTTAGAATGAGACTAATTTATCTGGGAAATTAGACCTTAATTATATCAATAAGAGCATTAATTATCTAGCCTGCACGGCTGTGCGCTATAGCACGCTGCTACCTCTGTCTGTATAGGAATTGTACAGTAAACAATAATGGTCCATAAATTAATATGCTTAGCAGCTATAAATAGTCATTGTTTATAGTAGATTCATGTACATGAAAGGGCTAGTGTATGTAATTGCTATGTGTAGTTAATCCTATACAATAGCTATTGCTGTCCATCTGTCAGCGTGGTGAATGTGCTATATTTCACAGCTTGGTGTGCAGACGGAGCTCCAGCGCAGTGTTAGGGCACACCAGTGGCCGCCTGAGGTACTGCACAGCCTGTGTGTCTGACCAGATTTTTGCAGGTGTGTGTGTGTGTGTGTGTGTGTGTGTGTCTCTGTCTCTCTGTCTCTCTCTCTCGTTTTAGATCAGTATCAAATGATTCATCATATCAGTAAAGCTCTGAAAAATTGTTTTCCTGCACTAAGAAATCTGAATCTTCAGTAGTCACCACTTTCCTTTATTAGCATCCCATGTTCACCTGTAAGTGAAGTGTCCCACCTCGGCATCAT
Organism: Pangasius sanitwongsei; assembly: GCA_037576675.1. Taxonomy (NCBI): domain Eukaryota; kingdom Metazoa; phylum Chordata; class Actinopteri; order Siluriformes; family Pangasiidae; genus Pangasius; species Pangasius sanitwongsei. The sequence goes on along the minus strand of CM075011.1, from coordinate 16,744,694 downwards.
GGCTGACCCCGGCCCTGCCTGTGTGCACTAATGAATAGCTACATGAGAGGAAGTTAATGGCCATGTCATAAAGCCACAGGCTGAGTGTGATTGATGTCTGTTCATTAAAAGCCAGTGTTGAGATACTATCTGTGCAATCTGTCATTCACCACTCAGATTAACCTCACCTCCTGCCTCTCACTGATGGGGAAGGTTTTTTTTTTTTTTTTTTTTTTTAAATCTTTACAAATACTGAAAAGTCTATTTTGCACTGTGGCTGTCATCTCTCTCCTGCGCCGCAAGTAGCAAAAATATAGCTTTTCTCAAACTTGTAAAAACAGACCTAATAATCTTACCACAAATTTATTTTATGAATATAATCCAGTTGTTGGAAATATTAGCCACATTTGATAAATATGTACAATTATTTTTATTTATTGGAGCCATTAGAGAGAGCTTTTATTTTTTAATTTTCCAGCCACCAAACTGTTATAACACATTTTAAAATGTGAACATATTTTAACATTCCAGTCCAATTTTTATATTTGTGCTTAAATTATTAAGCTTTAGCTTAAGAAATATGATTTCAATTAGAATAAACATGTCCTAACCAGCCAAGAGAACTACAGCTAATGGAAGAGCTAATATAGTGGGATCTCTACATGTATAGCTGTATAACAGTATGTATAATTTTTTTTTCTTTTGAGCCTTACATTTGCACAGAAAAGCAGTGTGCTGCCAGTACTAGTCTGTTTGATTAGCTGCAGTCAGAAGTCCTTCATCAGAGCTCAACTGTGTGTGTGTGTGTGTGTGTGTGTGTGGGTGTGATCTCACTGTAATCAGTTAAGCCAGCTGACAGAGCGGTGCACATTATTGTGTTATCTATATCAGACGCAGGGCTGTGTCCGTGTCTTTGCATGATGATGGACCTGAGCAACGGTGACTGGAGTTAATGGCTTTTTAAATGTCATGGAATGTCACAGAATGATAAAATGGGAATCGGTTATCCCAGGTTAGAGTGCTCATCTCTTTGAGAGAGGAAGGCTTGTTTACGTGTTCAGTCATTCTCTTGTTCAACTCTTTTCTCTTTCTGTCCTGTCACCCCACCCCCAACACACACCCAGAAATGTGACAGGAGTTAGTGTGTATGCTTTGTGATACAGGGTGATAGAGTGTGACGTTCTGTGAGTGAGTTGAGTGAGTGAGTGTGTGACAGGTGAAAGACTGTGTCCACAAGGTGTAATAAAGTAAAACGTCTGTTCTCTGCACTTCTTTTCTCGTCTTGTCTTTTGACTTGTCTTGTCTCATATATGGTTTATATAAAGCACCACTGTCTGTGTCTGTCTTTCTCTGAGGCGGTGTTAGCTGTGGCTCTGCTCTGTGCAAGCTCATCATTAGGGCTGTGGCTGCTGATCACACACAGCGTTAACCCAGTGCTCTTAAAGCCTACACAAATCCCCACTGGCCTGCTGCATTCTGTAGGAGAGGAGGAGCAGCATGGGTCAGTGTGCTGAGCTATGATATCTAGGATCAGTTTTTTTTGTCCTAGTGAATGTGATTATGTGAAGGAGATGAGCTGATCAGAGAAGTGCAGAGTTAATCACAGCACAAAGCTGTGTTGTACTGTATACTGTTCCTGCCATGGTGCTGGTTATTGCTAATGCTTACTTTGTCTCTAAATGTATTTAGATTTATTTAGTATGCTAGATAAATCATAAAGGATTTAACAAGACAATATTTAGTTGCTTTGGTGAGACATATGTGCAAATTGTGACACTGACTTTCTGGAGTGTATAACCACTGTATAACCACTGTAATCTATAATAACTAAAATACTTTTAGTATTTTTAGTATTTAAAACATATTTTGTTAGTGATCTCCACTCACAAAACAAATCCTATTATCACAGACCCCAATTTGAGACCCATGGGTATAATGGATGACACACTAGAGTGTCATATTTGGGTCTATTTATTATGCTAGAATCTGAGGGGATTTAACATGATAACATTTTGTTGCTTTGGTGAGACAGGAGTGCAGCATTGAATCACTGACCGTTTCTGGAGTGTTGGTTTATCAGTGTGCTATGTGCATTTTGTTTTTCTCTATTTTCTGACGTTATACTTATTATATGACTAATTTAGGATATTGGGAACAGTGTTGGATACATGGGTTTTGTTTTAATTTAACTCTAACTGAAGTCCCAGATGCTGCTTATTATTAGAGATAGTTTTTTTTCCCCCTTCCCGTTATCATGTTTGAAGTATGTCTGCCTATAGTCTAGGCCCAATTTCATGATTTTTTATTCTGTTCTGTTCCATGCCTCACCACGCTGCCTCTCGTCTGTGTATTCAGGCCGTTATCCAGCGCTGGTCTGCAGTCCTGTCCCCTCACAGTGCTCGTGTGCTTTGGCCTGTAAACTCAGCATTGTAAACAGGAGTGCTGGGACTGCGCCACTACATCACACACATTAGTCCTCATTTATAGAGCCTCCTTATGCATATGAGCTTCTCTCTCACCCCATGCTCTAACCTGCCAGACTGACTGCATTCTAATGGGCCCTACACACACACACACACAGACACAGACACACACACTGCATTTTAATAGGCCTCACGACAATTAAAGGCACCAGGGGCTGGTCGGGGTCACGGGCACACCACCACCTATGACTTGCATTATGCAGGGTCGTCAAGCACACACTAATTATGGAAGATGATTTAATTAATGGCGCAGTGATACCCGCCACTTGCAATTAAGCATCTTGATACGCATGTATTTTTCAGCATAAAACCACACCTCCTTCATTAACAACTTTCTCTAAAGGAAGCAAACTTTAATCCAAGTAAATACATCAATCAACTCATCATATCTATCTTATAAATACTGCATTTTGCATATCAAACATCTGTTTCTGGATTGCTTTTAATTTGCTGATTACCTTGAGACAGTCATCACTAGTTTATTAATTGGTTCTGCCCAGTTGTCAGTATGTCATATATAGTTGCCTAACAATTTCCCAGTTAACCCCAAGACAGAGTGACCCCTGCACTGAAAATCTGAAACTCTGTCACACTGAGCTGCTCTTGTTTGTTTTCCTGCTTCCATTAATGATTTAATTCATGTAGTTAATCAGCGGTAAATTGAGACAAGGCAGGATCATGTTGCTCAGTCAGTGTATAAACAGGGCTGAAATCTGTCTGCTGCACTGTTTATGTACCAGTCTGGCTGTGTGTTCATGGGAGATCACAAAACACGAGTGACACTGGGGAAAGATGTGCAAACCTCTGCTTAGAACTGCTCATGAATGCAATGGCTTTTAAAAATCTTTTTTTTTTTTTTTTTTTTTTTTTTTTTTTTAAATAACTAAAACTTCAAACTCTCCTCGCCACTGTAGTTTTCTGCTAATGGCCTTCATTCTTATTTGTATGACTAGTATTCAGAAAGAGAGACAGGGCACATAAGACACACAAGCACGTGCATGGATCTCCAGGGACAATAAACCAACTGACTGAAGTGAGGGGGGTATGAGTGATAAAATGTAAAGGATGTATGCTAAATTGGTGCATTGCCTTGTGCACTCTGAGGAATTAGACTTCCACGCAGTGATCCGAATCACTCACAGAGCACGTTCGCTCAGCATAGGCAAATATCCACGCACATACAACATACATTCATCCATGCACAAACACACACCCACAAACAAAATCCAACCTTCCATTATAATGATTCTTACAAATATTCAGAATCAAACAAATTCCTTTGCTTACTGCTCTTATCTCAGACCAGGTTCATAACATCTGCAGCAGGCCAAGTCAATTCTGCAGCACATCACAAAAAAGGTGTGCATCCGTTAAAATATTTCACCTTTAAAATTCACGGAGGTTATTAATCAGCTTCTGGGTTCTTTCAGACCGCATGCTGTAATTTGTCATTGCTCACAACCAAACATATACACAAGCGCTTGTATACACACACACATTGAGGTGTGCAGATATGCTGCAGTGTACAGAAGGTCTTTCAGTGACAGAGAGCCGCAGCGTGAGTGTATGTGCACTGATAAACGTGAGCTTGCACTCGTCACTTACTAAAGAATAGAGCTGTTCTGACCTGCCCTTTAAAACAGGCTCAAGTTTGAGGAATCGTACGTTACAAGTTATTAAAAAGACAGGAGTGTTCATTCATCAGAATAACATTTCGCAGCATGCTTTCACACGTTCAAATTCTTAAAAATTCAAACGACGTATATAGTGTGAAATGTTATAAAGGTTAGGGTTAGGGGTGGGGTTCGTGGTTGTACTTTATCTTCATTCGTATGAACCCTAACAACATCGTCCTCCCTCGTTGAAATACTTAAGAATTTTGCATAATATCACGCTCCATTTGATCATCACTAGCTTGGATTTATTTAATCCTTAAAAAAACTTAGCAAGGGCTTTTTAAAAAAAATAAAATTCTGATGCGCGGAGACAGGGTCACTACACTCCCGCTGAGCTGACAGCACCGACAGTCCGGAGGAGACTGACCTCCCTGCTTCACTCACTCAGCTCCAATCAATCTGCTGAAATCAAACCCATCAGGTCACCTTTATGATTCTGAGAGATGAAACTGAAACTACTGCTATTAAATGCTTGCATGTGCTATATTTAGTGCGGCCATACATTAACACATCTGCAAAAAATGCAGAGTTTTCACACCACGAAATTTTTTGCTGAAGTGCCATTAGACAGAAGTCGATATCAATGTTAGAGTGCATGCCAAGTCATTAAAAAAAATAAGCGCTCCTCTCCTGTCACACAGCTTTGAATTCACTCGAATGAAGTCAAGGGCAAAAACTCAGAAGCATGCATTAGTAGTGTTACTAAATAATACTTTCTGGGCCTGTCTGTGTAAAACCTATGGTGTTGCACTCAATCATTTCATGAAATATGTAACACGGACGCTACCAGCTAGACCCTTTTACGTTTTCAAGAAATGGGTACTTTTGCAAAAAGACAGACATTTGTTCACAATATTATACTGCGGTTACAGTTTTCTTGCTTGAACAGGACATTTTGTCAAGCAGACAGATTGCAAGGAGGTATGTATTAGAGAAATGTGTTTACAACAAAAAGTAAAGAGGGAAGCAAAAAATGGCCTCATGTAAAAGGCAGTAAGGACGAGTAAGCAGCCCAAACTGCTTTTCCAGAGTCGTGAAAGAAACTGCTACGTCGGACTGGGGAAGTGCGCGACAGAAAGGAAAGATGGTGCCGATCCCATTTTACTGCTTGTACAGGAAGAACAGTCTTATATATCTTTTGTGTTCGGGACACATTGATCCATGCATACAATCCCAAGAATTATACGCATGCTCACACACACACACGCACATATATCTTGTTTACCAAAGAAAGTTAATGCAGCTCAGCATACGACCATGGTATCCCGCCAATATTCATTTCAGATAGCGCATAAGCAATTTCATCCCACAAATCAAAAGAGGAAAAAAAAAAACAGACATCTGAGTAATGATGATGACTATTCTATAACATCATAACTCTGGTATTGTCATGCTGTCAGTTTTTCATAAGCCAGATTAAAATATAGTTGTGTTGATGGGAAGTAATTTATTAAAAAGTGCCATTAGGCTTATTTACAACCTGATCCTGGTTTCCTGCCAGTAATACCATTAACTGCAGTGTTGAAGCTCATTATGTTATAAAATACACAATAGTAATTGTAAAACAACAAAGGTGCGTTTTTTTTTTTTTTTTTTAACTCAGTTGTTGAGAATGAGATGCCTGTGTTTGTTGGGCCTCTCAGGCTGCCGTAGGGCCAAAGTATGTGTTCCCACTGCAGAGCATATGGCCAAGGACAAGCCAAGTGTGATCTCACAGAGTCCTGTGTGTACAGCGCTGTGACTCGCCTCAGCAGCACTACAGGCCTCGTAAACAGACCACGTTATCCCGACTCATACTGTGCACAAAAACACTAGATAATCATCACAATAAAATCTCAGAGTCACATTTATTTAAATGAGACGAGTGATTCGTGCTGCAGGAAATGATTAACTGTCCTCTCTTCCCTGCTACGTACAATCTGGTCACCCCCTGAGTGTTTTTCTGACCCCTCAGCCTTAAATCGCCATGATCTCGGTCGCTGCGCTCTACCAAAATGTCATCATAGTGTAAACAGCCAAGACCAGAAAACGAGTCTACAGATTAACATCAGTTCGCAGTGTGTTTAATGTGATCTTTAAAAACTAATGCCAAATATTGGTGTAGAGATTAGCTGGAGTTATATTTGCTCAGAGATTATGTGGAATTAGATTATCTCATGTCAGAGAGAACTCCTGTGATGGCTTATCACAGTGGTTAATGATGTTCCCTTTTATTCTCATTCCTTTTATTCCTTTTATTCCTTACTCTTTTATTCCTTTTATTCTCCCTTTATTTTGTTACACATATTCCAAAGAAGCTTGTTAAAATGAGCTGTATTGTCCTGTTCACGCATGAACTCAGACATACTCAATATTTGCTTTTGCCCACAGCAGTGTGACAAAATCAACAAGCAAATAGTCACAAGCGAGCAGTTTAAGCCCTGCACAAGGTGAGAGCTACAGCGAGACGCACAGCACACGTGTTCCCCGCTCCTGCGGCTCCACAGGCTTGCGCTCACTGTTGTTAGACAGTTGGGGATACGGTGTGTTCGTTAGGGAAATCTCAGCCTAGCTTTTTCGCTAGCTCTATGGCAGGTGTACCACAAGCTGATCAGATGCTTGAGTAACATGCACACATGTCCCCGTGGGTATGGGAGCCAAGATGTAAGGCTCCCTCCTTGGGATTCAGCCCCTTAAATGACACATTCAGTCATGCTGTAGGAGAGCGAGTGAGGATAGACATGTGAGAGTGAGTATGTGAGCGTGGGTGAGATAGAGGCCCTTAGTGAGTTGAGCTGCAGCTGGAAGGCACCATTAGGAGGAACTGGGAGGCATTTGAATAAATCGAGTCATTAGGTAGCCGTTTGTGAGAGAGCCGTCACCACCTGACAATCCAGCACAGTGCCAGCTCTCTCTGTCTCTCTCTCTCTCTCTCTCATACACACACACACACACAAATACATAAACACACACAGCTACTCTCACACTCACGTGCCCTCCTGCGGTTCTGCAGGGCGTCACAAACCTGTTTCCTAAAATACTGGCCTTCTGGTGAGCCAGACTCACACTGTCACTCCTATCAGTTTCACTGCCTTTCATTTTTCACTTTTTATTTGCTGCATATGGCCAAGAAAATGTTCAACATATGGGAACTATTGTTGCTGTACACATAACTCAACTGTTAATGACAGTGCATGATGTGTTTGTGTTAACCTTATGAGGAAGACTACGTCTCTTTGCCTACATGCCAGGAGCCTTATGTTCTTAAGAAAAGATGTGAGAACAGACTAAATTACACAGAGTGGATAAACACTGTTTAGAGCGCATGCATTAACTTAAAAAATGCTGATATTCACAACTTGCAACCAAATTATTATGCATAATAATTACAGTGGTGTCCATTGATCACACAGCCCATAAATGAAATATGTTATTTAATGAATTATGTATCAAAGCTGAGAGTGTGAGAGTGTGAGAGAGAGAGAGAAGGAAAAATGGCCAGTTCAGTATGATGTGGAACCACAGGTGGATATGCATGATTCATAGAGCGATGAAAGGCTAAACAAGCTGCGTACGAACGGAGCTATACGATGCCGTTTGATTTAGCGTACACGGCATGTGCTTTAAACAGCTCTAGAGATTCAATATGCAGAAAAGCCTTTCTTTGTAACAATAATGCAGGAAATGTCTGTTTTCTAGAGGCTAGAAGATGTATATATACAAAGTAGCGTGGAGTGATTCTGAGACGTTATTTAGTTGTTTTCTATTCCAAGCCCTAAACCGTTGTCGTCAGTCGAACTAATTCTGTAGTTTGTTACTTGTTGGTGTTGTCTGGATTGTTTTCTTTGGTTAAGGGATGCCACTGAGGGGGTTTAACACTTCAAAGCACGCTACGCTGAACATGGTGTATGCCTGAGGTCTCAACTACACAAACACAGGCAGTGTTTAAGGGGTGAAACACACTCACACACATCATTAAGTAATATAATAAAGCAGCAGGGAGAGAGAGAGAGAGGGGGAGAGAGAGAGAGAGACTAGGACTGAGAGATTGTGCCATTGTAAAGAAAAGAATAGTTAAATAATATGCCATAAATGAATTTTATATTAACTCTTGTGCACAGTTGTATAAACCAGTGAACTTTTCTTTAATGCCTGCATTTACCATAATTACAGAGCATTTAATCACGAGAGCTCCGGATCTAAAGCAGAGAGAGAACAAGCAGGAGAAAGATCACCTCTGTTATGCAGGACGTCAGGAGTACATCTGCCCTACACATCTGGCATTCTGCAGTAGTGTTGTACTTGCTTTTAACTATACAACATGGCTGCCACATATACACAGTGCTCTTTCATTGTGCTGTATGAGTACATCCTCATAAACTACCAGCAGGAGTTCACCATAAACATTGAGGACAGTATGCCAGGACATGAAGTGACATCAGCAGAAAAACAGCAACCATGGCGATGGTGGATGAGAAGCAAGCAGAGTTTGCTCACATTTGTGTGATTTCTTCATGCCGCTTGACTGCAACAAATTTACATCCTAGATTTGATAGAGTGTATTCGTTAACATTACCTGATGACAAAGAAACAGCGACCTAGCACCACCTAGATCACTTCTAATCCTGCAGGTGCACAAAAAGTACACAGACGACCACATAAATAATGTTGCTTGTGTAGCGACTGTATGGACACACACCAGCTGTGTGAACGCCAGCTTTAGTGTTCTCATTGCTCCATACATGTTCTCATTGCTCCATACATTTTGTAAATTCTTAGGTTGTGTATTGACCATATCTAAACGAGTCTGTCCCCACTATCGGTTTCTCACACCCACATGGTCTAAAGAAGTGTCAGTAAATTAAGCTGATAAGTGTGAGCTGTGTTAGATGTGTTAGGGCAAGAAAAAAAAATGCAGATGAAGGAGACTCCAGGAGGAGGGTTGGGAAACAGGAGGCTTTTCTTCCTAAATAAACTTCCTAAATAGACTGAGCACTTTGGGGACTGAAAACTTTGGAGAAACAGTTTGATTTTAACTAAATATTAAGCTTTTTTTTTTAAAGGAAAGGTGCTTATTAAAATGAATTTTGAGTCAGGAAAAAAAATGTATACATTTGAACTAACATCATTTAATTACATCTACGTCTTAGAAACACATTACAGCCATAAGCCTTTGTAAAAAAAAAAAAAAAAGTCTTTAGGACAATGAAATAAGCATTCAGTCCCGTGTGTCCAAACTTTTGACAGGTTTTCTTTTGGTGTCTGAGAGAAACAGGAGCAGACCAAGAACAGCAGAAGGCAGAGAGAAGGAGAGACTGAGAAAAGAGCAGCAGAGAGATCTATTCTCGCTGGCAGCCTTAACAAGCCGGATTAAATTGCTAGTCGTTTATGTGCCCGTGACAAATCTATTTATATAATACTTTTGATAGCTATAGATTGGTGCAGTGGTGCAACTTAAAAAGGTGGAGAAAAATGAACTTTCAAAGCTAACATGGCGGCTGGAGGTGGCTGTTAACCTGCACTCTAATGAGCAGCCTGTGACAGTGGGATGTAAACACACACTCGGACTGAGAGACAGCTGCTCATTTACCACATCTAACACACCACTACATCACAGAGGGACTTTCCTGTGAGGATTTCCAATGTAAAACAGGAATCCCACAAGCTAATATATATTTAATATTAGTTAATATTTTATAGTCTTTCACTTGGTACTTTTGGTAAGTGGGTTGTTTGAATCAGTGTTTCTGAAATTGGTGTGTGTGTGTGTGTCCTGGCCTTTCACACACACTCAGGTATGTGTGTGTGTGACCTTGGAGTGGCAGCGCTGGTTAAACAGTGTGTCGGCGAGGCCGCTGGAGCGTGTCTGTGCCGATTATGAATGTTTCATTACTGCCACCTCAGCCTTTAGCTCTGAGCCTTCCTCTAAAGTGCACTGACAAATCCTCTTTCTTCCTCCTCCTTTTTTTTTCTTTTTTTTACCTCTACTACCTCACCATCACTCTCTCTCTCTCTCCTCCACTCACTTTCTCTCATTTTTTTATCCACATTTTTTCAGCCACCTCCACCCCATCCTTTCTTCCTCTTCTTTTTCTCTTCTCTCATTAATTTTTACTCTTCCTTTCTTTCTCTCCCTCACTCTCTGGTTTTGATGAATCTCTAGGCAGAGGGGAATAATTGTACTTGAGCCCAAGTGCTCATTTTTTCTCATGTTTTGAAAGCTGTGGCAGGTATGAGTTCTCTCCTCTGTTTTCTCCGTCACTGTGCAGCTTCCTAACAAAGGAAAAATGACGTAACTCAAAGTGCCCAAGGTCAGTTTGGCTAAAGATGTCTTGGGTCTTTTTCGGTTCAATAGGGATGACTAGAGATACATGAATGAGAGATGAATTATTTAAAAAAAAAAAATATATATATATATATATATATATATATATATATATATATATATATATATATATATATACACTCACTTACATAAACTAGTTTGGAGAGCCATACACTTTTGTATTGTTTAAATTGTTTAACATGCCAATTTTACAAAAAGGTGTTTAAAAACAATTTTACAAAAAGCTGTTTAAAAACAATTTTACAAAAAGCTGTTTAAAAACAATTTAAATCTCATCAAGAAATCCACATTCTGTAAATATGCAAATTAGAAACAGCCCCAACACACACACATATACACACACATACAGCAACCCATTCTTCTGGCAAACTGGTGATACGTGGCCTGCATCTGCATATAGGGACATGACAAGCTCTTATATTTTACATGGCAATAACATCTGTCACATGATCAATAATCATTCAGATTTTCAAGATTTTTAAAAGACTTTCAGCTTCCCTGTTTCTTAGAATAATGTGGCAAAACTGATGATTTGACTGCACCTTAGTTTTTCCTCTAAAAAGATTGAAATATATAAGCTTTAAAAACAAAAGTCAAACAAATAAAAACCCATGCTGAAGAATGCATTATCTTCTGCACTCTGCACAGTGAGGTTAAACTGTGATTGCTTAATACTAGGTAATGCAATCATCAGAACAAAAACATCAAATATACACCTACATACACACACACACACACACACACACACACACAAACACACACATGCAAAGAAAAAGAAAAGGTTAAACAAAGAAATACACGTGAAAGAAAGATAAGATGCACTTAAGTGTCTCATGGGGAAGAAGGTGTTTCACAACTCTGCCACATTTCAGTAATCAGCAAATCTAAAGGTCTGAGAGGAAGAATTCATCAGGAAATTAATATAGACTTTTCATAAACACAAATTTAAAGCCACTCACTGTGGGACAATAGCTTGTACAGATTTCTTTTGTGAGCAAAATTGAGATTTTTTTTTTTCTCATTAACAAATTGTCAATATGTACACTGACCCCAAATATCTAGCAGCTAAGAGCCGGTCCAGTCCACTCCAGTCAGCTACTGGATTTCATAGAACTAACATCGACTTTATAACAGCACCTAATAAATATTGACCTACATTTTAATCACATGCTAATCTTCAGAGCTGTGGAGATGGCAGTTTATGGTTGGCAGTTGGATGATAAATTTTCCTACTCTCATGCATCTATGGAGTGTATCCTCAGAGAGTGATAGGATTGATTGGAATCATTAAAAATATCTACAGACTTTGGCATTTCACAGGCCAGTAAGCCAATGAAACTTTGAGAATGAGCCGTAATTATTTTCCTACAGCCAATATTAATTTCAAAGTTATAATACACTAAATATACTCATGGTAAGGATTATTGACCAGCTATATTGTATGCTTCAAGGAGCTGAACATAATAACAAAGCGCAATGTAAGGAAGTTTACAATTCCAATCACCACATTTTATTTCTCTGTAGCTTTATAAATGCTGTTACGAATCGGTGCACAAGCATAATATTTGCACAGCACTTAAAATACTATAAAACTGAAAATGCCTGAAAGTAACACATGCTCGGTTTTGTTTCTGGCTACAGTCACTGTGTGGCTAGCAGTAAGTGGCTGTATTTGGTGGTCTCAAAGCTTCCAACTGTGCTATTATAGCCATGCTGCCAAGCAGCAGAAGTGTTTTCAGAAAGCCACACCTCTACTACAACTGAGTGTTGTTTAAAGCCATGGGGTATTGTAGAAACGAATGAGTTCGACCAGCCTTTTCAAAACTAATTACGATATTTAAAAAAAAAAAAAAAAAAAAAAAAAACCCTAAACACCAGCAGCAATATTGAGCCAATAAGATGGAATTAAAAGCTCATTCCTGTGCTGTAATTGCTCCATGAAGTGTAGATATTAAGCACCTGGTCTACAGTATGGCTGTACAGCTTGCACATCCTTGCCACAGATGTGTGGCAGGAAAAACCAGGAGACAGACTGTTGATGAGGTTGGAGAGAATCCACACAGGTCAGGGAGCAGCTTGCTATTTACTGACAATCCGTAATAAGCACTAATGATAGCTTTGGTACATGGCTTGTCATAATTCCCTGCCCTCTCAAACTCTCACTCTCTCTCTCTAATCCCCCCCCCCCCCCCCAACACACACACACACACACACACACACACAGCCTCCTCTCTATTTAAACAAGTAGAGAATAAAAGAGTGATCCAGATTGAGAATGTCACTCTAAATGGGGGAAGTTAAGTACGCGCAGAGCGTGTGTTCAGAGAGAGGCTTTTGGTTACACAGAAAGCTGTGCAAACAGGAACTGATACAGTCTTATCGAGGTGTCAGTAGCAGAGCTTGTTACCTCAGAACAACCCCTCTGTCCCCTTCTCCACTCTATACCCTGTAGAGCAAGCTCATATTAACACTTAAAGCATCGCATATGGGGTAACAAGCATTAAATAGCTAAATAAACTCTTCGCAGTTGATCAGTGGCTTGATATTATATACTAAAACCCAACATATTGAATGTGTTTAGTGCCAAATGTAGCTGCTGTAGATGATAATCAGATTGCGATCTTTCAGTGCCGTGCAGGAGGCCAAGCCCAGCGTTGAACCTTGGCGCAGTAAAGACAGTCACTCTTACACAAACACACACACACACAAAGGCTTATTAATTAAATTAATTATGTAAAATATGAAAGCAATTCAAAACAAACTAATATTGGAAGTGATACCCGTGGGTGCTGTATTTGCTACTGGACCATATGAAGCCTTTGTGTGCGTTTGTGTGTGAGATTGACTGTCTTTAATGCACCGAGGTTCAAGGTTGGGCTTTGAAAAATGGCCTCCTGCATGGCACTGAAAGAAAATGCATTGATTAACTATCAAATGATTCCGATACGGTGATCAATAAGGCTTTGTGGGGAAGACCTCAGAGGGCCAGCAGTTTCCTTTGAAAAAAAGGAGAAAAACATACCCTCATGAATCCTTCAGTGCCTCACACACAAAAGAAATCTTTATCCTTCCTGTAAGGCATCAGTGGAAACAGTTCCTGTGCTCTAACCTGAGATCAGAGTGTAGCTGCTGTAAAGAGATGACTGGGGGTGGGATTGCTCACAAATCAGTGGACAGGGCAGTGTACTCACAGCATACAGTTGCTTCCATTGTGGATGGTGTGTGGGGGGTTGGGTGGAGCTATCCTCTGTACTGTGTGGACTGTAAGCCTCCCTGCTCTGGCCTCTCTGGAGCGTTCTGCCTTGGACCCTGACTCTGCTGACATTGACCATCCTTATGGTCACTGATGTCTCATTACCAATGCCAATCAATCATAGACAGACCTTAGAATCGGATCACGCTCGCCAAATATATTGACGCTTCATGTATATTGAACCAATCCTGAAAAAGAGAAAAGAAGGCTTGTCTAGTGATCCTCATTTAATATAACACTCAAGCTCTGTATCACGTATCAATTCCACTGTCGGAATACTTCCTTACCAAACATACATTTTAGGCCATATCTGTTTGATCCAGTGCTGCAGCTATGAAGAGAAGATAAGGGATTATTTGTTATACCAGTAACTGTGGTTGAAATGAGAGTTTATGTGAGCTGGGACAAGCTGGACGGTGCTCTCAACTCACAGGCTCGCCAGCAGGGAAAGATGGGCTTGTGCTGAGCATCAAACAAGGCCCCCCCAAAAAAAAACCTCCAATCATGGCTTCAAATCAGCCCACGAGTCAGAGAACTCATCCTCTGATTTGTTTATCATCACATCTTTTTTTAATTATCATTTTTTCGTTCTCAGGTCTCATTTAATACACATTTCTAACAGGTTACTTTCCCTAGTAAGTCAAGTGATTTTTAGCCATGGTTCAATGTAGGTCTACAGGGACCGTGTCAAAAACGGCAACCTAAAAAAAAAAGGTTGAGAATTTTACAGCAAAGCATTGTGTTTTTCTGAGAGAAAGATAGAGAGAGGGGTCAACAGGGAGAGAGAGAGAGGGAGAGAGAGAGAGAGAGAGAGAGAGAGTGAACGGAACATAAGCATGGAGGCTGGGAGAGTTCCTTTCTATGTTCAGGCCATTTGCAAACAATACAGTGTGACACCTGGCTGGCCCAGAAACTCCACATCTGTGTTCCCACTTTATCTGCTCTTATCCAGCATCATGTCTAGCCTATAAGTTCCCACACATACACTCGCTCTCTCCCTCTCTCACTCATGCTTTAGTGCCACTTCAGGTTTACACGCTTCACATCATTAGCTAACCTGCCTCAATATCAGACAAAAACAAGCAATGTCTCATCTCCCTCCCCACCTGTCTCTCCCTCCCTCTCCCTCTCTCTCATGCACACATTTATTACACAGTGACATTTTTACTGGTCTCTAGGTTCTGTCCTCCACCATTCAGGAAGGAGATTGAGAGAAATAGAAAAGGAGAGCGAGCATGGAGGAGAAAGGATTCGATCAGAATTAGATAAGTATAAAAAGCAGTATAAAGAGCAAGTTATTTAGTTTTGAAGATTGGCTCACAAAGATTGGCTTTTTGCGGCTACCTGGTGGAGAGGATTGAGCCACGTTTCTCAGAACATCTTGGCCATCTGGTGGGAGGCTGATGTCAGAACTGTGCTGGTATGTGTACTGTCTCCGTGTTGCATCACAGTTTCCTTGCAAAGTACTCTGTGTGTGTGTGTGTGTGAGAGAGCAGAGATAGGCCACCTGCACTCAGGACCCATGCAACCTAAGTGCATAGTACACAACCAAGATAGTGTGTGAGAGAATGTGTGGGTGAGCAAGTGTGTGTGAGAAAGATGCTCTGTCTAACCGGATGATACACAGGATATAGTTGCTGCATTGAAAGACAGACACTGCATTTTAGTGTGTTGGTGTGTAGAATGCTGATGTCCAGTGTCTCTAGCGCATGTCCTGTCCTCTCAGGGTCTGAGTCTGGACCTGTCTGTATGCACTATTGATTCCACTCGCTGCCCAAGCACAAAAATGCACGTCAGCGCTGCTGTATGATTGGTTTCTTCATGTGTCAATTACTCTGCTGGAGCGAATAATGTGTGTGACAGGCAGTTTGTTTATGGAGTTGTTCCGGGTCATGGTCAAAGCGCTGCTAAACACACAGGCACTCACAGTCACACACAGCACAGCTCACTGTGCTACAACTGACCAATCCTGCACACAAAGTGTTGATGGACACTACACCACAATGCCTGGCTTTTTATCTCTGCTGAAATAAAGATGTTTTAATTGACGCAATGCCACGATCTGTAAACGTATTTGGATTTAAACCTGAAGTGGGCATGACCTAAAGAAGAAGGTTCGTTTGTTGTTTACCTAATATTTATAACACTGAAATACACCAGAGAAAAAACATAAAGTAAATAAATATTCATATTCGCTTGCATCCCTAGTTCTAATCAAGGCCTTTCTGTATGTTTCACGCCAAATGGTTGATGATCTGGACTAAGTTTAATTAACTGTGCTTCCAATTATCAGAGTTATTAGGAAGAGACCTCTAATAGAATCAGTGTTTATGCATGGTAATATAGACACCTGTTACAAGTGCTAGATCTCAGATTCAGGATAAGGCACAACTAATAAATACTGCTTGTAGTGTCTTGGTTAATTGGCAAACTTGTTATACATAGATGACCACTTTTCAGTATGAATACAGATGGAGCTGTTGATACTTTACAGCTAATACAGTTTAAAGCCAAAAATGTAGATAGCTCCTGTTTGAACTCAACAATATGCATGCATGCACTGGGCTAGTGTACTGTGAGCATTCCTATACTAATGATCCCAGTTGTGTAAGATTTGTGTAAGATTGTGTAAGATTGCTGAAAAAGCTGCTTTTTAAAATTCTATCACACATATAGTTCCTACAAATTCTTTGAGAGTTTGGGATGATAAATTGTCAACAAAAAATGTATCTGAATCAAACTGCAATTAATCTTTATTTGTGGGGGGGGGGGGGGCCCCCGCGGCGGGGGGGGAGGGGGGGGGAGGGCGGGGGGGGGGGGGGGGGGGGGGGGGGGGGG
>CM075011.1:16711771-16728130 GCA_037576675.1 Pangasius sanitwongsei | reverse complement strand
CTATAACAAATTTTTTTCCTAAAAATTATTTGTTTTTTTGGGTTTATAATTTGTAAAAAAAAATTTTTTTTTTTTAAAACTTTATTTTTTATTTTTTTGTCCCCCCCCCCCCCCCCCCCCATCTTCTCTTTACAGGTCCCACAACACTGGAATGCTTCTAGCTCAGACTGACCCATGGCACCAAGACTGCCCCAAAGCACAAGAGTCAACCTGCAAAGAAAGGAAAAGAAGAGGGAGAAAAGGAGAAAAGCAGAGAGGGAAAAAAAAAAATCTGGTGCCATTCTTCAGTCTTTGCCACCTTCTCTTCTTCTGCTGATTTTTCTTTCTTCTGAAGTTGGTTGTCAGCAAATGAAGACCACCTTTTACAGGGAAATTGCTTTCAAAACATTCACAAAACTAAAAGGACAAGAAAAAGGAGTTCAAGAGGAAAGTTCCACCTGAAATTTCTTAAGACTGCAAGACTCTTCCCTTCAGCCAGCACTGGCCCTCCTGTTGTCCTCAAAGATGCTGCTTCATTGTAATTAGCATTAACATAGAATTTTGTAAAAGTTCACTGTAGACTGGATCTGGAGTCTTTGGGCAGATGGGGTCACAAATTAGAATAATATTCAGAAACATATGCGAATTAAAACAGCACTCGATGTATATTATGTACAGCATATCTATACAGCCCAGTTCTTTTCAGGGGTTGTATATGTAAATAGACAGCATATATATGCTTCCTCTACATCGTCTCTGCACCTTTAGTACAGCATTTACTCATTCACGGTGATTTGTACAGATGGATGGGCAATAATGACAATTTTAAGTCCTGATATTTTAGATGAACTTTTGTGTTGAATGTGCTAAGAGAATTCACTTTAATACATTTTATTTTTCACCACCCCTAGCTAGAAAACTTGGTGTTAGTTGTCGATTAGAGAACAGTGTACAGTGTTCTAGCGGTAGCGCTAATCACCTAGCAGAAGAAAGATGAGAAACCCATGTGGCCTGGGACTTACAAAAGAGAAACAATACAAATCACTCTCTCTGCTTCCATCCATCAGTCCAGTAGACTGAATTCTTGCTCTCTGGCACTGCCTGCCTACTATATGTTTCCTTTCCTTTTTTGCTCTTTATTATCTCAGCCCTCCTCATGCATGGTGATGAAGCAATCAGTTGTGGTGTTGGTTGAGCAGGTAAGCCATGCTGGGCTGAGGGATTATAGCGTGGCGGAGGTTGTGGGGTCACAGTGCCTGAGGGCCGCCGGATCGCTCCTGCACCAGCCTCTCACTGAGCTCCCACAGGCTGAGGGCACTGGACGGGTCTTGGGCCTGCGCTGACGGCACACAGCGGAAACAGTTGTTGAAGTACATCCCGCCCAGGCCTTCCAGCTCTGGAGCCACTGCACAGTACACCGTCGTGGCTGCACCCTGTTGCTGCAAAAAAACAAAAAAACAAAAAAAAAAACACACACACACACAAACATAAATCATGATGTCAAAACATAAAAACAGCACGAGCAAGGACATTTTCAAGGGGTGATATAAAAGAGACATTGGTATGATCATCTACAACCCCTACAGAAGATTCTAGAGTGATTAATGGCAAAGATGAAGATTTGAGGCCTGTCAAAAAGATCCTGAAAGTTCATGTAGACAGGTGGCTAGCCACAGCCTCAGTGACCAGACTGACAACGTAAGGATGAAGGCTGTGAGAGTGGACAAACAGACTTTCTAACTTCACTGTACACAGGATAAACGGCGTAAAGACACTGCATGCTGTCATGTAAATGACTGACAATTCCTAGTCCTGAAACTGAGCCAATACAAGTTTCTTTAAGACAGAGTGGATATAAATGATGGTGGAATGCAATTGTCATGTACTGACAAAACACTGCACGCTGCGTCTTTTCTTATGTATTTCAGGGAGGAAATGCTGGAATTAAGGAAAATTTGGCTGGCTTTATATCTCTTTGCAGAAGAAACATGAAACATAGTATATATGTATGTACTATACATAGGAGGCTTTGCTCTTTGGTTATTGCCTTGTACAGAGAACATAAGCAGGCTGCAAAAACTGTCCATTCATCTGATGTCAAAAGGATTTTGCCACAATCAAATGAAAACTGCTTCTCACTGCTGGAGGGGACATCTGTAAACACACACATGCACATTCAGACTCAACAACAGCTAGAGTAACAGAGTGAAGATCACTCTGAAGAGGTAACAAATCAATTACATGGGATGGCACTTAGTTGTCAGAAAAGTTCTCATCTGTCCAGCACCCCAGAGTTCTTTTGCTAGGAGCAGTTTCATGGCCATGTTACCAAGGTAAAATAATATGTGTGTCTCTCGCCTTTCGTATTACTGCTGCTTGCTTTCAGTCAGTCAGTTTGATTAGCATGATGAAACTTGTGTTAGGATTGCTCCATTGTAACATTTATACCAAAAAAAAACAGCCAACTGTCCAGTAGTCCGTCTCCGCCAGAGGCACAGCTTAGTTCCACATGACTTAGTACCATAGGTTTAGACTTTTTTGGAGGTGACAGAGATGGAGAGAGGAGAAGGAAAACATGTCAGATAGAATTAGAGCACAGCCGTGTTTCATGCCCCTCCTTGTGGAAGAAACCTGTTGCTGTTGCTTCACATGAAGCTCTGCAGGAGACTTGAAATGGGCCTGTTCTTTATCTTCCAATAGCACCAGTGTTGTGCGCCTCTGAAAAGCCAAGACCAATGTTTAGGAGCAAATGGCTGGCAAGCATTGAGAGAAACTCGTATTCCTGGCTCCCAGCACACACACATGCACACACACACACACACACACACACACACACATGCGCACACACATGCGCACACACACACGCGCGCACACACACACCACAAAGACTCAGCCTTGTTTAAGCAGACGAATTCACAGCTGTAGCCCAAGCTGGTGAAGTCTGTAACAGCATTCTGGTTAGGCATGCACACACACACACACACACACACACACACACACACACACACACACACACAAACATTATGGGAAGAAAGGCAAGGCTGTAGCCAGAAATTCTGTGAGGAATTTTATTTCCCTCCTCTTGAGCTAAATGCCTGTGTGTGTGTGTGTGTGTGTGTGTGTGTGTGCCTGAATGCCTTTTGAAGTACGCAGATGTCGCACATTCCTTTGGTTAGCGAGTCAATAAACATGACATCAAAAGGATGCATCTTTCTGAGTCTTACCTGCTTTTGGAATGATAAGTTAATACACATTTGAAGGCAGAAATATAAAAGGATATAAAATGTCACTCAATCTTTGCTCGCCCATGCATCCATACTGTTCAATATGCAGACTCGGACCAGACAGTATTTACTCATCTGGTAATTACATTTCTAGGGTGATATGGCGAAAGCTCTACAACTCTTTCAACTTAAGTTTTAAGCAGAAAAAAAGGAAAGGGAGAAAATGCTGGAGACCTGAAAGTTAGCCAAGTTGGCATCATTTAGCACAATTCACTTAAACTGAAACAAAAGTGTGAAAGTGAATTAAAGTGTGAATGTTCTGACCTTGAAACAAAGAAGCAGACAAAAAGACAGAGCAGGCAAATGCAGCTAAAACCAGAACAGGGTTGGGGGTATGAAACATCTGACACCCATGCCATCTTGCCTAGCTGTCTTTATTACACCTCTATGTGTAGCCAACACCACCTTCATACTCCATACGGCCAAATATTTACATGTCATGTAGACAAGGCCACTTCATCAATCTCTTTACTGCATGTGCAACCACCCTAGAAATCTTGTTTTTGGATTAAGCAAAGAGGGTGCAGGTAATAAGAGACCATCATCCTGTTCCACAAGGCCATTTGTCAGCCTGTAGTGCAGAGGCACCGAGAGGTTAGAGGAAGTTAATAAATTACCTCTCACTCTCACCCTCTCCTCCTTACCCCTCCTATCTCCTCTTTGTTAAGTGGACTGGCAGGAGTATCCTGTATCCAGCCTGAGTTTGTGGCTCTACATTTCTGCAAAAAATAAATAAATAATAAGTAAGCCTCACTACTAACTAACTCCTAACTAACTCATGATGATGAGTAAAATTACACAGAAACATCACAATCTCTCTGACATTTGGAGGCTTATTATATATAAAGATGGAACTGTTTAAGGTATACAGAACAGTCCCTGGACCTGACTGAGCTCTTCCTGTGCCCTTGTTTTCACCTCTGCTTGACTGCAACAGCACAAACACTCTCTAGACTAGTGCACATACACTATTACAGCAGAGTGTACGGGAGTGCTAATGTGTTCTGCATTGAAGCGAGGTAAAGACTAGCATGACTGAGATTATCCACAGCTAATGGGGTTTCAGTGCTAGATACTGTGCTGTTCTCTATCCAAACAAGGGACCGGAATGAAAAGGAAGCTGTGCTAAAGCGCTTTAACCCTTCCTCAAAGCTGAACTTAACCAAGAAAAATTGAAAAGCCGGACAGTTAAGTCCCAACAAATCTAGATTCACACTGCGGTTCTGGTGTAGCACTACAAAACAGCTTACATGACTTTATTGCGGCAATCGCAGGCTGAATTACAGCTCTGTGCACTTGTCTACAGGCGACGATGCTTTTATGGAGCGCTGTACCTTGTTTACATTTGCACTGTATTCCTCTCGGAAGTCTCTCTACTAAATTAAGTCTACCATTGATCCACAGAGAGCCAGCATCCAAACAGTGCTTCTCTCACTTTCAGCATCGGAAGTGCAAAAGGTCTGTGAGAAACGCTGTGTGTGAGCGAGAAGGTGAAATGACACTGTCAGGCAGAATGAGAGGGATGCAATCTTACTGCTGTTATGCTCAACCCCTCACCACTTGACCTTGGTGACCCGTTTGGGGCGATAAGCTTTATGAGATATCACATTAACATGCGAAAGCACCCACCACTGCCATTTATCACATGCTGCCCTGTTTAGCAAAGAGCAGGAGAGAGAGAGAGAGAAGGAAAAGACATAGAGAAGGGGACAGGGAGGAGTAAACAAGTGCTCGGTGTATATTTGTGTAAAAGTGTACATGTTTTTGATGTCATGTTTATCTGTGCATGCCTATGACAGGCATTCAATATCCTAAATAGTGTTTATTTTATTTGGTTTTATTATGGTAAGACACAACATACATTTTTTTTTTATCATTTTGCAGCAATACTGATAACAAACCAAAGCAATTGAAACTAAGATCAGTTATAAACAAGGTTATAACTAAATCTAAGACAGAAACATAAATTTATGAGAGAGACCTTGGTTTGAAATTCCCATTTAAGCTTTAAGCTCTTGCAATAAAGCTGTCTGCAGTCTTTGCTGAGGAATCCATTCAAGTCTTCCAGTACTGTTTTTTTTTTTTAATCTCATGCAAAATATCCAAATGAGCAGCTTTAATTTTGCAATAAATGTGAGGATTAAGTGTGTATTTCTTTTATGATGTTTAGAATTAGTTCTAAGTACTTTGGCACTTTTTTTTTCTATTCTTCAAGTACTTAGATTGAACTGGCAAGTCACCGAATGCACATACTGAACTTATCAGGCTGTATGTACTGTACTATAATGTAAGTTAACAATCATCTCCATCAGTCCTGGGAGTCCTGTGCTGAGTGACGGTTTGTAGTTGAGACACATGTAGATCCCTTTTGAAAACCCATGTCCTCGCATTAGGCCTCTAGTGCTATGTGCCACAGACCCTTTACAGCATTTTCCTATATTTGTACTCCAACATTTCGTAACCAGTGTAGAATGAGTATCTACTGTATGTAGCAGTGCTGCTAATATGAGTAACGACCATAACAGGTCACCTTTTGTTTGGTTTTGTTTTCTCATGTGACATAAAACCCCTAGTCATCTTCCAAAAATGTAAAGATGTCCTCCATCTCTGTAAATAAGTGTAGATACCGAACAGCTATGCATGCTGATATTCTAGCAATTATTTCAGGTACTTTTATAATCAAAGTCTCATGTGGCATGTGCTAAAACAAAGAATAAAAAAAATAGAAACAATTATTAGCTCATAAAAATTGTGGAAAATTGTGACATTTTTAAGTACTGTAAGTGGTTGTTTCCTTTGCCTGTCATCCCCATTGTGTTTTGTTTCTTGTAAACTTGTCTTTACATTTGTAAAGGTAGGGTTGAGGCAAATAGTCAGGAAAAAAAAGGAGAAGCAGTGAAGGACCACATCTGAACTTTGAACTTGGTGCCATGCAACAACAAAATAAATGTAGATAGAAAAAGTGGCTTAAAATAAGCGAATTCTATTAATATGGCAATATTTGTTGTGTTTCATAACTTTATGAAAAAGGTCTTTAATGTGCATTAATAACAACAGAGGCAGATATGTTCCTTTATTGCCCAAGTTTATTCTCTAAGTGCCAGAGCCATAATAAGAAACAGGGAGCTATAATTATGTTTCCTTTATTTTATAAGGAGCACTTAATATTTTGAATAAGGTTATTTAAAAATTGATAGTAAACCTTTAAAGTTTACTTTCAATACACCGCACCATGTAGTCATGTGATAGTCGGCTTCATACAAACCCAAAAGTGTTATGATTTGCCTCAGCCCTGTGTGTTGAAATGTACATTCTTATTCAAATGAAATATTCTATGAAGGGGAAGATGTATCCTATGAACGGAGAAGGTTTTTTAGGAATGTTTATTTTTCATTCATGATGATCATGATAGTTGGAGGTGTCTGATTTTTAATCTGTGCTAAAGATATTTTAAATTTAATAAATAATCATTGTAACAAGATCTTCTCTGATTGCTTGTTTTTCTGTAACAATGTATTTGACCCATTTTATACACTATAATCCAGAAAGACCCTGACACACATGTTCTGTAGCCACAGTGTGATTTCACAGACTTCTAGATCTTCTCTTCGCACAGCACTAATGCATTTTTAACAGCGTTACCAAGCTGAGTAAATGATGCCCACAATAGTGCCAACTGCTTGGCAGTGTTTCACCTCCGGCCAGGCATACCTCCCCCTGGAGTCACCTCCTTTATCTGCTGTGTCATCACTTCCCCCCGGATCCAAAGCACTGTGTAAACCTGACACAATAGACCTCCGGTACCCAGTAAGCTTCCTGACATCACCAGAGTCAATCACAGGGGCCTTTAAATAGGGTTCAACAACAATAACAGTTTGAGTCACTTTTCCGAACATGCATTACGCCTAGTCATAGACTTCATGTGACTTATTCAATAGAAAAATCACAGCTGTGTGTAAGCAAAAAAAAAAAAAAACCAAGTATAATCGCTGAGACACCTCTAACAATGTTACAGATTTCCAGCCTTTTGCTAACATCGAAGTAACAATAGTCAGTGTTATAGTGTACAGTGGAATGTGATGCAGGCTTTTGAATCCTGACGACATAAAAGAGTTCAACAGCACATTCAGTGATTTAGGTAAAAACTTTCACTTACTCCTAACTCCATTACCATACAGCACAAAAGAGCCAGGACTGTAGACCATTTACGCAGTTCCTCCCTTGTCTTTATTGTTTACCTTTGCAGTCAGTGTGGCTGCGCTCAGTGAACTGACAGCCCATCTGTGCGTGCTCCAGTCAGCTGGGAGGAGGATTCTGGGTAGAGGGTAAACACCCCTGCCACTTTTTCTCTCTGCTTAATCAACCATCATTGAAAGGATTTGCACACACACACACACACACACACACACACAAACACACACACACACAAACACACAGCTCAGACCACTAAATAGACAAGTACTGGTCCTTTTTGGGGCAGTGAGTTAGAGCAACTAAAGCAGTTGCTCTTCACAGGAGATGATCATACCTGCATTAATAAACTCAGTGTGGTTGAGCAAACACGCAGCTGAGTCTGCCATTACTGGTCTAACTATCCCCTGATAGCGTTGACCAGGAGAACTGCCCAACTGCTAAGCACACAACTACCCGGGAATTTCTGAGAATTAAAGTGGCACATGGACAATTCCTCATCTTTCATTCCAAGTCAAAGTACATACACTGTATGGCCAAACGTATGTGGATGCCTGATCATGACCCCGTATGTGAGCCTTCCCCAAACCTTTGCCACAAAGTTGGAGGCACATGATGGTCTATAATGTATTTGTATGCTGTAACATTCTGACTTCCCTTTACAGGAACTAAGAGGTCCAAATCTGTTCCAGCATGACATTGCCCCTGTGCACAATGCGCACTCCATAAAGACATGGTGTGTTAAGGTTGGAGTGGAAGAACTCGAGTGGCCTGCACAGAGCCCTGATCTCAACCCCACTGAACACCTTTGGGATGAACAGAAATGCTGTACATCAGGCCTCCTCATCCGACGTCAGTGCCTGACCTCACTAATGCTCTTGTGGCTGAATGAGCACAAATCCCCACAGCCACGATCTAAAATCTAGTGGAAAGCCTTCCCAGAAGAGTTATTAGAGTGGTTATTATAACAGCAAAGTGGGACCAGCTCCATGTTAATGTCTTTGGAATGGGATGCTCGACAAGCACAAATGGGTGTCATGGTCAGGTGTCCACATACTGTACTTTTGGTTAAAGTAAAATGTACTCTACAGTGCAAGATTTAGGCCACATATGGATGCTGTGTAAACTGAGAAATGGAAGTGTTGCTTCAGCTCCGTCCTCTGTCCATTTTTTCTCTATGCAGCAGATAATCGGAAGAGGGGATGATCAATGTTTGCAAAGTCGGAGCACTAAACGAACCTTCATGATTACACTCTTGTATTCTTTAGTCAGAGCCATAGGGTAGCAGGACCTTGCCCCACTACATGCATTAAATCCTATTAAAATCACCTTCATTATGGCGGAGGCCTGTGTGTAATGGAAAAGGAAAAGGCTCTCCTTCTCCCCTGAGTCTAATACTACTGATGCTGGAGTGTGTGCACATGGCCCATTCCCACAAACCCATTCTCAGTTACTCAAGGCTGAGTAATAATGCTCATGTTCGAAAGGTGGACCGTACAAAACACACTGCACAGAACCTCACCAGCCTAAAGCTCTAGCTAGGCTGGTGAAGAATGATGATGTTAAAACAAACACACAAACTACTACTACAAACAAACAAACAAACAAATAAATACATTTTATTCTGCATCTGTATTTTTATTTGTAATGGTCCTGATATATCAGGATAAGTTAGTTTTTTCACAGCCGCAACAGTGCGAGGCCAACGTATCACAACAATCAGGACAAAGAGAGCACAATGTAGGGTACAGAGAAAGGAAAGAAATAAGAAATAAATTATATATATATATATATATATATAGACAGAAACCCTGCCTGCAGAGGTTAATTACTGTTGTTGTTTTTTTTGGAATGAGAAGAGGGTGGGAAGGGAAGAGAGGCGTTGCTGGACGCCAACACTCTGTCCTAAAATTAACAGAGAGACAAAAATGTGTAGCAGCCTGAATAGAAAAAGGACACAACCTGACCGCCACGGTGGATGTGGGAATAAACAATGTTCAAGTGACAATCATTTATCAGTCAAAAGCCCCATCCCCATACACACAAACACTTTCTGTGTGATAAGATCAAGTGTGTGTCAGTTGCCAAGTGGCTCCTGTCACACTTCAGGTTGAGATGAAAATAGAGGAGGTGGGGGTATGATTGTGTGAAGAATCAATGGGGAGGGGTTAATGTATGTGTGTGTGGGTATGTGTGAAAGAGAGGGGGGTGCTAGGACATGAAGCACCCATGGGGAAAACGACCCAACTAAGAAGGACTTGTGCAGTCACTGTGAAACTATCTCATTTTTATCTTCCGAAAGGACTTCCGAGGTGATCCGAAGAACGTAATTATTTTCACCTAATAAAAGCAACATATGCTAAGACAATAAAAGCCCTTATTGGACATCTATTCATTAAAAGGTGGTTGTAAAAAGAGGAGAATTCGTGCATGGGGATGAGATTTAAAAAGGCTTTTCTGAACGTGAAAATCGGCTTAGAGCTCTTTTTAACGCAGCTCTAGCACCCCATGTTCTAATATAAAAGAGCTTGAATAAAACATGAGAGGGGTGTGGGTTTATTGGGCGTACGCTCTTCCGTGCTCAAAGATCTTTGAAGGAGGAAAAAATTTGCAGCTATTTAACCTTATTCATTTCTGCTCACAGTAATGAGAGTGGCCTACTAGAATAAAGGGGTCTCGGAGAAAAGGAGTCTGCTCTGGTGTTCACTGCGTGGTTTTGGCCTCAATAAAAGCCAATCCTTAGAATATTGTACCACTATGAGAAAGAATGATGCAAGGGCCTTACAGCACGAAGAAGAGGATTTAACGATGTGTGACCTTGAGGGAAGAGCCAGGTGAGATGAGCATAGTACTAGTAAATAGTATAAAGACCCCCCCCCCCCCACACACACACACACACACACTCACACACACTCACACACACTCACACACCTGTACAGACATTTCCAAGTGCTGGAGTGGCTTTGGTTTTGACCAGATAATCAGATGCTCTGATGGCTTTATAATGGGGTTATGGTGAGTTAATACAGTAGCTCAGAGTGCTATTCTAGCTAAAGTCAACCATTCCCAAACCTGCGCTGCCAGGTTAATCAGCCTATCCCTGTACACACTGCTGGAATAATAAGGCCAAAGACAGGTGTACTCCTCTACACTACCTGCCACTCTAATTGGTCTCAAAAGGCTCCTATACTGGGAGACCTCAATCGCTGTCTTGAAAAATTCCTTCAGTCACACACACTCCAAAATCTCTCATTAGTGGGGCTCACGGGGTGTCTCCTATAATAAAGCCATTATCACTCTAATGACTCCAAACCGAGAGCAAAAAGTCTGTCAAAGAGTGCAGACGCACACACACCCAGGCGTGCACACACACACACACACACACACACACCCCAACTGCATGAATCACTTGGCTGCTCTAGGAAATGAAGTTTTGTGAAACTGAACAGCAGACTACAAAAAAGTTTAACTGACATCTTGTTGAAAGAATGATCACTTTTTTTTGTCTATTATGTAACAACAGTGCTATGGTGGTAAAAATAAAAACAATATCACGCTCGCAATTGTGCTGTTGTACTGAATATCAGCACAGCTGTGATTACCCATGGCCTCGTGGCTACGGCCCAATCCCAGCTGTGCTGATGTTCAGTATAACTGAGCTCTGGCTTATGTTCAGTATAACTGAGCTCTGGCTCTAAGATATTCCTTAAATGTAGTACATTTTCAGATATTGAATAAGCACAAGCTCATAATACAGAATCAACATGGGCCATGAGAGTGTGTGCAACTGCTGTAAGAGAACAATCAATTAAAAAACTCACTCCCACTTTCAGTACCTGCTTTACCCTGGTCAGGGTTGCGATGTATCCCAGGAATACACCCAGGAAGGGCTGCCAGTCCATCACAGGGCACTACATACACACACATTCACACTGAGGAGCAATTTATCTATAGCAAATCCACTTACTGACATGTTTTTGGCAGATGGGAGGAAACCAGAGAACCCCGGAGGAAACCCATGTGGACACAAGGAGAACATGAAAAACTCTCCATGGTCAC
Source organism: Pangasius sanitwongsei (assembly GCA_037576675.1). NCBI lineage: Eukaryota > Metazoa > Chordata > Actinopteri > Siluriformes > Pangasiidae > Pangasius > Pangasius sanitwongsei. The sequence continues at coordinate 16,716,617 of CM075011.1, read as the reverse complement.
CTGAGCTCAGGATTGTAACTGCAGGGATAAAATAATGTATGCATCAATGCTTTAATGCCTCAATGAAATATTCTATAAGACTAACAATAAAAATTGCATTATTTGATTATTTAGCACACTAGTATGAATACCAGTGCATTTTTAAATCAAAACACTAAGCGGTAAAACTTCGCAGGTTCTTGATTACTGTTCAATTCCTTTTGGCTTTGTGCTCACTTGCTTTCTCTCTCCACCGCAACTTGCACCCCCCACCCCCCACCCCACCCACACACCCACCAAGCCTCTGTAAAGCTGGAGGTCGTTGGCAGGACTCAATCTTAAATAAAAAAGTATCACTGCACCATTAAGCGCAAATAGTAATGATATTAATTTGCCAAGACTGTGTCATTTTCACAGGAGAGCAACTAGCAGAAAACATTATGAAAATGTCTGAGAGGACTGGTAATTGAGTTGATTAGTGTGACCTTGCTAGGGAAGGTAATAATGGAACGAGTGAACGAAGCGTGGGGGCTGAGTTATGACCCCTTGCACATTTGCTCCCTCTCTCTGGGGTTTGCTATTTGTTGCAGGGTGAGCGGTAGCAGTGCGCACCCTGCTCTGACAGAGCGATCCTGCGTGACTAGCCGAGCTTGTCATGCTGCTTAGCGCTTTTATCCCTGAGAGTAATGAGGGGGCTAGCAGCGAGTCCGGGCAGTCCGTAAAGAGCAGAGACCAGCCTGTCGTGGGATTAACCAATTCTAGAGGAAATAGCTTTGCATTTAGAGTAGACAGCATACACTGGCTAGAGTGGGTGAAAGGGAACCAAGGGCAAAAAGCCCAGAGGCTAAATTTGATATAGAATTTACTCTCAACCTTTTTGTTTATTACTCATATTAAAACACAGCCACACACCACAGTGTGAGAGACAAAGAGTGAATTAAATGTATATTACTTGCCCCACACACAAATACACAAATGTCTGCCTTTCTACCTCTACACATGCACGAACACACACACACACACACACACACACACCACTATGTTGGTTGTTATTTTGTGAGCTTCCTGGTGTAACAGCTCAGTGTGAGGTTTGGTAAAGATTGGTCCTCTCCTCTAATACAGGTTTTATTGGACAATGAAATAAATGCGGTGATGTCCAGCCTTCTCAACCTCTATCTCGTAAATAAGAACCTGCTGAGAACTCAAACATTACCACTGAGACCTGAGGTGTGCACAGCAGTACATGAGGTGTATACATGTAGCTATGTTTTCGGGTTTTTTTTTTTTGTTTTGTTTGTTTTTTGTTTATTTTTTGTACTTTTGTCTAGGGTCGGGATAGTGCTGTTGTTTTCTTTTTGTTACAGCTCAAGCACAGGAGTAAAGCAGTGGAATAAACGGATGAACTAACCAAACGGACATGCACCGAGATCAGTCAACATGCTGAACGGTTGAAGATTGGTGAGCACCTAATCAGAATTAGACTGAAAGAGAGAGGGGGGAGGGCAAGGAACATAAACTACAATGGCCACATGGATCAACGCCTGAGCTCAATGAGCCATGAGCTCGTTCACCCCTCAGATAGAGAGACAGAGGGAAGATCCGCACACTTGCCCGGCTTCAATTACAGACTGCAGTTTACTGGTCATTTGAGCATCACAGGAATGAATCCCATGAATATTCAACACAAGAACGTCTCAGTTTTCAGTTCAAACTGAATTCACACGCGACAAAAGGAGAGGAAAATCAGCAAGCTTTTATCTATAGCACAATCTATTCTTTACATAGTCAAAGTATACGCGCACACACATATACACAAACGTCTGTCTCCTCTAGAGACAGGGGCCAGACACTGCTTTGTCCTTATCTGCTCCTGCTGGCCTGCTGACCCCTGAGCCGACAAGTCTGGCCTCCTCACACACTTACATGCACGCCCTCACACACTCCTGCCGTGCGGCATGCATTACTGCTGACACTCCACATTTAATTATGCTGCTGTCAGCCACTGCCCCTCTCCTCAAATTCATTTTAATAAACTTTCTCCCTCTCGTCTTTTCATCCTCTCTCTCTCTCTCTCTCTCTCTCTCTCTCTCTCTCTCTCTCTCTCTCAAGGTTACTGCTAAGGGAGTCACCTTCATTGCCAACCCCTAGGGTGCTCTCGCTCTCTCCTTCTCTCTCTAACTCCTTCTCCCTCACCCACACATTCACAAACAAACACAAATGCACGCATATATACATATACATATACATATACATATACATATCACCTCACACACACACACACACACACACACACACACACACAAACTGGTTAACTGGGCCACAAAGGACTGAAGCAAATTTCAAATCTATCCTTTTTTCGACAGAAAAGTCAAACCTACAATCAGTGAAAGACAAACAAAATAAAAAGAAAAAAAAAACGAGTAGGTGTAACAGAAGAGTGAGAATGTTCTTTCCATCTGTCTGTGTGTCTCAGCCCCTCCCACTCAGCCTGCAGAGAGAGACAGAAGAAGTGCGCATGTGGCATTGAAGTGAAAGTGATTGTGAATTGGGTGGATGAACTTAATTAGTTACAGCCGTGAGCACCCGCAGCCTGAAGTCACAGCTCATTAAGATCAGGTGTGTGGATTAATTAATTAAGAGAGTCATTCGTTATAAGCCACCCTCGCTGCCCTGAACTAGCAGAACTATATAAACCACGGTGTGTTCAGGAGACAGGTTTAGTCTCATAAACATGAGGTTATTTCATTTAAATCAAAGTCTATTTAAGGCACAAAAAAAATCAATATTTAGAAAGGTCCATATTTCTTGTGGCAACCCTTAAAAATGCATCAGTAGTCTCAGTTCCATACGGAAAATGGAGAATCTGCCCCAGTTCTTCTGGAGACTCTGACTGTTGCACTTGCTTCTTTTTTGCAGGAAAAATCCAACTTTCATTACGGGTTTTTTTTCTGAAAAGTGGTGTATTATGTAATCTTGCTTTCTGTACTGACATACAAACTTTTTCTGTAGCATTTAATTTTTTGCTGAAAAATTACTGTTTGGAAATTTAAAATGTTTTTGTACTGACTCAATAATGCAGAAGTCACATAAATATAAAATCTATAACAAAATTTGTATTTAAAAAACATTAGGGTGTGTATATATATATATATATATATATATATATATATATATATATATATATATATATATATAAAAAATACCGGGATGATGAAAACATAAATTCAGCATGTGTGTTGAGTGTGTTGGAGTAGTAGCGTAGTGGAGCAAATCAAAGCAAACTATCAAAAGCAACAGAATCTCATAACCGTAAGCGACAACACTGAGATCTACTGGTTTGTGCAGGTGTTTCTGATAAAATCTCTTTCTCCTCTTCACTAACGCCTCACACTTGCGTGTTATGAGGTATCTGAATGCAGCCTTTACACATTAAACACGAATGTTTCTGACGATATCGCATTTCAGTGTCTTTCAACTTCAACATGCGTGAGCCACGGAGTTGTGCAGAATTCTCTGAAAAGTTTCTGATGTTCAAAAATGTATTGAGTAATGTATTTCGTTATAATACATGAAGTAATTTATTCAGAATACATACTAAAAAAAATACTACAAATGTGCTGTATTGTCATGCTACTATTTTACTATAGACACTGTTCCCCTGTTTTATTGATCAGCAGTTGGCTTTATGTTGTACTTTGGCATGGTGAATATGGGAATTACTCTTCACATAGAATAGTTAGAAATTAATGGAAAGACATAATCTGTTCATTTTTTTTAACTGTATTTTGCCTTTTTTTCCCCCTACTTGATACTGTTCTAGCCAAATTCAAATCAGATAACAGCATTCAATTTGTATCAAAAGTATGACAAATAAAATATGCTTATTCCATATATATTATTGTAAGCACTGTATATGCTTATTCCATATTACATTGTCTAAAGCTTTGAACTAAGAAAAATATGCTTCTGAAAATCATACGTCAAGAATTTTTTTTAAACATTGGTAGGAGTAGCCTAACCTGACACCAAAACCAGTGGATCTCAAAGAGACATTAAAGCAGAAAGTTCTGTCAATCCAGGTCTACTTCCATCAAAATATTTACACAATTAAATTATTAAACTATTATTTACTTTTTGAGCTGTCCAATTGGATTGTAGCCTTATATCACAATAACTAATTATTTACCTGCTTTAGGTAAAAGAATAAACACTTCTCCATAGTTATCAGTCTCTACTCTTTTAGCAAATAGCCAAATTAACTAGAACATCAGCAGCTTTTATATCTGATGTAAGAGCGCAGTACTCTGTACACATCAATATTCCCTACACTTGACCTTTCCAACTAACACACAGAGAACACTATATAGTATTATGATATTAGAAGTGCTAAATACTATTGCTTTCTTGAAAGCAGGTGTTCAGATTTCCTCATTTCACCAGGTTTGGAATGGTATGGTGGGCCTGTGAGAAAAGTGTATGGTTTGCGTAGATAGGTTTTGCAAAGTGCCCCTGATAATTGAGATTAGTCTATTAGCACTGTGACCTTTCTATGTCTTTATAGCCTCCATTAGATAGAAAGGCCCTCACCTTAATACCGAGATTAAGCACAGGAGAGAAAATGTATTCCTTCATTAAAAACACTTTGCATTATTAATAGTGAGGAATGTATTCAGAGAGCAACCTTTCCAATTGTATGCATTAACACAGTGAGATTAAAGCAGGGACAGGAGCTACATAGGGAACTGGCATAGACACAGTGATCATGTTTTTACACCTCAGAGTAAGAAATGTGTGTGTGAGGAAGCATGTTCTTATACCTCACAGTAAGATGTGTGTGTGAGGAAGCATGTTCTTATACCTCACAGTA
>CM075011.1:16654431-16704443 GCA_037576675.1 Pangasius sanitwongsei | reverse complement strand
GAACCAGCTAAACTTTCAGATATTCCTCCCCCACCCCCCCGCTACAAACCCCCTACAAACACACACACACAAACACACAGAGCTTACTTTCTGTTTCTGTATAAATCTGTAAACCACACGATGTCCCAATGGATAATTACACTCCTGGGTAGTCCACATGCCAAAATAAAGCCAAAAATGGTGCACACACCAACTTGTCCTTCAGCTATACGCTATCGATTAACACTATGTCAGTCTAAGTGTTAACAGGCAGCACACACACACACACACACGCCCACTGTCTCTTTTATACACCCACACATACACGTCCTGCACATCTGCACATACAAGGATGAAGCACTGAGGTAGTACAGGCAAATGTCCAAGTAGTTGTTTGTGATAATGGTGCACTGATATGTTGATGTGATGGCTGAATCAGTGCTGTTTGTGTGTGTGTGTGTGTGTGTGTGTGTGTGTGTGTGTGTGTGTGTGTGTGAGGTGTTCAGAGAGACAGCCTCTATGCCTCAATCTGAAACTGCCTCACCGTTCCTGACTCTGAGCTTCAGTGTCACTTTTAATAAACAACTGACACCAAATGCCTCCAGCTGCTCCATCTTCCGTCTCTCATCACCACAGACTGTTCGTCTATCAAGCGCATCACACATCGCTGCTGCTACTACCCAGACTGCACCACACACACTCACACACCTGCTGATGTCTCAATCACTAACTGTTTTGAGTGTATAATGGCAATGTTCTTTCTTCAGCAGAAGAAGCTCTGCACTTCAGGTGAAGAAGCTCTGCACTTAAAGAACTTAGCTGATGAGATTTTACCTCGCCAGTTCTCTCACACTTGACCCGCATGGATGATGGAGAAAGCCTCTGACGTACTAGTGAGACAGTAGAGTGTGCTTGTAGTTACTCTATAATGGAGAGTGAGCCATTACGTTCTCAGATTTATCAGAATACAAATGCACAGATTTGTACTCAGATAAATTAAGTGTTTAAATGGTCCAAAGGTTTTACGGCTCCATTGAGCACATCAGCCTGCCACAGACGCAGCATACTGCAGACTGGATTTATGAAAAGTGGAGACTGCGTTATAATATACACTCACCGTGGAACCACTTTATTAGGAACACCAGTAGACTAATTGCTAATTCATGCAATTATCCAATCAGCCAATCATCCGGCAGCAGCGCAACACATACAATCATACAGACACAGGTCAAGAGCTACAGTGGGCACAGGTTCACTGAAAATGGACATAGTCTGTTCTTTTTCCAGTCTTTAACTGTTCAGTTTCGCTGAGCCTTTGCCCACTGTAGCCTCAGATACTGGCTGGATCTCGGCTGACAGGAGTGGAACCTGATGTGGTCTTCTGCTGTTGTAGCCTATCCCTCTCAAGGTTTGATGTCTTCTGCATTCTGAGATGCTTTTCTGCTCACCACGGTTGTAAAGAGTGCTTATTTGAGTTAATGTAGCCTTCTTGACAGCTCAAACCAGGCTGGCCATTCTCCTCTGATCTCTCTCATCAGCAAGGCATTTCCACCCGCAGCACTGCCTCTCGCTGGATGCAGTATGTTTTTTGCACCATTCTGTGTGAACTCTAAAGACTGATGTCTGTGAAAATCCCAAGAGATCAGCAATTGCTTAAAAAAAAAAAAAAAAAAAAAAAAAAAAACCCTCAAACTAGCCTGGCTGGCACCAACAATCATTCCACGGTCATGTCACTGAGATCACACTTTTCCCTGTTCTGATGTTCGATGTGAACATTAACTGAAGCTCTTGACTTGTTTCTGCATGATTTTATGCACTAAAATTGTTTTATTTAGCATTTACAAAACAGTTAACAGTTTAACAGTTACTGTATTACTGTGAGCACCAATGGAATTATAAAAGCACACCTGAAAATCCCCATGATACTCAGGAAAGTGCATCATGAGGTTAATATCATCATATCGCCCTAGTGGAAACAAGCATCTGTGAGAAAAAGCAATAAGCAGAATTGTGACAAAACTTCGGCCCAAAAACAAACAAACAAATTCTAAACAAAAAAAAAAAAAAAAAAAGGAAAAGAGGACCTGGAGGTGTGCCCTTCTGCCACTACCCAGTTTCCCACCAGCTTCATTTCTTTGGTCTGCATTAAAAAGAGTTTTCATTATGCTCTTGGGAGATACACCACTTAAAAAGCACACTATTATCATTTCTCACATGCCAAACAGCTTGCACATTTTATGCTGACATAACTGCCCAAGTCTGTCATGCAGGAAAGAGGAAGGCCGGCCATTCTGTAGCAATGGGTGGGGAAAAAGGACTCGATTTTCCAACCTCTCTCAATATTAAAAAAGGTCAAATAAATAGCCACTTAAAGTTAGTGTCAAAAAATATCCCATTCACTCAAATTAGGCTGCAGTAATTTAGCACACATCTAATGTTAGCTGAAATGTTTCGGATACATGAGTGTGTGTAGGCGCGTTACAGCAGTGTGTATAGGTGTATATAAACTGATGGTGATGGTTCGTGGCTTTCGGGCCTCTTCACACATAAAAAAAACACATGTTGGATGAGAGATTGGGCCCAAGTTGAACAAGTTGAGCCTAACAAATGAGCTAATATTAGTTTTCAAAGCACGGTATACATCTAATCAGTCAAATGGCCCTCACCAATCACACGGGGATCTTGTGTACCTGTTTAAAACAATCTTCTCATCCTGCATGTCACCACATAAACATCTATCACAGTGACAGGGGTGCAGACTTAGCCCCCCAGTATCATTCCAATGGGGCCTCGGCGCTCTGTCAGACGAACAGTTGTCTTTAATTATGCCTGCAGATAAAGGCGGACATGGTTAGGCCGGGGAAGATTAACTGGAGGCCTAGTTGATCACATTTGCCTAATTTCTGGCATAAATCTTCACCACTGCAGCTTCACAGCCAGACCATTATCCTGAAATTGACATGCCATTTCCCTCCTTCCCTCGTGTTGGAAATATGAAAGCAAAGACACTCAGTGAAAGGCTTAAAAAAATAAAACACACACATCATGACAAGCAAGTATAAAATTAGCATTTATGATTCCTAATGCGGTGATTCTACTTCTGTATCATAGGTGGAAAACTTAACACACTGTGAAACACACTCACATTAAAAGATGCATGTGCTGTTTTTAGTTAGTCTTTTGAGATAAACTTAAAATTTAAAGATTAAAGATTTGTCCCCGAGAATTAAGCAGATGCGCCAATAATGTCAAAGTGTTGCTTGCAAGTCTTGCATGAAATGAAATGGAAAAGCAATTAGCTGGAATTTGCATTATGAACTAATTGGATCTATGTTTAAAACAGCAGCAAGCCGCTGCAGAGTTCAACATTTTAGAATTCAATCTGATTTACTTTCTTCTTCAATATTCCAGCATTAGCAGATCATATCATTTGCATAAGTTGGATGTAATTTGCAAGCACTGCAAACATTAAGGGAGGGAAATCACACAGAAATCTGTCTAGAGAACGAGACCTTAATAGAAATATTACAGCAGAAAACAAATGCAAGCAGAAACGAGATGTTAAAGGGTACATGTGTGTCTGTATGGAATACCTTGTCTGGTTAGTATAAAATATACCCATGCATTGCTTTAGTTAGTAAAACACATTGAACTCATCATCTTCACTTCCGTACCTTATCAGGCTTTGGCGGTCGTCCTGACATTGACCATGTTGTGTTGTGAGTGTGTTCATTACAAAATTGCTTGATATATTACAACACACACAATCCTGGTGTTCAACATAAACTCCACTTTGGTTTGACAGCTCTCACTTATACGCTGTGATGAAGTTGTTGTGCCCTTTCAACCTTCAGCAGTTCCTGTTTTCTGTGCCCATATTTCACATGGCCCCTTTTTCCCACGCATCACTGAGTGCTGAGAAGGCCAACATCGCTGTCCCTGTTAGCTCTGCAGCTAGGCACACAGCACAGAGACGCCTCAAAGAAAGCACTCACTCCCGGGACGTGTACATGATGCTGTGAACGCAATAGCTGAGATGTAGTGAGAACACGAACTGAGAGTCAGAAACAGTCTCACTGCTCTGGATTTCAATTAGCCTGAGAATCATCCAGATAGAGGATTACAAATGGGAATACTACACATGGGTTAATAAAACAATGAATGCCATAAAACAACAAATCCCTCCAAATAGAGCATGCAAATGCTGGGTTGGAGCAATCTGGCCCAGAGTGCATAATTTAGTAGAAAAGGTGCCAGAGAGGGAGAGAAAGGCCGTGATTATGTGTACAAAACAAGAGGGACAAAACACTAGAGACAAGCATAATAACCAAACATGAGCTCTCACACCCTAATGATAGCACCAGGGAGGAGGAACAGTTGCTGCTGAACCAAGCAGAAAATTGCTGGTCATTTGTAAACAGGTAACGATGTGGACCAGGTGTGTGAGCATATGTAGCTGAGAGGAGGGGTTTCTGTGTGTGTGTGTGTGTGTGTGTGTGTGTGTGTGTGTGTATATACAGGCCTGTCCAGCATGGTCCACTGTTGTGCTCATTAATGGTGCCAGTGCCCAGCGTTTCAACTTAGATGACTTCATTTACTAGTATACATGTGCTGGAAAAGGAAGACAACTGCATGCACATTCTCTCTCTCTCTCTCTCTCTCTCTCTCTCTCTCTCTCTCACACACACACACACACACACACACACACACGTCTACACCTAATTCAAACCTTTACATTAGCCTTAATAAACAAAGAGAAAACTTTTGACTCTTTTAGTTTATGTTGTTTTAAATAAAAGCTGTAGTATCTGTAAAAAAAAAAAAAAAAAAATTTATTAAATTAAAAAAGGCAATGTAAAAAAAAAAGCAATTATTTCAAAGTTCACAATTAGTTTGCATTTATATTAAATATTATTTAAATATGCCTGTTTTAATCGGAAATTTGGTGCATGTAAACACCTTACTCAGAAAATGCACTGAAAGGAGATATGTGTGCATGCTTAGGCCGCAAGGAATTGTGGGTGCTAACAGATGCTTAGCTGTAGGCTAGGTGTTGAGGAAAGGCAACTCGGGCACACTTACAACAGCCATGTGTACAGGAATATTCTGATGCCTGTACACATATAAACACCTTATTCGGAATAAGGCTGCAACCCGAATATAGGCCTTAAACGGAATTTGATGTGCATGTAAACACAGCCAACAAGTCTGCTTTGGAAACAGAACACAATATGCCACCCATATCTACTGCCAGCACTACACAGAGAAATAGCCATACATTAATGCTGACATGATCATTCAGTTCCATCAGAACAAACTGGCTTGCACAATGTCCTTACCTTTCAGTGTCTTAAAAATAGTTTGTACTAACGAAAGCATTTGTGTACCCACCAGTTGCTACCTTCCAGCTTTGGATTACGCTGTGTGTGAATCTTAGCCTTCCTGGAATCTCGAATCCTTCCACATTTTTCGAACACAAAAGCAGCAGCAAGCCGGTGTTTCAGGGACTGGGGGTAGCATCATTTCATCACCATAACAATTACAGCCGCTGAATGTATTTTAATGACTTATATTAAAATATGATGAGAAGAGTGTGAAAGGTTTAGAAGATTGAAATAAAATATTATAGTAATGAATCAGTGGCGCGAGAAGGAAGCAACAGTTTTAAATAGGAGCTGTACTGAACACTGTACAGTGCGCTGTACTGAACAACGTGCTGTATACAGCTCTTTGAATGTGAAGTGTGTTCACGATACCAGAAGTAAAGCTGTTCTCTACACTTCTTAACATTTATTTGATTCCATAATAAAACACAGAACGCCTCATAATAAAGTTCACTGGCTCCCTGAACAAATCTCACCAGTGGCCTGTCAGTTTAAAAAAAAAACATAATTGTGCATCGTGAAGTCCTGTTCAATTTCTAGTGCCAGAATATGATCAATAACATACTCTCACAAATACACACACACACACACACCTACATATGCTCTTTAAGCATATTCAGGCTAGTCATTTCTACTTCAGACACAAGCCTAATTGGCGTAATTCTTATCACACGGCACACACTAACTTCTCCCAGAATAGGAGCTTCACAGGCAGTTATTGCTATCAAGCAGGTACTTAAAAGAAACTTCAAAACTTCAAACTGTTTTTGCAGTTAGCTTTCTTCTCAGCATGGCTAATTACTGGTTCAGATGGATGGAATATGTTATGATGTAGAGAAATACAAAAAGCTTCACTAGCTTGACTGAAACATTTGGATGGTTTGGTCAGAGAGTTGTGGCTATGTGTGTGAGAAACAGTATTTAAAAAAAAAAAAACATAAATGACTTTTGCTGATTTGTGAACACGTACAAAGAGGAAGAACATCTTATCTGTGTGATGAAGAAAAAACACAATGTCTAGCAGCATGGAGAAAAAAAAGCAAGAGTGAAATTAGATAGATCTTTTCCAAACCAAACAAAGAAGGCATGTGTGCCTTAGAGCTTTATGTGTATCATTCTAATCACTCATATGAGTCACTGATATAAACAGATTTAGATGGCCTTTAGAGTGTTGGCAAAAAGGTGAAAGTCACCAGACGTCTCTTTGTCCAACACAAAGGCAGAGGAAAGGAAAAAAGAGCACAACCAGTGGTTGTCCTTGTAGTATATTCCTCAGAGGCCACGTTCACATCTGTCTAATTTATCTTCTCGTTTTCTTTTTTCCCACCCTCTCTCCCTTCCTCACAACACACATGGTAGTCTAGGAGGTATTGAAAATATTCAAAAGGTCTGTTTATGTACTGAAGCTAGAGTTTATGCTTATAATGTTTATATAATATGAGGACACCCTAAAGAAAACAAAGCTAAAATACTTCACTGCAGGAAACCACTTTCACCCTTAGCACAGAGGAGAGGAAGACCACCCTGCATATCACACTCCTCTCTTGTGGCACTAAGAGCTCTGGGGTCATCCCTCTATCTCTTGTTGGGGTCAGAGAAGTGTCCCGTTGTTGGGGGGTGGACAGGTCAAAGATGGTGCCGAGGAAAGGAAGGGGGGATGGAGGCATCTGCGTTGAGCCGGGCTGCAGCTGATGGGGCTACAGAATTCTGGTCCACAGAGAGAGGAACAGACCCTTACCTCCTGATCACCCATTTATCACTGCCGCCAGCTCTGCTGAACCATAATTACTCTTCCCCCTATCCCACTCCCACTGTCACATCCACCAGCATGCGAAAGAGAGGGAGAGAACAGGAGGGAGGAAGGGGAGGGAAGTGATGAAGAAGAGAGAGATGGAGAGAGGTGTGCTGTTGTACATGGATGTAAACAAAGCCGAGAGTCAGTAAGAGAGAAGGAAAACAAGCGAGAATGCTACGAAGAAAAGGTAAAGTGTTTGCGAGTAGCCAAAAAGTATTTCCTATGAAGGAGAATGAAAAAGTAGGCATAAAAAAAGGAGGAGATGAACAAGGAGAAGAAAAAAAAAAAAGCAAGCGAGACACATGGGAGGAACAACACAGTAAGGACAGGAAAATTAAAGGAAAACAGTGTATAAGACAAGAAATTTGCTAGTACTGCTAGAGTACATGTTCCAGGAGATGATAGATAAGAAAAGAAAAGAGGCAGTACAGATCCCCACCTCACAAAACCGTTCCCTCTGTCTAATGCATGTTTCTATCTATGTCTGCTGCTGGGAACAGAATGAGGAGAGTGCTCCCGACTGTTATTACACACCAGCCTCCAAGCAGATTCATTACATTCATCAGTTTACAAGATTAAAACAGCGTTGCTATACATAAAGTCTTTCCATCACCTCTCCAGAAATGTACACTACACTTTTACATGTCCATCTACCTGTGTGGCAAAGATGAACCACTTTTAAAGATCAGGAGCATTCCACTGAAATATGGTAAAGATCCAGATACATACAACTTATTTCATACAAAGGTTCGGATAAGGAGCGAACAAGAAAGAATGGCGACAACAGTTACCTTTTAATGCTTAACCATTAGTTATTAGTTAATGGCTATACAGAAGACAATTTAAAGCGGTTAGGATTGGTTTTCGACTGGCACTTCACTTAAAATAGATCAGACACGTGCATTTTAATGCAGAGAGAATAAACACACACTTCTTTGTCCAATCACATTTAAACATCCTGTTGTTGTCGTCATTAACTCTTTTTTTAAACAAGTCATGTTATCAGTTCTTTAATCAAACGAGAAAGGAAAGTCTGAGAAAACTCTCCCCTTTCTAATCTAACGTCTTCAGCCCTGTAGCTAGACTCTGGACTGATGAGCTGCCTTCAGCTAAATAATTTACACAAATGCAGATGACTGGATAAACTGCAACAGATGATCTGCTACAGAAGCTGTGCTGGGTCATGTTTAGAAAAACTAGAGTCCAGAGGTGAACCAGCTGTTACATAAATTTCTATAAAGATAAATAAGGCATAACATTTCTGACAGAAATGAAGTTAAAAAAAATTAACACACAAACACTAACTTTAATCAATTGTTAAAAAACCCATGGGAATGTTTAAACATCCTGAATATCAATTGATTACCTCCTTACAACTGATTCACACACACACACACACACACACACACACACACACATATATATATATATAGTTCACATTTATTTGACAACACAGTTTGAATTAACCTTCCCACTTTACAAAATACAAAGTATCTCATTTTTATTATATTCAAAATAATAATGACTAATATTGACCCATATAACATCGCAACAGATCTGAGTGACTTTTATTTTTTTCAGATAAATCATTTGTTGTGACATTCAATCAACGTTGAGGTTTTATTTTTTCATGCTGTTTTTGTTTTAGGACAGTGAACTATATCCATAGCAGGTACAGCTCAAAAACTAGAATATAACTGAGAGGTCCTCTTTCTTACACACATGCCTACACTCTGGGTAGAAGTTACTCTGCTCCTAATAACACTTGCTCAGCAATCTGTTATGGAGAGATGTCATTTTCACTGAACCCTTCTCACTTGATCAATTTAAAAAAAAAAAATCACAAGAAAAGTACAAGCAAAAAGTTGATGCTTTTATTAACCATGCGCCTTTATAATTACAGGTACATACAGCAACAGTCTTACAGTTGGGGAGAAAAGACATATGCCATAGTTGAAGGGTACTGGCCCTAAGAAAACTTCTGCAAGGACAACACACATTCACATTCCCAACACACACACACACACACACTTTGTCTCTCTATCTCATTAGGCTGTTCTCCACTCTGTGGGGTGGCAGTGGGCCGGTAGGCAGGGTGGCACTGAGCCGGTTTTCCTCAGGCAGTCAATCCCTGTGCCATCTACACACACACACACACACACACACACCTGTCTCCACTACCACCACCTCCAAACTTCTGCACCCAGCCAATAACGTTCTTTCAAGGGAAGAAGGTCACCCTGACAGCCCCAACCTCTGCCTCATCACAGCCACACACATACAGTCAGACACAATCCAGGCCTTGCCATATCCTGAGCATTCGGAAAGAACTGAAATAATGGTTAAAGGAAAGGGTTTCACTCTACCAGGATATTTCAAGAAGAGTAGAAGCAGCAAGCTAGACAGTGTATTTGTATACAGACAAGAACAAGCCCTGTTATGGGGAGAGGGGACAAGCAGGAAGAGTGCATGAAAACGAGGAAGACAATGAGGTACTAACAAATGCTCCATTGTAAGTGGCTGGGCTTTGATTTATGTAAGGCATGGCTGGCAGGGGGAAGATAATGCCGTTTGAAATGGTTCATTTCAGAAATCTATTCTAAAGCCCTCCGTTTCCTACCTCTCACCTGCTACTGACTCCCACACCCCCCTGCGCACGCACGCACGCACGCACGCGCGCACGCACACACACACACACACACACACACACACACAGATCTGTAGTAGGTAATGACTGTGATATGCAAAAGACAGAGAGAAGGAGAGAACAGAAAGAGAGACGGAAGGAGAAAGAGAACAAGTGAGACAGTGTAAGAGCGCAACATCAAACAAGGGAACTTGTATAAACAAAAAGCAGAGGAATAATCAACAAACACTCAATTCCCCACCGTCCTTTGGTGCGTGCACACAGCCCACAGTCTCCCAGCACAGAGGCTCCATTAATAACACAGTGAGACCTGCAACCCAGGCCATTAAAGCTGCCCAGACGGAGCGAGGGAGCACACGAGGAGGGGGGGGGGACAAGTAAAACATGAGTTCATCACAGAAATAATTCCAATATCCATTATGGACCTAAAATGCGGGTGGGTCTTTGCACGGGGGCAGGTGCTGAAATTAGTTTACTCCGTTGAGAGTTGAGGTAATGGCAGCCAATGAGATTCCCATGCACAACACAGTCACTCTATGAAATAATAATGTGCGGAAAAACAAACCACGTAATAATTTCCCCATTTTCTACTTAGAGACGATGCATCTCTGCTGAGTGGGGTCAACTAACCAAGACTATTACAAGCTTGAGAACAGCAACTAGGGCACCATCCTGATAGGAATTTTATCTTCCAAAGAGAAGTGCATATGCACGGTGACATGGTCAAATGTTTTTGGTGTCAGGAATATAGTGTGTTCAATTATTTTTTTTATTCACATTAATTATTCACAATTACTAATTGTTAGGTATTGTAATTTTACCAAACCATTTATTCCTTATCTGTTGACGCAAAGTATGGCGCATGGTCTTAGAAGGATAGGCTTCCTGTTGGGGCCAAGTATCATCCATGCATTATTCAAACTATTTACTTAGTTTTGCTTTCCCACGCCTTTCCCATTCTTCTCCAGAGACGCTTAACAAAGATCTGCTTTACAGCCTACTGCCAAAAAAGAGGCTCTTAAATTCAGGATCATATCAACTATCTTCCCTGTAATTCCGCTAAAAAAAAAAAAAAAGAGAGAGTTGCTAAAGTACTAGTGAAATTACCGTAAAGTAACAATGCATCTGCAACACTACTGCTGAAATAATCTTATTAGCAGTGTAGTGCAAATCTTTCAATTCAGTCACATTTATTTTACCGTTGGATTATTTCCTTACACAGCATGTTCTCGGCTGATTCGTATATAGATTTAGGTAGGTATCAAAAGATCTCAGATGAGACAAGCTGATCAAGGATTAGATGTGTACTTCACATGCTGCTCTTAATTACTGCATTCTGGTTGCTGCTTCAGCGTTAAGACGCGGGTAATGCTAAGCTGTTTTCATGCATAAAGTTAAGTTCAAGACATGCTTGAAGGCAGAATGTCTGCCTCTGTTCGAGCCAGACACAGTCCTTGCGGCTGCTTAGATCCCGCCTGTGGAGACCAGCAGACACTATGTCTACAGCCACACAGATTAGTGTGTGTGTGTCTCTAAGACAGAAAGAGAGAGCACACCAGAGACACCGTGCAGTTAGTTTATGTGTTGCTGTAGTGACGGGGTCAGGACACAGACCTACTGTAGTCACCTGGGATGGAATGATGCATAACAGCACAAGTCAGGATGGGCCTCTCCTGAGAAAAGTTTCATGTTCTCACTCAAACAGCATCAAGGCAATCCGTGCACTGTCCTCAGCTTGAGAAAGTTTTTACTGTAAGTACCCCTTCTGCCAGGTCATATACCAACCAGTCAGCCATGACTGTACAGTATTCAAGTGTGTAGAGGTGCTTGACAATGCTGTGGTACTAAAGGATGCAGTGGCATCCATGCACACGCATTTGGGCAGTCAGACACAGTAAGTCAATATGACCCTCCAATCCCATTCCCAGACTCAACTAAGATTCTGGGACATTCCTGCTGAAGGTTCAATTAACTTCAATTAAGGAGCACTGGATTTAGATCCAGATCCATAATGGGCAAGTATGAGACAGCATTGCAAGGACAAACTTACCGCATGTTCACACTAGCAAGATACACATAGTTTATCGCTTGTGGGCATCTAGCTATCTCTACTGTTGTCACTTGTGGTCACTCACTCTGCTCACTCTGGTCTTCTGCTGTTGTAGCTCATCCACCTCAATGAGCAATATGTTGTGCATTCTGAAATGCTTTTCTGCTCAACACGGTTGTAAAGAGTGGTTATTTGAGTTAATGTAACCTTCCTGTCAGCTCAAAACATTCACAGCCATTCTCCTCTGACCTTTCTGTCTTTGTATTGTCTCTCTCATTAACAAGTTGTTTCTGCCCACAGATCTGCCACTCACTGGATTTTTGTTTGTTTGTTTTTCACACCATTCTGTGCAAACTCTAGATATTGTTGTGTGTGAAAAATCCCAGGAAATCAGCAGTTTCTGAAATGATCTGGTCCCCCTGGAGCAGAGAGGGTTGAAGGCCTTGTTCAAGGGTTCAACAGTGGTAGCATGGCAGTGCCAGAGCCTTAACTCGCAATCTTCTTATCAGTAGGCCAGAGCCTTAAACACTGAGCCATCACTGGAAGAAATGCGCCATAGGGTTGCTCTGAGGAATCAGTCGTGGCCTAATGGTTAGAGAGTCGGACTTGCAACCCAAAGATGAACCTAAAGGTCGTGGGTTCGAGTCTCGGGTCCGGCAGGGATTGTAGGTGGGGGAGTGAATGACTAGCGCTCTCTTCCACCCTCAATACCACGACTGAGGTGAGACCCTTGAGCAAGGCACCGAACCCCCAACTGCTCCCCGGGCGCCGCAGCAAAAAAGGCTGCTCACTGCTCCGGGTGTGTGTGTGTTCACTTGGATGGGTTAAATGCAGAGCACAAATTCCGAGTATGGGTCGCCACACTTCACATCACAAGCCATGAGTTTTGAATTGTTGCTTTGCAAAATTATACATAGACTGAGTAAATCTCAATTCAATTTTGGCTTCTTGTCACTTGACACCGTCACTGAAATTAATGAGACACTATGAAGAAATGTCAGAATACGCACTGTGTGAGAATGGGTAGTGGAATTTTGATTGCTGCAGCAAGAAGTTGAATGCAAACTTCAGGAATGGCAAACTCTTCTTGCCCAGGCTTTTCACCACAGCATTGCTGCAGACCACCTGCCTCTTCACAGTGAGCGAGCATGTCACGCCCATTGGGGCGGAGTGATATTTCAGCGCTCTGTAGTCAGTGATGGAGTAAAATTTCTCTCGTAGGTACAGCATAACACTGAGGCTGCACCTGAGTCTTCCCTGTTCTGTTCTTCAGAGCTGAGTAGGCACAGGAGAGACTATCCCAGGCCTAATTACCGCTGCTTAATTAGTGTGGGGGCGAAAGCTCGATGGGCCACCTGCAGTCTTACTTCATATGCTGACAGGGAGGAACAAGTGTTAATGTTCTGTATTTATGATAATACTCCCAAAGTGTGTGTGCGTATGTGTGTGGGGGTTAACACCTGAGAAAGCTTCCCTAACCACTCCAGATGAACAGAAGTGG
Organism: Pangasius sanitwongsei; assembly: GCA_037576675.1. Taxonomy (NCBI): domain Eukaryota; kingdom Metazoa; phylum Chordata; class Actinopteri; order Siluriformes; family Pangasiidae; genus Pangasius; species Pangasius sanitwongsei. Next base: position 16,691,087 of record CM075011.1, on the reverse strand, counting down.
AGGAATAGTATGGAGGATAATTACATAAGTGCTGCAATAAGACAAGTAAATTGTACAGGAGTGAGAGAGAGAGAACAAGCACAATTTTGAACACTATGAAATGGGCAATGAATGGGCACACGGATGAAAGTGATTTTTTTTTTCTCAAAAAGTAACCACTAATATAAAACATCATCCTGCTGGTAGAGGGGTATAGACCAGAGCTATCTTCCTTAACCTCACTGTTGTTGTTTTATGAAATTACCAGCATAGTCTTCTGGTGAGAAAAGGTTTTTTTTTTTTTTCCTTCGCTTGTCCTCTTGTTCTGGAAAATTAATGTCTGTGGGCAGAATATAATCCATCAAAAGCTGAAAGCTGAGGACATTCAAAAAATGATAGCAGGAAAGATTAAGTCTCTCCTTATGAAAGTACACACACACAAGAACAAAGACACACAAATATTCATGTAGACATACAGGCTTTAAGGTGGCTGCAGAAACTATGCGGTCAGCAGGCAAATAATTTTATCCTTCCCACTCTTCATCTTGATTTTACCAAAGTAAAGACAAGGTATTGCTAGGTTTAAACACAGGCTATGCTGTTCTTTGGGTTAAAATAAAATTTCAGCCCTCTGGTCCTCAGGTAAGCAGAATGACTAACTTCATATCAATTCAGAAAATAGTTAGAACTAAAGAATTCAGAACCAATCAAGATTTTATCTGGCCTGTGCATATGCACATATGTTTCTTACCAGAACCTTCATCAAAATTGAAACTTAAAAATGTGGACACTGACTTTCATACTGAGAGAAGGATTCCTTTAAACTATGAGGTGAAGTAATTTAATATGCAGGGTGAAATTAATGATTTAAAAAAATAAAAAAAAAACTCTAGTCAGTGCATATCTGTCCCCTTTGGAAGGTCTGTCTCCAGGGGAATCAGTAAGTGATCACCCAAGGCCAATGTAATCACACAGCTGGTCAATACCGAATCAGGCACTGCTGCACCATCAGTGCAAGGTCCTCACACATTAATGCCATGCATTAATTATTGACACTAAATTTAATTTGAAAGGCAAACATACACCTATTCACCGATCAGCCTTTTAATAATCCATACAAGCAGCATGAGGCTTAATCATATTTCTATTGATTAATATACAGCAACTAAGAGCAGTCAGGCATACCTTATGACCCATAAACATATCACCTTCATATCACTAAAGCATGGGGTGAAGAGAAGAACAGGAAAGAGGCTGTAACAGGGCTGAACATCAGTGCAAAATGGCAAGCTTGATCAGAATACCCATTCAAAGACAGCGTATCTGGAGGAGCATTTGCTTCAAGGTGAGAAAAGATAAATGAATCAAAATGAAATAAGGAAGGGAGAGACGTTAAGAAAAGGGTCAAACCCTGTCATACATTCCTTCTGCTCCATCAAGCTCTCCTTCCATCAGTGTACTAATCTAATGTGGGAAAAAGGGACAAATCTCTAAAGTATGTCCTTCAGTGAAAGCAGGCAGAGACAGAAAGAGAGCAAAAAAAAAAAAAAAAAAAGAAAAAAAAAAAAAAGAAGAGGAGCTCCGGGGCTGGAGATCATCTTTAACACTTAGCAGTGACTGGATCAGAAATAGTTTGCCACCCGCCGCTGGCGGTTATGAGTGGAAGCCATCAGTCTGCAAGCATGCGAGAGTGAGCCATCACAGCACCTTGATTTATGAAAATAATGAAATATGTACGACTGACAGCTAGAAGGATCACCGTAGAGGTTTTATTCTAATTCACTTGTCCTCTTTGCAAATCACACATCACCTGTGGCATGTCAATGTGGTTGGTTTTTTTCTTTTATTTTTTTTAAACAGGCACACAAAAGTCTACTAACGAAGAGTACAGGCCACAGCCACCAGCCATGGAACAAAACACTACCATGGTTTACTCAATATGATTTTTAAGCAGACAATATATGTATATTGTTTTGGGTGGCTGCTTCAATATCGCAGTTTAATATCACAGTTTATGCCTCCCAGCTAGACTGCAAGTACTGCACACAGTGTTAAAGTTAAGATCTTCACAGCCTTTTAATAAATGCTTGTAACATCACCAGAGCCCTCCCTTTGATGCACTCTCCATTATCTGGAGAAACTCTCTTTAACGAATCAGATTATGAAAACCTCATATTAAAAGCCTCTCACGTAACAAAGAACTCAAAGGCCCCATCCAGCTCTTTCACCTCCTGTCTGAGGTTTCAATGAAAGCCACAATATCATTGAGCGGAGGCCCACCTCACTAGCCGCTAAGGCAAAGGGTTGCCGCTGTAATCTAATAGATATTGTATTGCTTACAGCAGTACATGCATAGGGAGTGGTGCTCTTTTCAATGGGCCCTAAATGGGAGATGAATAGAGTCAGGCATTCTGAAGGACGCCTAAACTTAATTTGAGTGAGTTAAAAGGTTGGAGATGGTATTGAGCGGCTTGGACGGAGCCTGGGCGTTAGCAGGGCCGTTTCACTGCCATTTCAATGGGCTCTTTTCCTGTTAAAGGCCTCCTTGCCAGGCCCATCTCATTTTCTTTAAAAGCCCATGCACCACCTTAAAGCATTATTAAAACAGTGTGAGAGAGTATGAGGTTAGCCTGGAGAGCCCAGGACACTGCGACACATGGACAGTCACTTATGGTACACTGCAGTTCCAGGCAATCCATGGTCGGTACAGATAATGAGAATGATGATGGAGGCAATAACTTTGAATCAATGTGGCTCTTAACAGAATGCATTGTTTTGGGATATATTACATTTTCCTGTCAGTCCCTTTAAGGCCCTTCAGAGGAGAGCAGTCCCTGCAGTATCACTGTATGCTGTGTCCTCTAAAGCAGGCATGCTGGACCAGTGTGTGAACACAGATACTGTATGTAAATCCAAACAAAATACATCATCTCTGTGTAAATGTCAAAAGTGTGTGTTTTTGTTTTCTTTAGTTTTTTTTTTTTTATATACCACAAATAGTACCAGAAGTCTTTTCTGTTTTACCAGAAACATTTGTCTAAATAATATGAAAAATACTGAAGCAAGCGGGATGTAATGACATCATCCAGGTGCATTTCAGTACAACCAGTAATACGATGCACCGGTTTTGTAAAGGTCTGTGGCGGTTTTAGAAACAGTCTTGTGTTTTTACACTAGTTAAAGTGCTTTCAAAGTTTACAGTAAAACACAAGAGAGGACATGGCAGAATGAAGATTAAAGATGATTACATCCTAAGTAGCAGGAAGGTGGAACATACTGCAGATTTTAACTCACCAGAATACCTTACACACTCTGTGCAATTCAAATTAAGAAGAAATATGCTCTTCCTCTTCTCTTAACTCTTCCTTCCTATCAGCTCGGTCAGTGGCATCTGAATCAGACCTTCCCCTCTCTCTGATTCTCTTTGATAAAGGAAGAAACGGCGCTAATCTCTGCATGCTAACTCTCACACTTGCATGTATTATTTAGTGGTGGCTTTTTATCACTGAAGTGCTTGTACTAACTTTTGTGGAGCAGACCAGGATTAATAAAAAGTGGTATAATGTCTTTTTGAACACGGTATGAGTTCCTGTTTGTGTAGCTTCAGACCCTGTGTTTGCTCAGTAGAACTGATACAGTAGGGAGCTGTAACAGGATAAAATGTTTCATTTCCAAGAAGTGGAAAAAAAGAAAATGTGTTTCTTCTAGTCTTAAATAATGCGAGTCAGTGGTGTTATACAAGTACACTGCTGCTCCTCTGCAGATTGGCTCGTACAGCAGAATGCAGCTAGTTTTTAGATGTCAGCACCTGAGGATCCTACACGGGGTAGGCAGAGAGAGTCATAATGAGATCATAGTCATGATGAGATTTATCAAGAGTGGCCACTTTGTATGCAGTGCAGCCTCAGGTGCGGGCTCTCGGAAAATCTGCACTTTTTTTTTATAGATTGTGTAATGGATAGTATTAAACGATTTCATTGTAGAATAAATCATACATCAAAATACAACCTATACGAGACTATCAAGTGACAAGGAACATGAACAATTTGCATGTAGCATTGCGCGCTTCCTCAAATCCGCAGATAAATGTAGAACTTAATGGTGTACATGATAATTTATTAGTAGGTTTAAAATATTCATAAATATCGAATTAATCATTTATAACACATCTTTAAATTAACGGGTGTCCTTGAAGTTCTACTTACAATGAATTGCCTCAACGGACTGAGTCCCCTGTGGCAATTTTATATGTGCTACTAACAAATTTCAGCTCCAAATATTTTGTGCATATTTGAGTGGAAATTGCATGATGTCTTTAACAAGAAGACTGAGTTTCACTGGAGTGTCTTCAAACATCCAAAAAGCACATTTCAGTCTGCTAAACTAAATGTGAGGTAGTAAAGGCCAGAGATAGTAAGGGTTAAACAGGTTTGTTGTTGCTGTGAGTTGACCTGTTTCTTGACCTCGTCTGAGACTACAGTGATAACTGCAGCCCCTCCTGGGTTAAACCGGACTTACACAGTAACTAAAACAACAAAAGCTAAGCACTTAAAGTTTTCTTTTCTGATGAAGACGAGAATAGGCTAATAGTTCCATCACCAAAACTGAATAGTCCAAATCCAAAGTCTAATATCGGCTTCTGCAATTACAGGGGTGGAAAGTAACAAACTACATGCGCTCTTGTTACAGGATATGAGTGCATGCTTCACTGTAATGGTTTTTTTTTTTTTTTTTTTTTTGCGTATAATGAAATCATAGTACTTTTAGATGATTTTTGTGCATATTTAATATACAAAGTAAAAAGTAATGAAGCATTTAACTCCAGAAGACAATTAAAAGACAGTATGTGCAAGTTTCAAATCATTTTTTGAGATTATTTTTGAGATCCAATCAAAAATAAAGTAGTTTCCTGCCGAATGTCTACACTTCAGGCACCAAATGTCTTAGATAGTGGAGACAGATGAGTATCTCTGGCCCAATTTATCAGGTATCTTCAGTTTTAAATGCTTCAAAGGAAGCAGCGCGATAACGATCTGCAAATTATGCGAACCAAAACCCGCGGAGACATCTGCATTTCACGGCTCAACATCCAACCTGCGGAAACATGTACAGGTAAGCCATTAGCTAGCTGAGTGAACTAGACTAGCTAGGCAGATCTTTTGATGTTTTACATTATGAAAGCTCTGTATTAAACTTGCGATGTAACTTCGATGTTCGGCAGCTACTACCACAGTAAACATTTTGGAGAAAAAACAGTGAAGAGTTTTGTGTGTATATTTCACACAGCTGATCTGTACTGGGTTTGCCCTAACCCTTCAGGGAACAAAGAATATGATGAAAATGTTGAAACTAAAATTTGCTCCATCAATTCAATTTTATTTGTATAGTGCTTTTAACAATGGATATTGTCACAAAGCAGCTTTACAGAAATATACAAATTCAGAATATAAATTTGAAATTTATAAATTTATCCCTCACTCCAACACTCTCATGTTTGCCCGGTGTGCCAAAAAGTTAATGCCTACTGGAATGTTCCTGCCCCCTTACAAATGTAATCCCTTGTGCTTTCCTGTAAGACACAAGAGTTATCAGAGACAACAGCTGTTGGGGTAGTGTGGGCTTTCGTGCTGGCAGGACGTTTCTGGCAGGAAGTAAGATTTTGGCACCACAGCCCATCTTTAAGAAAGAAAATCAGCGAGCATCTGTACACACTTATCAAACAGTCTTATCTATGGATTACCACCATTTACCATGGACCTGGAATCTGAAATGAATCATTATCTCAGAAGAGTTGATTTTCAGGAAGATTCTGACAGAAATTCTCTCCCCATATCAGTTAGGCTTCTGAGCAATCAAAAATGGGCACAACATTGGAGTAACTTTTCTTAATCAATGCTTTCATGGCATAACAATTACAGGGATAGCTGACATTTACCCAAACATGCATGCATAGGACAACGCAATGGGTTACATTCCAAACAATATAGGCCTTCAAACCTAGTTTTCACAATAACAGTTCCTTGCCTCCACACCACAAGTCATTACTCAGAGTCAAAGTTCAGAAGATCAGTTGCTGTGATCTGAGATCCCTTACAGCACTGCTGAGGGCAAAGAATAAGCAGGCCTGTGATTTAGCTTCTGGGGAACATGCCTAGGAGCACTGTACAGCACGGATGATTTAAGCAGTGCTTAAAAACAGGATATCCAAAAAGCCCTTGAGGCATGCATGCATACATACAGATAGGCAGTCAGACAGACAGACAGATAGATAGATAGATAGATAGATAGATAGATAGATAGATAGATAGATAGATAGATAGATAGATAGACTTATGTTCCTATCTTCCTATGGACTGAAAAGAACATGCAAGTGGACTGGCTTCTTATAGACATACACACACCAACATGGCAGCATTCACATCTGATTTTAGTCTCCATCACCAAAAGACATTTAAAGGAGAACAGCACTGCAGTGTCAGTAGTCATGTGATTAATTGTCCAGACCACAAAACAAATGTTCAAAAACAGAATATGACATTTTGCAGTGCAATTTTAAAGACACTGAATAAGGGACACCTTTAACGGGAATGTACAAATCAGTGTGAGCTAGCTAGCTAGCCAACGTGCTATACAGTGAGTGTGGCCTCTTCAGGATCTATTTGCTAGCAGAGAAAAAAAATAAACAGAACATTTGACCATATTGTGTCCAAAATGTCAGTAACTTGATATTAATTTCTTGTTTATAGAACTGTTGCATAAAAGCAATACTGCACTCACAATCATGCAGAATTCTGAAGAATTTTCAAAGCCAAAAAGTAAAAAATAACACATACAAGTGTGCAGTGAAACAACTACTCCTTTTCCCAACAAGCAGAAGGTCAAAGTTCAACCAGTCCGACAGCCAGTCAGATTGCACTAGACAACAACCAAGTTGAAAGAACACTCATTCCCCGATGAGAGAGGCACTTTGCGGTAGCCATGCTCCCAAAGATAGTAGCCTTCGCCTACAAAGATTATCTCGTTTGCACAAAGCAAATCCCAATGCAAAGCCAAATTGAACTGAGATAGATGGGTATGCTTAGTGAAAATAGTTTACACCTCATCTCAAGTGAAATTGAACTTAAATATTAATTTATTTTTTATAGTCAAAGTTATGTTTTTCAAATACCCATATATTTCCATGGAATTATAACGTTTGTCTAGAAAGTGGTGAACAATTTTAAAAAGCCTGCACTACTTGCATAAATTTACTGAACTAACTTTACTTTGGTGTTAACACATTATGTCTTGTTTAAGACTCAAAACTTAAAGTTTAAGGACCTGTAACTTGACTTGGACTTATCAGTCTTGACTAGACGGGACCTGAATGCCAAGACTTGAGACTTCTTTGTGACTTGCAAAACAATGACTTGGTCCCACCTCTGCTGAATGTTCAAAAACATACCTTAAAAAACATACAGTCACCAAATCCAGACTGGAACTGTGTCCCTGTAGACTGTTTGAAAACTATTTGAAATGTGTTTCAGATATTCAATGAAGAATTTGTAATTCCATTATATCTCGGTACACTCTTAGAAAAAAAGGTTCATCACGGGCTTCTTTGAGTAGTTAAGGGGTCTTACCTTTTTAAAAATGTTTAGTTTGCAACCCTTTCTGACTAGGCACCTTTAGCTAGCTCATAGCTGCAACACAGACTTACAGTCAACTAGAGAATTATTCTCCAGAATTATTATATTGAGTGATAACATTTTATATTATATATATACACGCATAGATAGATAGATAAAAAATCCAATTTCTATTAATATGCAAACCTGAAACACCCCCAACCCTCTTTTCATGGTAAAAAGTTTTAATAACAGAAAACAAGCACCATTTTGCACTGAGAGAAGCTAACATCATCTATGGATCTATGTTTAAGCATCAGGTTGATGGAGTGCCAATGGTTCAATGACAGCTTGTGGCAGATGTGTCAGAATGGTGAGTGTAGTTATCGACTTACATTTTCTATATATCAATTGCTAATTATAAAATGTCAATTGGCCAGTGGCTAGTCACTTAGTTAACTATCAACTTCATCATTGGATTCATGATGGATATCTTACAATAGAAATGGATTTTGCATGTATGATCCTCACGTTACACTCTAGGGTGTTCAATGTTTAGGGGTAACTTCTGTGAAGCTAAGGCAGCAGCTCCCGCTATAAACTGAAATCATACAAGCTATTGTTTCACACCCTATGCAGTGCGTTTGTATAGAGCACATGTTCCAGCCCGGGTCCTGGCTCTTCTTCTGTCCTGCACATTTTAGAGTTGTCTCTGCTCTGACACACCTGAATTCAACTAATCAGCTAACTAACAGACCTTCCTAAGTCGAAGAGGGTGTGTTCAGAGCAGGGAAAACACGAACAGGGGATACCCATTAGAAACCCATTTGCAGTTCAGCCAATGAACAACAACTAATTTTGTGTCAACTGACCTCGATATGCTATGTACAAGCATGCATGCATGAAAACAAGATCCTATTAAGTAACATGAAGCTACTATTTAGCTATTTTAAACCTGAAGGTTGTTTTTCTAGCTCAGGTTTTACCAACAAAGGGTTGGGATTTACAGGGGGTTTGTGAGACTGTGATGGAAATGTCAATGACAGGATAAGATACATTTTAACATTTTAAGTAAATAATGAAATTAATTAAAACCATTAACACTGTAGCATTTCACTGTAACATTATAAGTAAAAAGTGATAGAAGTTGATTGAATTACTTTTGGTACATGTCATGAGATGACAGTTCTTAGCACGTGAGAGTTAAAAATAAATTATTAGTGTTAGTTAGCTAAATCATTCTTTGTGGCTAAAAGCGTCTTCATCTTTAGAAGTCCTTAAAATCATGTGAAACGGACAGATACATAGTCAGTAACCGCAAATGACAAGAGCAACAAAATCTCCAAAGTGGTAAACTTTCTGTAAGTACACTGAGGAATATTTCGTATTTGGATTTACGTGCATGGACAGTGACACGGTGATTTGCACGGCCTGCATTTTCATGCTGACTTCTCTGATAGGCTCCTATATTTTATGACACAGCCCCTCAACACTTGCCTCTCATGTTCTCAGACCTAACTTTGAAAGCTCAGTGATGTTTTCAAGCCGGACTCGAGTGAGAGCGGTCATGTCTGACTGGTAGAGTTTTTGAATGTATACATCATACACAATCTCAAAAAAAAAAAACATAAGCCATTGCGTTCCAGACAGCTAGCCAGCTAATGTTAGCTAGTTAGCTAAAAGCCAGCCTGGAGAACGTGATTTGGCTTAGATATGAATTACACAGAAAACACTGATCGGGTAATAATAATATACACATCAGAGAAAACCAGACACATGAGGTTTTTTTTCACCACTCTGTCTTTTAGCTAGTATTTAAACCCATACCAGTCTCTTTGACATTATCTAAACTGTGAGTTTTTCAGCCCTCGATCCGTTAATAAATGGAAACAACAGCCCCAAATGTCCTTAAACTAATGTCCTTCATCTTACCTTGATTCTGATGTCCTTATATGGCAATCTAGAGATGAAGTATTTAGTACAATGTGGGAAAAAAATCATCTGTCAAGAATTTAGATGTGTTGTGAATTGGCTCTAAGCACATTCTCAAAGAGCGTAAAGGAGAAGGAGAGAGAGAGAGAAAGAGAGAGAGAGAGAACATTTCTCTTCAACTGTCAATCTGTCAAAGCACATGAAGACTGCATTTATCATATCAGTGCTGTGTGACGGATTTTCATCTGAAAGACAGCAACAGCCTACATCTTATTTATCTGTAATACTTATGTCTCTAGTTCCCGGTCATTTTTTTTATTCTGGAAAAATTAAGAAAAAACATACATCAAGGTCTTTCTTAGATTTTCAACTCTTAACCACTCTCAATTTACTGCAGGACCTCCAGTTCAAACCTATACAATTCAGTTATGAATAAAGTAACGGAAGCAGTTAGGCAAACGTGAATATCTGTATGTTCTGTGGTAGTGAGGTGAAAAGAACAGCAGCCTGCATTTACCATGAACGCAAACAGGAGACCTGAGCAACTCAAGAAAACAAGTCTACGATTTATCGTCTTTCTCAGAGTTAGACAGAAAGTATGCGCATCTATGAAAGACAGAATGGGGCTAACGCAGGAACGTATGCATGTGTGTGCAAGTGTGAGATGAAGCACTAGTGCGGGGTTTGAGCTGACCAGGCAGGTTAACAGTGCAGGGAAGACATGCCTGGCACCAGTGAGTTGCACTAATACACTTGGCAGCCAATTTTGGGTCAAAGCTTAATACTCTATGGGGTAGAAGGACACTGAGTAATCTGTATTCAGTCTTGACTTTGTCCACAACTGATACGCAACATTAGCCGCTAACTCACTCTATAGACTAGTGTCCTTCAGTTTATATTACTTTATGTTAATAGAAAAAAATTACATACAACATCATTTGTCATTGTTAGTTGGGGCTGTAGACGGCTGATTTATATGCATGTGTTTACGGTAGAGGGGGCGGAGGTAAGGCGGGGCAAGTGGGGTGAGGTGTCTTTTCAGAATTTATTGATCTTTGATCCAGCCCCCACCTTCCACCACCTTTCCTGCCCAGGGTCTCCTGATTAAATCACCAACAGGCTTTGGAACTCGGTTACACTAGTGGGAACTAAAGCAAACACGAGTATTTACAGTACACACTCAACTAAAAAGCTGAGGTTATCACACCATTAGGGTCCTTTTGATTAACTTTTGATTAACTGAATAACACTTAAATATTTTATTCTCAAAGCCACTGCTAAGATCTATAGGATCCTTTATAACAGAATAAGTCGTTACCTATGAATCCTATATCCTGCGTCTAGGCTCCTGCTGCCTGAAATCCTGTCTGATACACTGTGCAGCCTTTCTGATCGTCCATCCCACTCACACTATATACACATACCTAAGTCAGATGACACACACCTCCACTCTCGCCACAGTGCTGGCCCTGAGACAGACAGACAGGTTAGTCAGACAGCCAAATCAGTGATCAATACAGTCTTTGTGCCGGTGCGTCTACACACACAGAGTGAGACTACAGGAGCCGTCTGGTGCCATCGCACACTAAAGTTTCTCCTTAAAACACATAGACACAACACACCAATAAGTTGGGAGTCTTAATGCCATTCCATCCTTGAGATTTCTTCTATTTTTAAATTTATTTTATGAGTTAATTAATTTGTTAAGCTTGACTATCACATACACCAAGTAGACACGACTAAAGTGTAGAACAACAGCTGATATATTCAAGCAGACATCTGAACAGAATGTTTTTATTTAAGACTCTTCTGTTAATTAACTGTCTCTAAATGCTCCTACATTAATTACAAAAGGCATTGCACAGCATTGTGCTGATATAACATTCCTAATGAGAGCTCATCCATGCTAATTGGATTTATTGTGTCATTATTTTCCCACTCTCTGTAGTTTTAACCTTTAATTTCAAACCAATTACCCATACATTACGGTGTATATTTAATGTGCTTTGTACACTTAAAACAGTAAGATGTCTGAATTACCAGGATTCAAATATTTCTATAGTCACATCTCGTCTTAAAATATCCCCCAGATAACAAAGACACATTGTCCTTTTTGTATGGATTGGAAAAATCGACTCTAAAAACAAACAAACAAACAAAAAAAGAAAAACAGTTATCTAACATAAGTAGCTGTGAAGAGCGCCTGTTAGTCCCGTCCAGAGAGCACCCACTTGAATCAACCCTCTCCAGAGGCCACAGGCTTCTATAAACACTGGCCTAGAAGTGTATATCCACATATTCTTCTCTCAGCACTCAGAAATGCAAGCTTTATAGCTCTGACTATGGATGTATGGATTGATATTTGTAAAACCAATGGAGTGCTAAATCGCTTTGGTATTTCTGTAGGTGTTGGGAATTAATGCCTGCCTCTAACAATCTTATGTACAAAGTGTGTAATCATATCAAGTCCATCATAATAGTGTAGTGCAAATTACACTACAAAGAGACAGAGAGCGAGAGAGAGAGAGAGAGAGAGAGAGAGAGAGAGAGAGAGAGAGAGAGAGAGAGAGAGAGAGAGAGAGAGAGAGAGAGCGATTAGATTAGTCTTACAGGTTATAGTAAAACAGTCTGCAGCCTTCAAATGATGTGACTTGTGAGGTCAAGGCTAAACCGTCGAGCCCTGACCTTACTCCCCTTTCCAGTGTACAGCAGTCTGACATTTTCAGGTCACTCAGTGAAAACAGCATGGTCTCTGTTGTCTGCTAATTATTTAGTTAAGGTAACCTACAGTCAGAGACGACGGCATCGTCTCTACCTCACACACCCACACACATACAGATCTCCCAGTGGGGGTGAAGGGTGAAGGACAGTTACGGTGTTAGGAGAGGAGAAGAGATCTAGTTAATAATTCAGTGTGGGGAGCCGGCTGGGGCCTGGGGAGAAAGGGCAAGGAGAGCTTGTCAAAGAGTCAATCAAAAAGACCCTGAACACACTGAGGTAAGGTCCAGCCACCCAGGTCATGAGCTGCTTCACCACAAAACCCACACACAGCAGGGGTGCAAGAGAAAGGTAGAGAAAAAGAGAGATTTTATATATATATATACATGCAATAGAAAAAATAAACACCTGCGTGCTTTGGGGGTTTGACTACATTTGCACAAGCAATCACAATCACACCCTCCCTTCCCATGTCTTTGCCACCACAATTTAGCCATATTAGAATCAGTTTTCCCAGAGGGCATTTTGCATGAAGCTGTGAGAACAAGCAGTGGGCTAAAAGGCTCTGCTCCTGATGATGAAAGCTTTGTTGAGCAGCAAATGCCTTGGTTATGCACAAAAACAATTAGAAGGAAATAATTAGGCTTCTGATAAACAATGAGATAATTGCAATGATAGAGGGTCAAGCTGAGGTCTGAACAACTCCCTCAATCAAATCCTAATTCAGCAGGGCCAAAGTAGAAGCTAAGCACATAGCCTAAAACTATACTACTGTTTTGACAGTGTTTCTTTGGAAATTCATATCCAATGTTTTCTATTTCACATCACAATGTCATCTTTCTCAGTGTGTAAGAGAGGAGAGAGAAGTGAGAGAAGTGAGAGTGGTAAGAGAGGACAGCAATCCTTTCCTTATCATTAATTGGTGCGAAATGGATGAAAGTTACAAAAATTGCAATTAATCCAACAATATATTAAATAACCATATTCAAAGTTTAACTGAAATATCTAGGTAACAATTTATGTGGAATGCAAAATTATGTTGTAATATTTTAAAGCAGTATCAGGCAATCTGTATACCATCTGTACTCTGTAATTGGAGTGTGTCCATATTTGTTACTACTTCATGGAAGTCATGCAATTCTAGTGGAGCAGCAAAAGTATAGTGATTATTAGATGGTTGCGGATCTCCATTGACTGGAATGTCACTTCTATGTGCAAAAGCACTATATATGCTATACAATATCCTTGTCACTGACCTAGCACCACACCCACAAAATCCCCTCCCACTGTCCTCTCTATAAAAGGTTCCACTCCAAATACATGCAAACTTCCTCCTCAAGCCTTTTCTACCATCTGCATCCTCAGCTGCCAAATACTTTGCCACCTTCTTTGAATCTAAAGCCAGCCCCTAAACCCCATCCCCAGACATCTCCTTTAGACCATCTCCCCCTCACTCACCTCTGCACTCACAATATCAATACATTCAACCCATTACGATCAGAGAACTAAAGACCTGTCTCCCTTGTCTCCAGTTTTCATTGAGCGCACTGTCTTCAACTAAACAACTTCTTTTCTTTCACAGAATGACCTGTTAGATACCAACCAGTCTCACTGGTGACAAGGCTTTGGTTCTTACACTGCTGGATCTATCTGCATCTTTTATTTATTCCATTTTCTCCCAGTTTGGTCGTTTGTTAATTCGTATCCACTACTTAGCTCTACCCTATCGCATGACAGCTACCAACTGGGAGAGTAACATCCTTCCTTTGAGACACCCATGATTGGCCAGCATCTCTCTAATCAGAAGGGGAGAGACTAGTGCCATCCTTCCCACCCATAAAGCAATTTTGCTCTCTTGGACTCATGGCCTTGAACAACTATGGCATCATCAGGATTCAAACTCATGCCCTCCCAATAATATGACCTCTCTGGAGCCCCATCAGCCTTTTACATGAACACGAACTATCAGATTCATCTGACCACCATCTCCAACCTTGACATAGCAGGAATCGCACTTCAAGTACTACTTCTCAAAAGATTCTTCAGGTTATTGTGGAGGGGCAAGAAGTCCATGCTGCTTTCAGGTTTGTTCAGCGTAATATCAGAACTTGGAATATGTGACAACACCTCATGCATGTTATATGACAACTTCTCACGCTCCTGGTACATGTCACAGGTCATAGTCCACTACATCTGGCTGATCCAAAGCGACTTACACTTGAGACAGGATACACCTGAGCATTTGAGGTTTAAGGAGCTTGCTCAAGGTCCCAACAGTGATAGCTTGGTCTTGCTGGGATGTGAACTCATGACATTCTGATCAGTAGTCCAGTAGCTCAGTGCTACAACAGCCCAATGTCACAGCGCCACCTTTGCCACTTTCTGTTGGTCAGCCTGTAGATAATTCTACACCCTATGGCAATACCACCCTCCTCACTGGCTCCCTGTAAAGTATGTGCATCAAGATAAAGTCCTTTATGCTTGCCTATAGAGAACTGCTTGCTTTGTGATGAGTGTAACATGAATTGCTTTTGTGCGCTCAAACAGCTAGATGCCTGGATTGTAAACTGCTTCAAGTCACTGTAGATAAAAGCATCTGCAGAATGAATAAATACAATGTGAATGTAATATCATATCACAGCTGATTAATATAAGGTATTATAATTTCTAGCTCTTGCACACAATCACCCAACTCTGTCCTCTGTAGTTTCCCCAAGTTTATACCCCCTGGAATCTGAGCTTCACTACTGCTTTTGGGACATCACATGTCACATCCTCTTCCTAGAGCCATCCTTCTAATATTCCTACTCAGCACAAGTAGAAAGCCGGCAAGTTTACTGGTAATACAGTAAATACTTTCGCTTAGAAACAGAGTTTCAGTGTCAAACAGCTCAGGATAGTGTGAATACAGTTAATCTATTAGAACGGTATGACTAGAGTAACTCCATTAGAACAGTGGGAGTATAGGCAGTCTATTAGAGTGCAAGCACAGAGAGGGTGTCAGTGATGAATGGTTCAAATGCAGTGAGGGAGATAGAGAGGGAACTGTGTGCTTATCGAGCCTGTTGGGCCCTGGATTTACAGGCACCCCATGACCTGGATCCAGTTTGAGTCTAATGACCTTCAGCCCTCTCTTAGATGTACACACACACACACACACACACACACACACACACAGACTAAGAGGCAGTCTGATTCCTACATTGGAGTTAATGGTGTTTTTTTCCAGGTGAGTGAGTTGCCATTTCTTGTTGAGAGGAATTAAGATGTTAGGTTAAATGATGAGCACAGCACTGTTAACTGCCTCTTCTCCCACACACACATGGACCATCCAACTGGAACAATAATTGGCAAACCCACAAAGATCACAGATCGATATGTTTAGAGAGCAAGGGTGTAACGATATACAGTATGATGGTATAGCATGGGAAGGTAATCTAAAATAATGGTATATCATTGCTTGTTATACTGGTATCGATGGCATTACACAGTTGTTAATTGTTAAAGGTTTACATGTCATTTATTTACTTACCACACCCAGTCCATTAAAAAAAAAATCGCTGTTCACAAACTTCCAAGAGTTATCAGTATGTCTTAGCAGCAATGTTGAATTCAGTGCCTTTCTTCACATTAGTTCTCCATCAACTATCAGGTAAATATAAGTCTAATGAAAGCAAGAAACCGTGCCTTTACTATAGTAAGTCAAATCCATAATGCACATAAAAGGTTGGAATTAAAGACATATGCCAGAGTCACCATTGCTTAATGATTTTAAAAAGAAAATCTATGAAGTATAATGACAGAAACGAATACCTCCACAGAAGAAGCTATTAAAGTAAACAGTAATGATAATACTTCCATTTCCCTGTTTAGGCAGGAAAAAAAACCACTGAAATCAATCTGTGCAGCGTTTTGGAGCAGAGCGAAGCGTGTCGTATAGAACATGTCAGGCTCTGAAATGAAGCCGTTTGAGTGCATACTCTTTTTCCCGCTGGCTGCACAGCTCGCTCCGGCTCAGCGCAGACACTCAATAGCCACAAAATGAACAGCCTTGTTTTGCAGCAGCCAGAGCCGCAGGCTTGAGCAACCCCCATATCGGGAAAATAACACAAACATGTCATTATCAGCGCTAAAGATATGATTAAAAGAGCGCTCAGGCTCCATGCAGCCCAGTGCTACGAAAAAGATCCTCACTCCCAGTGGCAATTTAACATGGGGCTTGGGGACTCCATCTCTCTGCCACTCAACGAACACAAGTCTGGCTATCAAAAAGAGTCGGAGGTACGGCAAAAAGGAGAGAGAGAGAGAGAGAGAGAGAGAGAGAGAGGGAATAAAACCGAACGAAACAAGCAATGGAGAGGCACCGTGGGGAGAGCTGGTTGTTGAGAGAGGTAATAAAGCACTCATTCCTGGTCTCTCCCTCCATCCGCCCCCACTTGGGACTCAGGGCTGGAGAGCAATAAGAAAGGGGGATAAAAAGAGAGAAAATGAAAGCCTTTTTCTGAAAGAGTGGGCGAACAGAACGTGTACACACAGATGCTTGCTCACACACAGATACACTGGGCTCCCCAGTCCCGAAATGAGATAGGAGCCTCCTCTTGAGGCATGGCTAGATAGAGTGGAAGAGTGCACACAGAAATGAAGGCAAACTAAAGAAAGCCATCATATCACTCCCTCTAACCCATGGCGGAACCCTGTGGCCCAGTGAGGTAAAGCCGTTTAAACTCCCAGCCCTCCCATACTCCCTTTCCATCTATCCCAGCTTCCACCACATTCCCAAATTCCCATTGCTCCTCTCGACTTCTTGGAAGACTGCTCCCCATTTGCTGCCTCTCTCCTCCTCGTCTTTATTAAAAACAAACAATCCAGGGCAGCCAATTCACTTCTGCTCAACTGCAAAAAGCCCTGGATTTTGAAATGCAGTGTGGAAATGTGTTCATGTTTCATTGTAAATTTATGAAGTCTCTGAGCATGCCACCCCTCTCTAGGGTGGGGTGGGGGGTGGGGGTGCTAAATGAAAGGAGCAGGCAGTCCAGATTAATATCATTTCACAGTGCTCCAATTGCACCAACACTTTAGAGTACAAAAAAGCAGGGGGCGGGGGGTGGTCAGGGTGAGGATTCTGCTGCCTTTGATTCTCTGGGACTTGTATGGGAGAGGACTGTGATGTCGTGTAAAGAGTGTAAACGCATACTGAGCACCTCTTCATTAATTTATGTGAAGGGAAGGCAGCTATCATGTCTTATTAGAGCAGCTTGGGACATGGTGGGAGAGAGGTGAATAGAGATCGAGCACTGTCTTTGACTTCTTCTCGACTGGTCTGTTCTAATACATGGAAGGGGCAACTGTGCAAATGCATATGGATCTAGCTTTTACCAAAACTCTGCTTTGATTTCCTGCCTCCATGTTGGTCTATTTTCAAATTTGTACACAAAATGCAAATGGGAAATCTATAATAAGAACTCCAACCCTGCGTTCAGTGATAGGCAAGTGTTCATTGTCTTTCAATTCTATGCAAATTAGGTATGGTCCGGTAAAGTGACAAATCCAAATGATTGGCTTAAATGATTCCACAGACCAAACCTATGGTCCAAGTGGTCCAATCCCCCACTCACAACTTTATTTCCCACCTAAACTTCCCATTTACTGGTTTACACGCAAAAATGAAAAAAAAAAAAAAAAATTGAACCATTGTTTCATCTGATCATGTCATATTCGACCTCTCATTAAATGCGTATAAAAAACATTAGGAAGAAAAACAAAGCTTGGAAGGAAGTAGCAGAGATCGTTGGTGCCTCTAGCCAGTGCATGTAGCTAACAGATTTAGCTTGCTTCTCTAATCTGCCAATGGAGCCAATACAAAGCATAGCATGTAAAGTAAATCAAACAAATAACTGTCACACTCATTAGTGCATTATTTACTTAAGTTTATCGAGTTAGCTTTAGAAGCAATATAGCTACTACCATTTCTTATCAGAAAGCTGTCCAGTGCATACCCACAAGTGACAAACTACAAGCCACACAAGTGACTTGTCTCTTGCTACTGTGAACGTAAGGCAAAGCACCCTTGATGTGAAAGATATGTATATTTATGTTTAAAAATGATCACATTCATCACAAGAATTGATAGGAACTAAAAAGATTCTTAACTGTTATAGATCTCTTATACTTCAGCACAAAGCATCTGGGTTAGTCTGAAGAAGCACTTCAACCAACTGGTTCAGTTAACTCTCCCACAGAAGTAATGCAGTCAGTGCCCCTGCACTCTCCAGTGTGCGGAGCTGTTAATTAAATCTATTCTAGGTCACAAGATAAATGGCTGTGACTCTAAAGTGTTAGCCCCACACCAGCAAAGAAAAAATAATAGTGCTTTTCACCAGATTTGATGGATTTAAATGAAAAGCGTCATTAATAAAGTCAAGCAGTTGAGGGTAAAAGCACACTATTAATAACAGTGTTTTATGACTGCAAGGGATATTGTACATAACAACACACGTCTGTAACTACAAAGGGGAGGGGTTTGGGGAAAGCCAAGGCAACTGAACAGGAGTATACAGAAGCATGAAGAGCATGATGTACAACACCTGTGGGCTGCTTTATCATGCTTAAACTGTCTGAACACACAGACTGGAGTGGAAGCGTGTCCTTGTCTAGTCAAAACCTAGGGAACATTAACAGGTTTACATTACAGGTTTAGCATTAAACAATTCTGGCTTCCAAAATAATTATTCGTTTTGAAATTATATTCAAAAGACGTAATGCTTTAAAGCATCTAGATAAAGCTGGAACACTGTCTAAGGAGCAGTGAGAGAATGAGCAAGAAATGGCCAGAGAGGAGGAAGCCTGATACATTTTAATAGAAAAACAGTATATCAATTTAAACAGCTCCAGTGTCACCCCATCACCCTGCCTAAACCTGCCGGCATGCCACCCAGCCAATCAAAGCTCTCCACCAATTCATTTAAATAAGAGAGGACTTGGCCGGGGGGAGAGTAAATGATGAGGCGACATGTTACGCTGATTTATATCTGGAGGCAATAAAAGAAGCGTTTCTGTTTCTGCCTGTTTAATATGCGAATATGCAGGGCTTCTCCGTCCTGACAGCCCGTCATTAATAAAACCCTTGTAAGTGAGCAAAGATAGCAATATTTCATCTTTATGAAAATACATGATGATAGTTTTACACTGTATAATTTTGAAACTGGTGCCAATGTGCCCTCACAGGCCCAGGGAGAGTGTGATCCCACAGCCATAAGTCAGACAGAGGGACTGGCCCTGGCGTCTTCGCCTGCAGAAAGTACTAGCCTGCCAACTCAAGAGATAGACCTGCTCAAATCTGGACACTCACCCATCTACTGGCTCCCTGCATTAGGATGTAAACAGAGAACACTGGAATTAAGCACCATAAATCTTCGCATTGCAATTGCACTAAACGTTTAAAATATCAATGCATGCTAGCGCTTTTGAATTAGGAGCATTACATAGGCTCAGGCTGAAAAGACACGAGCGTTCTTTAACCTTACCAACAAGCTTTTTTTTTTTTTAATATTATGACAGATCTGAGAACGCTTGCCATGGCTTTTAGTCTGATGTCAAGGAGATGCGCCATTTGAGAGTGGGTCCCAAGTCTACCATTATAAGCTGTAACTGAGCCCAGCCTCTGTGTGTGTGTGGGAGGACACCCCCCTAGGATAATCAGTATTGTCAGCTGCAAACTTGGCCTCTATAACAAAATGCATTTAAACGCAGATAAATACCGAAGGCTTAGCCAAAAACAAAGCCTTCCATCTTCTTATAGTGGAATATCCCAATTTATGGAGCTCATCGTTTCCAAGTCCAGAGTGGGGGTAGGATGTAATCAAAATCTCACACTATTTTAAATACAAAATTAGGACATCAGAGCAAAACTGATTGAGAAAATATTAGGCAGATGGAAGACAAGCAGGAGAAGATTGATAAAATGTTAATTAGTCTCTTGGCTAGTTGGGTCAGACTAATGAAAAAGCCATTTTTGGTTAGGGGTGTGAATGTGTCCTACACATTTCTAGTTGAGCTGTCCATGCTAAAGGGCTCCATTATCCTAGCAGCAAAAGAACTACCAATAAAATTCAATTGTTTTATTGCGTTTTAGTTTAGTGTAAGAATAGCAGCTCTTGGTAAAAAAGACTTAATACAAACCAAATTTTCTAATCTTAAAAGATTATAGAATTAGAAAATGATTTGCATTTATAGTATCATTAATGTGCAGTTACAACAGTTAAAATGAGTGGGACTGATCAGTGATTAGTGATTAGTGGACAAGCTCTATTCTCTCTTTATCTCTCTCTCTCTCTCACACACACACACACACACACACACACAAAACAAGGAGTAATTGCAAGTACAGAATGGTGGTCTTTGTTGCAGAAGCAGGTTTTGGAACCAAGATAGCCAAAGAGCCTCATCACATGCAATGATGCTTAAAGACTGAATTTAATCAGGCACAAGAAAAAACACACAACTCATCACTTCAGAGCAAAATAAATAAGGCTTATTATGAGGATAATAATAGCTTGGCTGCAGGGGAGAACCTGCCATTCTACCTGATGGAAACACTCTTCATATGGGGCATGAATAATCAGTAAACATGAAGAGAGCAGTTTTTTATACACATACAGTCATGTCCTGCTTTAAGGCAGACAAGGAACATGTTGGCCGAATATTAAAACATATGTTTATCTATTAAAGACACGACACCCTCAGTCACCCTCAGTCAACTGGAAGTCTGGGACAAAGGTGCAGGTCTCAGTAAGGAGAGGTATAGGTTCTACACCACAACGGTGTGCCTGGAAAAGCACTATAACACCAAACATTACCTTTTTTGGCTTGTAAGGGTCATAATATTTCATGTCTATTTACATTTTCCATATGTCACGGAACACAAATTGCAAAACAGTTTCCCAGTTTTATTCAGGTGTTTTACAACTTCTCATACCATACTTAGCAGAGAATTAGTCTTCTGTCTTTCTTAAGATACGGGGCTGATTGTACTCTGGAAGTGACTCACACAGAGCTAATAAATGGATGGCAGCATTTTCATTGGCAGCTCTTGGTGAGGTGTAATGAAGAGAGAGAGGGGTCTGATGAATTCACTGGGCCATGGAGAAACGTCAGTTCATTCATTAGGAAAAGCTCCACCTTGCCCTCTGCTATTGAGCCATGGTTTCCGCTTCATATAGACAGTGGCATTTATGCCATGTGCAGACTCATCATGGGACACTTCAGCAACAGGAAGTCAGTAGGTACCTATATATTAGCACAGCTGCCATTTTACATGGTAAATATTGAAGAGATTTTTTTTTTTTTTTTTAAACAAATCATATTTATCTCAACAAGCGGTCTGTTGCATCTTTCAATGCATGCAAATGTACAAAATCTGAGTACCTTGCCTGCTGTGTGTGTGTGTGTGTGTGTGTGTGTGTGTGTTTAGGAGCCTGGAGCCGATGGGTATTAGGCAGATGAAGTCATACAGGAAATCAATGCACTATTGAGAGCAGAAAAATGCAGCGCCTGAGGATAGGCATATGCAGCATTATAAATGAATGTGCATATAGAGACAGCTTCTAATGAGGCATTAGGGAGAAAGAAACAGAAAGAGCAAAAGAGGAGACGGAGAGAGGAGGAGAGACAAAGACTTGTGTAGTTTTAGACCCGAGCCCAATTCTCATTTACTGTAAATATTCATCAAATACATCCATTCATTCATTCATTGATCATCAGTAACTGCTTTATCGTGGTCAGGGCCAGGGGGAATTCAGAGCCCATCCCAAACACTGAGCACAAGACAGGAATTTGGCATGAACATCACCGTAGCAATGGGTCAAAAACCGTAAATGCTACAGCTAAACTGTAAATGTTGGCAGGTCTGTCTCGTAGTTGGTTTGGAAATGTTTGGGAATCCCCCAGCAGGACCTGGAATCTGGGGAGTTCACCATGAATATGTTACCACTCCATCGCAGGGTACCATGCACACACACATTTGCACACTCCTTCACACTTAGTGGCAATTTAACATAGCCAATCCACCTAGTGGATGTTTTTGGGAGGTGGAAGATAATTGGAGAACTCAGAGGAAACCCACATAGACACAGTGAGAACATTCAAAGCTCCACACAGTCAGTAACCCGAGCTCAGGATAGAACCGGGGACCCTGTAGCTGTGAGACAGCAATGATACCTGCTGCGCCACCACGCCACATCAATGAATACAGCTTAATATTTAAAAAAACTGGACTGAAAAATTATAACTGATCTTGTCGTGGTGAAAGGGCTTTTGGTCTTTAAAGGGCTATGTCAACAGGAGTTTAATGCTCCCAGTAAGGTCACCATTGGTAAGCAAATCTGAGGGGAGAGGTCCAGCAAAGAGTGATCCTAGAGATCTCATGAAAAGTACAAAAAAGACTAAGCATACCGGAATAGGGTTACCAGGACCCACTCCTGGAGACAGCCCTGTGGATAGTAGTAGTAGCAACAGGCCAGCCACATAACTCAGTTGGGCTCAGCCCGAAATGGCGACATGGAGCCATCTGCAATCAGAAGCTTAAGTGAGAGACAATTTTAACGCCCACGTCAGCGTGAGGTCAGGTACACTGAGTCTGACTGGACCATGTTCAAGTTGAAGAAAGAGGCCTTCAGATTAATGCTCATGGAAAGCTCTTTTGTTTCAGTTGAGAGGTATAGCTGAGCCAAAAGGGCTGCGGCAAAAGCAGTTGCAGTAATGAAGGCCTGGGCAAGGGAGGAGCTTGGAGAGGCCATGAGAGAAGACTTTCAAATGACCTCAAAAGATGTTCTCGTAAACCATTCAGCCCCTCAAAAGAAGGAGACAAGACCATGCACAGGCTCTACTGAGCAAGCACTGGGAAGTGATGACCTCTTCTAGGAATACTGTTGAGTAATGGAAGGAGCACTTTGAGCAACTCAGGGGACAAGACCTCCTTTCAGAAGGCCGTGCCCTAAATCTCTGGTGTTTTGGAGTTCACCTATGTGGCTGAGGTTATTATATTGTTTAGAAACCTTAGAGGCAAGTCTGCAGGGATGGATGAGATTTGGCCAAAGATGTTGAACACTGGGCAATGTTGGGGTTGTGTGGTTTTCAGGTGTTTCCTGTATCACCATAGCAATAGGTCAAAAACTGTAAATGCTACAGCTAAACTGTAAATGTTGGCAGGTGTGTCTCATAGTTGGTTTGGGAATGTCTGGGAATTCCCCAGCAGGACCTGGAATCTGTGGCTGGAGTTAGAGAGCTCTGGGGTAACCTTCTGAGCCTGCTGCCACTACAACCCCCACAAGCACAAACAGAAGGAAAACGAATGAATGATGAATAGTGCATTATTGCAGTAGAACCTGATTTGCTTTTATTTGATGCATAGATATTTCAGCTGTTGCCTGCTTTGTGAATCATCTTAATTAAACCATACAAATATTTTCATTTAGTCTGACTTACAATAAACCTTTTGAAAAGACAGCTTACATCTATGCCTAGAAATATATCAGGGCTATAATTCTTGCACTGCTGGTGCCAGAGACAGCAGGGCTTTGGAAGCTCTACTGAAAGGCATTTCAAGAATGTGTGTGCAGTGACTCCCTTAAGGGCTACTCCATAAGGGAGCAACACCATTCTACCACTCTCTATGCTAATTGTTCACACTTGTGTATGTTATTATATTCTATTCCAGGAGTGATAGAAAAGTCTTTAATTATTCATGGTTCCTTCACACTGTGGCTAGACTGACAAAAATAGACCAGATCACACAACTGTACCATCAGATCTACTTTGTTATAAAGTGGTACTCTAACACTCTCTAAAGGACCCCTGGGAGGAGTAGGGCATAGGAACATACATGAGGGTGGATCAGCAACAATCTGGGCCTGCGAGTTGATTTGATGATGGACAGAAGTGTACTGGGATTAAAGGACAGTGTTTGGTCTAGTACAAATGTGTGCAGACAGAGAAATGTGCTTCTACAGCCATGTCTCAAAGGCACACAATGTCATTGGGCATTCCTATCACACATTTCAGCAAGGAGAAAGCCATTATAATAAAAACATGGTTCAAGGATACACGTCCTATTCCCAATAGTGAGCTATTGCATTGACACCATGATGTCCCCCTCTATACGCAGACACAAACACATACACACCACCAGCAGCATTGGGTTTAACATAATCCAGATATAATGGTTCTACCCAGTGCCTCATTTGAAAACCTAAAGCGGGATGATAGGATGTGAATATTTTCTGCAAATTTACCTCAGAATTACCTGTGCAACAGGGTCACTTATCCATTAAGTCAAACAAATACTTGCTGCCTTTTGCTAGCGCAAGCACTTTACTTTTCCATCTCTTGTACAAGGGTAGTGACAAGAGAGAAACGGGGGGGGCGCAAGCATAGATTTCAGCCATATAAAAGAGCCTTCGAACCTTAATTGGTTCACACTAGCTTTGTGTAAAGAATATGATGTTAAATAGTTAGGGAGGTAAAAAGCTTATGCTATGGTCTTGCCTGTCCTTTGTTCAGTAATGGCTAAATATTTAATGTTCTGGGGGTCCTGAGATAAAAGGTAACATGTTGTCAGTATCACTGGAATAACTTCAAAGGGTGTAAATTATGCATTTCCTTCAGCTTTACAAAAAGAAATCAAAGAAGGTAATGATGATTAAAGTTTGGAGGGCTACATACGCAATGGTGCCAAAGGAAAAGAAAGAGCTGAAGGGTCCTGGTGTGGAAAGGTTAATCTATTTTGATTGCGCTTTATCTTATTAGACCTTCATTGTTTTAATTCAATCTGTTCCGCCATTCGTATATGGTGCAGGAGTTATTGAGATGGAGATTTACAAAGCAGGAAGGCAGGAGGCCATTAAATCACACAAGCAATTAAAAGAACAACATGACTTTGATGAGCACTCCTACTAAAGTGGGCCACGGTGAGCTGGCCGTGAAAGTCGAGCTGTTAACTGTGGTTTTAATTGAAGTTGAATTGGTGCTGGGTTTAAGTGTAGCTCCACATCTGGGGCATTGAAATCTGAGGGATGGGGAAGGAGCAGCGAAGGCTCATCATACCTCCACCAATTCACCATAACCTGACATATGGTGATCATTACAAACCTTTCAGCCCCCATGCTCACGTTCATCTCTAAATAATGGCCTCCGCAATTTACTGTTTAAAAATACAGGACAAGCCAACTGGTCAAAGTTTGGATGGCCTTACCCATAAAAAATCTTGACTACACTCTTGCATTCACCTTGAGGTATAAAGACATAGTTATTTATATCCAATAGCATTTGCGTTAAAGTATACACTATATGGCCAAAAGATTGTGGATGCTTGACAATCACCCCATATGTACTTGTTGAACATCCCATTCCAAAGTTAGTCCTTTGTCTGCTGACATGTCCGTGGCTGTGAGAATTTCTGCCCATTCGCCCACGAGAGCATCAGTGAGGTCAGGCACTGACGTCGGGTGAGGAGCCCTGGTGCACAGTCAGCATTCCAGTTCATCCCAAAGGTGCTCGCTTTGTGAACAGGGGCATTGTCATGCTGGAACATATTTGGGACCCTTAGTTCCAGTGAAGGGAAATCTTACTGCTACAGCATACAAAGACATTCTAGACAATTGTGTGCTTTCAACTTCGTGGCAAGAGTTTGAGAAAGGCCCACAAAAGGGTGTGATGGTCAGGTGTTCTTATAATTTCAGCCATATAGTGTATATTTCACTGAGCTTCTTTCATGAGTCCTCATGTACAATTGTACACAGTGAGAGTTCAAACTAAGAACCTGCATGCCAGAACATGAAGCTCCACTGCCAACTCCTGTATATGAAAATGTGAAAGTGATTAAAAGACAGATAGATAGAATGTGAAGGAAAGAGAAAGTGTGACTTGCAGGTTATGAGTGTGTGCTCGTGCACTGGAGGTCTCCAGTGTGACGTTAGGTACTATGATCCTGTAGTATCTATCAGCGCTCCATAAAGAAAGTCACCACCATTAGCATGGTGTCAAGTGGCCCTAATAGTCCGATTTCATTAGAGTCAATGGCGGTGAGAGGAGCCATTTGGAAAAGTCAGACAGCCAGCGCAGCGCCATCCTGCTGCAAATTGCAGACTGGAGCTACTCCGTCAATGGAGCCACACGCAGGACACGGTGAGAAGATGGGCCATTTGACCTAGCATGAAATTCCCTCCCCACCTATAATCAGGAACCCACACAGCACTTTGTGGACCACTCTGTCTCATTTTGATGATGTCATTTCAAGACAGCCCTCAATGCTAGGTGAGATGTGACATACTGCAGAAGCAGTGGGGTGAAATAGTAAATTACTCTGCTATTTCATTACCCTTTTGGCTGAACATAAGGCTATGGATGATAGCACAGTGACATATTAGTTCACAATTAAGAGAGGGGGAAAAAAAAAAAAACCCTACATCAGCAAAAACAAAAATAAATCCTAGAAAATAAATCCTGGATGTGGTATCCAGGACAATAAGGGGACGATAACGGTATATATGATGAATACACAAATTTGTGTAATGGTAAATAATTCACTGAAGATACTTATACATGTACTTCTTCTGTTTAGATTAGTAAACTACTTCTGTCTAACAATTGACAAAGCTCTGTCTGTTGTTCATCCCATTGATCAAACTTGTTTGAATGTCGATGGGCTGTGTGCAAATATATGTGACAAAGTGCGTGTGAATGGCTTTGTGCTCTGCTCGAGTATATCGACTGGCTGCTGTATAGACAGAAGCTGAGACAGATGCTCCTCTAATGTAATAGTTCCCCTGACATAATCAGAGAAATGAGTAAGTTCAAGTAAGAAAAATGAACCATACAGAGCAACTCACTCTTCAACCACACAGAGTTTCTTAGGCAGGCAGGTAGAGTAGCATTCTGACTCTGTATAAGCACTAAAATCTCCATTCTAACAAGGGTAAAAAGGACTAATGGATCAAGAATCATCTGTGAAAAATTATTAAGAATAATTGTTACAGGGAAACAAAAATAAAATCAAGCAAATGAGGGCAGGAGACATGAAAAGAATGCAGTACGATGTAACAGCAGGCACAGAACAGCTTTAAAGAAAGGGCTTTCTGGAGAAGCACGCCCTCTCATCTCCTCATCTACCTCTGTACAGATTATTTCTATGCAAATGCCGGCAGGCAATGAATTAAATCCAAAACCGTTTGTAAATTCCAGTGAATTCCAATTTCAATTCAAGTGAAAACTGCACAAGTCTGCAGCCAGGCAACATGCCACAGCATAAATATTCACCTTTATTTACTGTGCACCACAAAAAGATACAGCTCCATGTGAGTGTCTATAAATGAGTGAAACATGCAAAGATCATAAATAAGATTTATAAAATTA
The DNA here is from genome assembly GCA_037576675.1 of Pangasius sanitwongsei. NCBI lineage: Eukaryota > Metazoa > Chordata > Actinopteri > Siluriformes > Pangasiidae > Pangasius > Pangasius sanitwongsei. The sequence goes on along the minus strand of CM075011.1, from coordinate 16,663,446 downwards.
AATAGAACTTTGCAAACGCACATAACACTGTATATATCAGCTTAGCCGTCCAGTTTTCATCCGCTCAAAAACAAACAATGCCTTATTAAACAGAGCAGATGCATTATTGCAAGATATCTGCTTATGGCTTATGGCACTTTCATTTCTCCTTCCAATTTTAATCTGTAGCCTGTATACAGCTTTGATTTTATAACCCCCCCTTTTTTTCCCCCCAGAATTGACCATTCTGTAAGTGGACCCATATTATCACTAAATGGCAGGGTAATTAGTAGCACATTTCATTACATAATTTTCTACATTTATCTATAAGAATGAAAAAAAGTGAAGAACAGAGAAAAAGCCTCTTGCTAGGCCGGTTTTACATGAATAAACCGGGGCTGTAAGACATTTATTTAAATATGCAGTGTGATTAGACACATGATTAAATCAGAGAGATGTCAGATGTACAGCAAAAATGGAAATGTCCAGACCTGTTTAAATATGCATCAAACATGATCTTAAATCACCACTAACGTCAAAGCGCTTTCATTTTTATAAATAGAGGATTTTTCATGGTGTGTGTGTATGTGTGTGTGTGTGTGTGAGAGCTTCATTACCAACACGAAACAAATCTTTCACATCATTTTGAAAGATAAAAGGCAACAAATAACTACAATTACCACCGCAAGAAACAGTCATCATAATCATGTTGTACCGTATCTCATAAAAAAAAAAAAAAAAAACCCTTTGTGTTTGGTTAAGAAAAAACATAATAATAAAATAAAGCGAATAAGCGAAGTGAAGGTGGCTTGTGGTTTTGCCGTGCTGTGCAGGTGTGTGCGCTTTGTGAGGGAGGAGACTGCAGATGTACAGAATTAAGTGCCAACTCAAAGAAAACTACTTCCGTAAGCACTCGCAAAGTCAAATGTTGCATCATTTGTGTCTGCCACAAAAGATCTGAGCACTTTTTTTTTTTTTCTAAAAAATGCTAAAGTGTACACATGCATGTACAATAACTGTGGCACGCTCGAGTGGGCAAGCAGGTCAATCGCTCAGGGTGAGCGCAGATTGAGAACCTGCTGCCTGGCCGTGGCACAAAAGTCACAAGGCAGAGGGATGCGCCAGATAGAGGTAACTGCTTTAACACACAAAATATACAGCAAAATGTGATGTTGCTGAATTGGTACCTTCAGATTAAAAAAAAAAGTCTTCATCATTTTATCATAATGTACCAATATAAAGAAATCACAACAAGCAGACTTTTATATTAAAGGGAATCAAAATGACTGGCATTTCATATTAATCAAAAGTGACAGACATTTTCTGGTACAATTCAAAAAAATAAGAAAAACAGCAAAGCGTGCAGTGATTCTCAAGGCACAGACACATACCTCATGCCCTTTTTAAAATACCAAAATTAATTTTATAGACCCAAGTAATACCCCCCATAAAGCTTTTAACACAGTACGCTTGCTTTTCCCAAACTTCCAACAAAGAAATGCATTGCAAGCCTTCCTGTTGAATTAATCTTTGCCATAACAATCTTAAAAAAAAAAAAAAAAAAAAGATAATATAAGTAAACTAGAGCAACAAAACAAAGAGCAGATGGACTAGCTTCAGAAACCATTTCAGGAGTCTTTCTTGCAATCAGTCAGTAAAATTTTGCAAGGGGAATTTCTAAAATACACAGCCGGTGCTTGGTGGCACAATAGAATTTGTTTGTCATTTGCATATGTATAGCATAAACACTGAGAGGAAGGACAGGGCTGGTTTTCAAAAGAAATCAAACACACAAATAGTAAAAAGAATCAAGAGAAAGAGGAAAGGGAGAGGAGAGAAGAATCCTCTGTAAACTATGAGCATTGTATACATGTTCAAGAGAAGTAATAAGCTATGCAAATCTCTCCTTCTCTCTCTCACTCTCTTTCTCTCTTTGTCACAAACAACCATACACCGACTTCCTCGACTAAATTGATTTCTGGTTTTATGGTGGAAGATTAGAGACAAGAGTTGAATAAAGCACGGGAGAAAAGATGTTTGGTTTTCAAAGCCCCAAGTTTAATATCAAACTGTGTAATAATTTAGGCAATACACGATTTCCTTTCCTCTGCCTGTCTTAGCACCTTGAAGCCACACTCTTGTATTGTTTAATTTTGAGAATGTGTGTGTGGTTCGAGGGCCAGAGGTGATGGCAGCTTTGACAGCTGTACCAGTCGCTCTAAAGGAACAGCAGATAACCTTCTGTCCTAACAGAGTCCTTTCAATAGTCTTCCATTTTCTCTTCTCTAACACACACTCATGCTTTTATAGACGTGCAAAAGAGGGGAAAAAATCCTCTCGTTCATTCAGCAGTGCATAGTCACACTGCGTTGTGCCTCAAACACATGAAAAGCAATTAAATTGATTCTTTTTCACCTTTTTTTCCCCCCCTATTTTCTCATGACCAAGTCTGGGCAGAGTGAGTATTCAAGCCCAGTCTAACCTTCGTTTGTGTACTTCCTATCTGGAAGAGGAGCTCTAAAAGAGGAGGTAAAAGGATCTTTATCAGTGTGTGAATTAATGCTCAAAGTCCTCCATTTGGAAAGTATATAAGGCCAATCCATTAAAAAGGGCTGAAAAAGGGGCCTGGCAAAGGGACACCTTGAAAATGAAGAGAGGACCTTGCAGCTCCACGTGGATACTCCCTACTGCTGAACCAGCAGTCTTCAGGGCGAGAGAGAGAGAGAGAGAGAGAGAGAGAGAAAGAGAAAGAGAGAGAGAATGAGAAAGAAAGATCACAATCACACTAGCACAGAACTGAACAATTATCTCCTAAGTAAAGGTCATTTGCGTCAGTGTAACAGTAAAACTGGGGGATGAACTCACCACTGATATTTACTGAGCACATGCATGATATTTCATAGATGGACAAAAAAGGGGTACAACTTTTTTTTTTTCTAATCAAATGTAGTGTATACATATGTATGTATACACACAGTATATATAGTTTTAGGCCATTTCATTGTGTTACAGATTACAGAAGAAGTTTAATGACAGATTGAAAACATGTTTTTCGAAATTTTTGCAAATTTATTAAAAATCAAAAACTGAAATCTCTCATTTAGACAAATATTCAGGCCCTTTATTCAGCACTTGGTAGAAGCACCTATGGCAGCAGTTACAGCTTTGTGACTTGTTAGGTAAGCCTCTACAGGCTTTGCACACAGGGATTTGGGCAAATTTTCCCATTCTCAAGCTCAGTCAGACTCAATGGGGTATACTCACTGCCCAATTTATTAGGAACACCTGTGCATTCAATCCAATCAGCCAAACTGTACAGTTTAAGATTGGAAAAAGACCGGTGATGTTTTTCCAATTTTCAACTGTCCAGTTGTGAGGAGCCTGTGACAATTGTAGCCTCAGATTCAGGTTCCTGGAGTCAAGTCAAATCAATTGGCTTTATTGTCATTTCAACCGTATACAGCTAGTTAGTACACAGTGAAATGAAACAACGCTCCACCAGGACCAAGGTGCTCCATAAAACACCACAGAACTACAGGAGACTACACATTACTACATACAGTGCACGTGAAAACGTGCAAACATCACAAGACAGTACAATGACTACCAAAACAGGACAATGGGCACAGTAAGATACAGCGCAGTGCCAGCTAGTACACAGTTCTAGTAAGGAAGTGAATGGGATATAACAGTAGTGCAAAAGAGTAACAATATAATAAGTTGCTGTAAATGTAAACACAACATGCTATGACACAGTATTCAGCAGATATGCTTATACTATATATATATATATGGGCATAGCAGTTATTGTGGTAGCAGCCAGGTAGAGAGTCTATGTAGTGAAAAAAAAAAGTGATATACAATATTTCATAAATAATGTAGCAGCAAAAATGCAGGTAGTAAATAAACACAGAGATGTGCAAAACTTGCGAAGAGAGTGGGATGGTGTTCAGTTGAGTGTGTGTGCTGTCAGTCAGGAGTGGAACCCGATGTGGTCTTCTGCGGAGGCCCCTCCGCCTCAAGGTTCGACATGTTGTACGTTCTAAGATGTTTTTCATCCCATGAGATACGCAGTTTCTGAACTAGTCAAACCAGCCTGTCTAACACAAACAGCCAGGCCATGGTTAAAGACACTGTGGTCACATTTTTCCTCTATTCTGATGTTTGATGTGAACATTAACTGAAGCTCTTGACCTGTATTTGCATTATTTCATGCACTGTCCTGCTGCCACACGATTGGCTGATTGCATAACTGCATGAATGTGCAGGTGATCCTAATAAAGTTGCCAGTGAGTGTACTATATGTACATAAATTTTTAATATATTGTTTTGCTGTTAATTATTGAGCTTTGTGTACTCTATTTTGTCTATTCGAAAAATAGAACACACATGAACATACACACAGAGAGAAACAAACAGGTTTTCTTTCTCCGTGGATCATTAATCTTGCTGTAAGGCCTGTCCTCAGTAGGGTTAGCCCAGGTGAGTGAGGAATGGCTGGGGCAGGAGCTGAGGCGAGTCCTGAGTCTGATGGAGGCCTGCACGAGCAATACCTAGGGGCAGAGGGTCACAGGCTGGGTCAGGCCTGAGCGCCCCGTTGGGGGAAAACGAAAAAGAAGACTGGCCCAGACAAGGCAGGATTAAGCTAGGAGGCTAAATTAAGAGGCACTGAAACACACATCACCAGGAGCACGAGCCTGACAGGATGATGTAAAAGGGAGTTAAAGCATATACGTGACCTTCAGAAGAACTCTTAAAACCCAGTGACCAGAGAGTGTAAGACAGCACAAAAAGACACTTTTACAGTTAAAAATGTTTTAAAGTAGACAACACTGTTACATACTCAAGGAACTGGCCACACTACATTCACTGAGCCATATTTTATTCTCTGGGCGTTCTGTGCGTGGGTCACCATTATCAAGGGCAAAACAGGCAGAGAGAGTGAGACAAAGGGAGAGAGTCTCCCCCAGGTAGCTCAAGTTTTTCACGCTTAGCTTCTCTCTTTCGCTACAGAACAAGGAGCGTCTCTGTCTTTTTGTCTTCCATAGTTCATCCTTCGTTCAAAGCTGTACTCCTGGAGCCTCTCACACTCAACCAGACTCCCGTCATTCTATTCACTTCTTCCCCAATTAAAAGTGCTCAAAGACTGATCCCTCCTTGTATTTCTTGTTCTTCTCATATTTAGTTTTCCTTTTTTTGTTGTCTAAAAGGCTATACATTATTTTCTGTGTTGGGATGGAGTGAGAACAGTTGGACAACAGGGACTGGACATGTCTCCTGGGCTCTCATGGAGGGAAAAAGAAGCATGGTGTCAGTGTATGCACTAGAGAGCAGAGGATCGTACGCACTAGGAGTGTTTTTCATTCACTGCACTTTCTCATACAGTAAACAAATGTAACATAAAGCAACATATTTTGGCTCTTAGTATTTATAAATAGTTTTTTTTTTTTTAACACAAAATGCAACCTCTTTTTGAAAAACCAGAAGAGTCAATATATGTTCTTTTGTGAGGACTGGGTGAGTGTGAGGACATATGGCGCTACTCTATCATTGTGTTGCCATTTAGTCCTCTCTGGTCCTCACAAAGGACTAAAAACATGAGTGTACGGCTGGGCAAAATTTAGTACTGAATCTTTGTAAAATGTTAAAATTTTCACGGATTTTAAAAAATGTTTTCTCCTTTCAGTGTTAAATATTTGTATTTTTTTAAATGAATAAAAATGCTGTTTTTAAAAATACATCAATAAAAATGCATCTGTATTGCTACTAGTACCGTATTGCGAGGAAATTGTTAGCAAACCAATATATTGTGATACATACTGTGTATCGTAAAAACGTCTCTGCGATATTTCTGTCATATTGCCCACTGCTAATGCACACTGTAGAAATATGGAGATAGGAGCCGAGTGGAGTTTAAAGGGATGACAAATCACTCCCTTAATCTAAGTGCAATCACTCTTGCACTCTAGTACAGTATGCACTTTGTAACAAGTGCACACTTCACCAGATAGACGCTGTCTCCTGCCATGGTTTCAGCACGGCAGCACATGAGAGTGAGGCAAAGTGATAAATGGCAAGAACAAGCAAGAGAGTGTATTACAGCCGGTTACATCTTTTTCTTTATGCTCCTTTTTCTGTTCCCCGGAGATGCATGGACACACTCCTCACTAATACACTCCTCAAACACTGTTTATCTTCCTTACCATACCAATCTGAGAGGGTTTAGGTGTCCCAAAGCCACATGTTTTACGTGTATTACTTACTACAGACACACCGAGGCAGATAATCTTCTGATCACCAACACAAGGAAGCATATGCATCTGTGTGCACCGACATGCTCATATGCACACACATTCTTCCTCTCTACAATCACACTTATTTACTATAGAGAAAGTGTTAAAGATGTTTTGAAAAGACTCTTCAGAACTTCAGTGATGCACCAATCGAAAAAAAATTATACAGCCATAGTACAGAAGGATACACTGATCTTCAGCCCAGGTTAGTAAGTAATAAAATGTTCATACATACGCACACGCGTGCACGCACACACACAAACACACGCACGCACACTAAAGAGCACTTCCTCTCTTGTGCATATGCTGTTTGAAGAATCAAATCCTCCTCATTACAGCATGTGTATCTGTCTTAGGCCAGGATATCCCACTCTCGCTGCATCATCCCGACTGTGCTGCTCATGTCTTATGCATGAGGGCACGTCTGCGGACAGCTGCAGAGCGGTCCAGAGCCCTACACACTTTCATATTCTAATGCGTAGAACGGAGAAGGGGAAATTGCATTTCTAAAGCCCCTGTACTACAGGGCATTGGACCCAATGCAGCCAAAACATAAACATGCTCGCTGGTCAAAGCTCCACTGCCACAGAGCTGAAATAACATACATACAAAATAGTGGGTTAAATAGGACAGCACGGCAGACTTTGAGTGGGATAAAAGCTTGCTGAGGACAGCAATAAAATAAAGCAAAAGGGATTTCAGACATATTGAAAGAGGCTGGGAGGGAAAGAGGTAAGGGAGGGGATACAAGAAACAGCACAAAACAAAGAGTCTGGACTGACCATTGTCATTTAACAAATTATACAACAGTTAGTAATCTGATTTCTAACCATGCTGTTATACATGGTATAACCAAAAGTTTGTGGACACTTGACCATCACACCCATATGTGCTTTTTGAACACCCCGTTCCAGATTTAGTACCCCTTTACTGTTATAAAGGGGCAGTGGAAGCTCAGTGGTTAAGCTGGTGGACTACTCCGCCAAGCTGCCACTGTTGGGCCCTTGAGTAAGGCCCTTAACCCTCAGCTGCTCAGCTGTATAAATGAGATAAAACGGAAGTCGCTCTGGATAAGGGCCAAATGCCATAAATGAAATGTAAATAATAACCTCCACTTTTCTTGGAAGGCTTTCCACTAGAAGTGTGGCTGTGGGGATTTGTGCTCATTCAGCCACAAGAGCATTAGTGAGGTCAGGCACTGATTTCAGACAAGGACTTCTTGTTCATCCCAAAGGTGCTCAGTGGGGCTGAGGTCCTCATGGATCTCGCTTTGTGCACAGGGGTGCTCGAACAGGCTTGGGCTTAGTTCCAGTGAAGAGAAATTGTAATACTACAGCAGACAATGACATACTAGCTTGCAGACAAACAGTTTGGGGAAGAACCACATATGGGTGTGATGGTCAGGTGTATGATAGCATCATATTTCATATCTTATATCATATCTGTATAATTTCGCAGACCTGGGATTGCTACACCAAGCTGTGTTGAGTCATTAAGCACACTTTAATAAATACAAAAATGTTCATGTATTAGGATGGATAACATAAGACATGCATTCATTATTATTAAACCAAGATCTAGCTGTAACATAGCACGGAGTAATATTATACCCTACAATGTTTTATAGTGAATGCCTAGATCCAGAGCAAACTACACAAAACTACACAACTTCGCATAGATGCTTGAAACAAAGTTCATTTCTTTGCTTCACTTTGATTTCTTACTGTGATGACCTAGCCGTGATGTTATAGGTGATAACACAATCTCAGTTAGTGCCTGTCTTCATCACTTAAGAGTCTGCGTATGTGGACAAGGTAAGGACTTCATGCCTTATTGTGGATCATGGCTTATATATTTTGTCAGAACTTACAAGGCAAATTAATGCGTGCTTAACATCTTCACACTGCACTGAACCACAGTGATCCTGTACATGTATGTAGATAAGCAGTCTGCTGTTTCTGACAGAAGGCTAATGTATAGCGCTGCTTGGCTGCTTAAACGGCTAGTTTAAAAAGCCTATGATCACCTCCTGAATGTTAGTCATCAACTATTTTTTGTGTGGTTGTGAATACTATTTTATGTTCTATAGTAATATTTAAAAAGCTGTCAGTTTAAATATGCCAGGACTCATATGAAGCCTGGCATGCACAGGAACGCCACCAAACTCTGAAGGGATCAATGCTCTGGGCTACAGACAGAGAAACACCTGCATAGCCTGAGACCAGTATAGATCCTCAGGGAAGACTATAACTACTACACCCTGCACTGTCTAGCTAGGTTACTCAGAAAATCAGATAGGAGGAAGAAGCGCATTAGCTAAAAACAATGTTACAAAACCACCAAACTCTTTCATTTGCATCATTTCATTAATACATCTGGCAATTGAAAAATGACATGAGCCATGAAGGGAAAAAACTGAAACTGAAGCAAAGAATGGAGATTATAGCGAACAACTGCATCTCTTTAAGCATGCTGTGAGAGAACGCAACATTTTTTTTTTTTTTAATTGAATCTTCTTAATATTGGGATTGTACAAAACATGAAAATAAGCCTGAATAAATATTACAAATAGATGTATTTTAAATTGGACAAAAAATTATTTATTTAGTTTGTGTGCTAATGGAACTGGGTGGCAGATGCAATATAAAAATATAGAGATAATGTTTATTATACACTATATTACCAAAAGTATTCGGTCACCCATCCAAATGATCAGAATCAGGTGTCCTAATCACTTGGCCTG
>CM075011.1:16618444-16640126 GCA_037576675.1 Pangasius sanitwongsei | reverse complement strand
AGTAAAATCTTTCTTTTAAACAATTTTCTTTTACAAAATTTTATTAAATTTTTTTATTACAAAATTTTATGCCAATAAAAAAAAAAAAATATTTTTTAAATATTTTACTTTTTTGTTTAAAATCCCCCCCCCCCCCCCCCCCGACAGCAAATACAGAAGGCATAAACTAGACATGTACTGATTTATAATTTTACAGTAGTATAGAAATCACACTGTACAACAGAAATACTAAAACCAGTCCAGTGGGTTAATGGAGATCTCCGACTGTCTTTACACATATACATCTAGGTTATGTACACTAAAACAAAAAAAAAAAAATTCCTTAGGAATTCCTTAGCAGAGAGAACACACTTTCTAAATTTCTAATGGCAGCCTAAAGTAACATGTTGAAACAATAAAACTGTACAAACACCAGAAATATCTTGTTCATCCAAACTATCCATATCATACACACAATCCTTTCCTAGGGGTTTCAGCTATATTCAAAACTTAATTAAAATTAAAATTAAAGTTATTCTTATTCTTCTTATTATTATTGGTGGTGTTGTTGTCATTTAACTTTGTGTTTGAGTAAGCAGCAGAGAGCATTATAAAGGAAAAGGGATCTCAGGCGATGTTAGAATGTGAAATTCAAGGGGGAAAAAAAATATGCTCCAATTAATTCCTGAACAATAGCATCTCGAAAAACCTGCAGGGCAAATTCATTCTCACTCTGATAGAATAAAAGAGCTCTCTTTACATCTCCTGCAAAATTACCAGTCAATGTGCAAAATCAATTTGGCAAAAGAGAGACAAATAAAAAAAGAAAGAAGCTCAATCAAGGATGTGTTCAACTTCCGGTTGGGGTTGTGAAGCTCTTGGCTGGAGTGCAAAGCTATTCCATACACCACTATATTCACTGGGCCAGGTAGTGCATTGCGAAATCTCTTTATCTATGGCAAAAATATATAACCAGTCCAGTGAGTCAGTGAAGACCGCACACCGCCTATATGTTCAATTCTTTCAAATAAAAAAAAATTTTAACAGCACTCTTGTGTCTATAACGAACAGTAGCTCATACATTACAGTAATTATACAGGCTGTTTGAAGAAAAGCATAATTTCAGCAAAAAACACTCATCCAGCTGAGTGCTATGCCTGTTCATTTGGTGGAGGGGTGCAGGAGAAAATGTACTTAAATACTATAGCTGAGGCAGCAATGAACTTGATTTATAGACACATCATATGTCATGAATGAAAATAGTTAAGGATGAAGAATTGCCTCTTGGTTCCAAACCTTTTTAAAACACCTTGTACAGTGTAACTTTTTTAAACTTATTTTTTATTATTAAATCTGTCCATAACAGAATATTGTTTCTTCCAAATAAACCTGGCACAAAAGGGAGAATGGGGTAATATTTTACCTTACAAGCTCGGCTTATTATTCGTAATGGAATGTCATGAGTGGGCTACAGTTGAACCATGATGCCCCCTACTGGTAATTATTGGCACTCTGTTCAGCAAAAGTGGAAATCTGTACATTTTAGATTTAGGTAAAAATGATCATGCAGATTATTTCAAAATCTCTGCAAAACCATTACCATATGAAGAAGAGAAAATGCATCCAATTGATGCATCCAACTGATGATTGAAGAAATGGGTGCGAGCGCTAGGGGAAGTATGGGACATTCCCGAGTACAATATTAAAGTATTAAACAAACTGTGCAATAAACATAAGGCTAACTTTCTATCACAAAAACAACAAAAGGTAATGATTAATTATCAAATATTATTTCTGTGTTGTACTAATTTAATTCTTACATGCTTGTATATCTTGCCATATCTGCCAGTGTTTTCCTCATTAGTCTCACACACAAGCACAGAAAGATCCCCTGGCTGCAGTCTGGCATGTGTAGAGGAGGCAGAGCAAACAGGACACAGACATTCCCACTACTGCATAACTCCCTCCAACCCATAGGAGCCCTCACCTTGAGAAAGCGCTGACCTCTGAACAGCTCCAGAGCTATTAAATTAGAGAGATGGAGTTTTAGAAAGGTCACTCACCTCGTCTGAGATCTGTAATAACCTCCAGTGCCAAAGGTGGGCTAATCAAAACTCACACTCTTGTATTTTTTTTTTCTCTCTCTTTCTCTCTTCACTTTCACATCTTTAAATAGCTGAACTGAAATCAAACCATGCTTAATAACTATATGAAATCCACAATGTGAACGGATCCTGCATCAAAGAATACCTGGCCTCTTTTTTCTCTTTAATTAAACAAGTTCCCTAAAAAATGTTCCCATAACTTCACCAGAAATACCTTTGATCTTCTCAACAAAGAAATGTCATAAAGCAGGAGGGAACATTAGCTTTGAAAAGTAGTAGTTCTTTGCACCGTGTGCACATGAGAAAACTCTTAATTAAAGGTAAACATTTCATATGGACTTAAGTGTTTTAAAGTGAAAGAAAGGACAAAAGAAAGCACAATTCCACTACATACCCCCAACAAACCTGTCTGGGGATTTCATGCTGTGGAGTAAAAGTTTCGTCTCTGTCTCTAAAAGAAGAATTAACTTCTTACCCAACATAAATATGTATACATCTAGAAAATATGTCTTCCACTCATTTTCACTGATTCAAAATAAAAACAAAATATGAAGAAAATATTAATGACCACTGTATCAGGGTGATTTCTGAGTAGTGACCTCAATAAGAGAGAGAACCTTAATGAAATGGATCCTAATAATGCTACAATTAGAACTTCCTGTCGTTGGCTAAGAATGATTTTTTTTGGTACGTGACTAATATGTGTTTAAATATGTCTCTCTGCTGAGTGTGTCACCTTCAACTACATGCAGAAAGAATCTTTTACTCGCTATCTTCTTCACACTGGTGACCAAAAAAGGATAGCGAGTAAAAGTCTTTTTGCATGCAGTTGAAGGTGACACACTCAGCAGAGAGACATATTTACACACATTCTCCAAGTCTAAGGGAAGCTGGATATTAGTCACATACCAAAAAAAATCATTCTTGGCCAAAGACCTGAAATTCTAACTGTAGCATTATTAGGATTAATTTAATTCTAGCATTCTAAGGTATTTTAGTTTTTTATTTCAGCGAAACATAACTGAAATATTACACGGCAACAAAAACATCACAGACTAATATTTATTTTCATAGCAACAAAGTGGCATTAACGGTTAATTTACTTTTAAATGTTACTGTTAATTCTTGAATCTGATTAGTCAGAAGGTGTGCATTATTTTCGTAGTAGTAGTTTTTTTATATTAATGCTTTCGTTCTCATACATTATTGTTTCTATAGTAACAGCTAATCCACACTATCCAAGACTAATAATAAACAGATTTTCTTTTGTAATGTATTGTTTAATAAAGTAAAACAATCTTTCATGTGGTGACGTTTTTGATAGGTGACATTTATTTGACATTTACTGGTGAGGGAATGACTGTTTATCGCAGCTATAATGTGAGTGAGAACAGACTCTTGGACATTCCATGACATTACTTCTAACTATAAACCATTAAAATTCATGACGTTTCATACATTAATAAATTAAAACATTGTAATCATTGGTAAATCACTGTGGTGACCATGCTGTTATGCAAAAATAAAGCACTTCGGGGGGCAGCGGCACTCCACTTGCACGTCATGCCGCATCACACCCCCCTGGCATGTATTTTAATACAACAGCATGGCCTGTTGTGTGTTATTCCTTATATAAAAAAAAATGATAAGAAGGAAGTTTTGTCAGTCACTGGCCAATGCCACAAAATATTGACAGGACACAGTTAATGAGATGTCTACAAGACGTTCAGAGTTGCCACAGTGAACACAATTTCTCCAGTTTCAAAAAGTATAACTACCACCCCAATACCATTTTTTGGGCTCATTGTGATTAAAATGATCAAGGATCCCATTTAATCTGGCAACACTTACCAAGTGGTACTATTTGTATGCATCCACAGGATAGTAGAAGAAACAGAAGAAAGTCACTACAGTTGAAATGAGTTATATTTCTATTGTTATATTCTGGCACATTTTCTAAATCTTTAAACAGTTTCAAAACATTTTGCTGATCTTCACTGACCTTAAGTTTCTCTAACACTGTTTTAAGTAGTCAAACTTAACAGTTTAAAAAATGTGCATTTGTGTGTGTGTGTGTGTGTGTGTGTGTGTGTGTGTGTGTGTGTGTGGAACTGGTGCTGTAAGGGTAAGAGACCAGGTATGAATGTAGCTAATCAGGTGTAAGTGTAATACCTAATCAATTCATGAATACATTAGAGCAGTCTAATGGCCCAGGTGGAGAGGCCCAGCACAAGATGCATTGCATAGATGATTGAGCAGAACATGGAACAGCTACACAATCAATAGCATATAGAGTAAGTGAACTCAAGGGGGATCACAAACAGCAATGAGCTGGCTTGAATTTATTGAGCCACACTGTTGGAAGCTGAAAATATTCACACTTTTGCATTCTGAGTATGTAATTGCCCTTCTTTTGATACAGTAATGATGTAATGTTAGATTGATATGAGAAACTAAATACAGAAAGGGCAACTATTTATCTGTAGTCCCTCCAATTACGAATGCTTGGATGGATCCATTTATCATTCAGCACTGATATACTGTATGTGCATAAAAAAAAAGCATATATGAATATGTAAAATGCTAACAATCGACTAACTATCACATTAGAGGGGTCTGTGAAATGCAAGCAGCCCTGAGCTTACAAGCTTTCCTTCTCGGTTTATAGAAGTGTGAGTGCTTTAAGGGTCAGAAAGTCAGCTCAGTGAATCATGTGCAGGTAACAGCAGTAACACATTCAGATCATTCTCAAAATTATGACCAGAACTAGGTATGTTTATCTCTCAAGCATGCCTCTGCTTTTCCAAATGATCCTTGATCTCCAAACGCAGTTTCATTTAACATAGCTGGATAGAGTTTGTTAATGCACAGTCACATGCTGCTGATGAACCTCTTAAAAGATGATGAGCACTGGTAAAAAAGAGTGCATTTTTGATACTGCAGTGCACGACTGTAGTGGCACAATTGTAGTGGGAATATTAGTGCCACTATTGTAGTCATGGCCCTTTTTTTTTTTTTTTTTTTTTTTTTTGACTCAGAGTGGTTATATTATAGGCTATGGAGTGACCAGTTCTTAGACCAAGAAGGCTTCAACATGAGGTGGGTGATGAGGGAGGCACTGGGCAGACACTACACACAATATCATTCAACATCACAACACGGAATTACACTGAGGTGCTTGAGTGTGGTGATGCATGGGCCTCAGGACACACCTGACCGTTCCTCTTCTCATTCTCTTCTGATTAGAAATCTGTTGTTTTTTTTCTCACCCACAGACAGAAAGATAAAAGGAGGAAGAACATGACACTAAAATACTAGCATCCGGCATTTATTGAGTGAGTGACTGACTATGTTTAAGTAAAACTGATGAAACTGTTGCGTTGGGGTGTGTGTGTGTGTGTGTGTGGGTGTGTGTGTGTGTGGGGCAAGAAGAGTGTGTATAAGTATGTGAAAAGGGGTCAGAGGTTAATCCCTATTGATTCAGCTCAGGTCTGCATACAGCGCCTCTGGGAGATGGCCACTTCAGTTGGCAATCAGCTAGCACAAATACACAATAAATCTTACTGTCCACAGCCTCTGATCACTAACGGCTTAGCACAGTCGTTAAAAAGAAACACAGAAAGTCTGCTTCCTAAAGGCTAACGGCTAATTCCACAAAATGCAGCCTGTCTTAAGAAACCAGTGGTGGCAAGTGCTGTCTACATTGTCAGTGTGGTACAGTAGGGCTGTAACACAACGACACAATCGATATCTATATATGTCTAATGCTCCAATAATCTATCTACCTGGAAGAAATGCCAGCATGGTCACAACACCTTTAATACCCCGTGAACACACACACACACACATATATATAAATGCCTACACAAATAGAGCACCTCCTATTCTTATCTGTATTTGTATCCATTTAGACATTAGACATTTAGAGCACATTATCTGTTCATTCTGAATAATGTATTTGTATTTGGTTACATCCCTAATGTACAACTCTCACTGAAACAAAATTGCACAGCATAAGACACAATTTCCCAACAACCCACAGCAGTGACTAATCAATGGCTCACAATCAGAACATCAATCTCATATAATATCATTGGGCTAATCTTGTCAGACAATATCTAATTAACAATTATTCGCCCTCGTTACACATTAACTGTGCCTTTTTTTTTTTTTTTTTTTTTTTTTTTTTTAAAGATATTTAATAAACAGTTTCGATGAAGGCGAAGGGGTCGTAGGAGGTCGTGACCTCTTGTTATGGCTGAGCCTGTCTGGAGAGATCCCAGACAATCATTACAAATGAAATGAGGGTGAAGCACACACACACACACACACACACACACGCTGAGGAACACTCTTACCCCCAGATCCACCACATACAACCACCAATTAGAAAAATGAAAAGCACTATTCATATGGATGGTTATAACTTGCTGGATGATCAATGAGAAAAATATACAGCAGCATTTGTGATGAAACTGTGTAAGCATTTCGAGCAAAATGTGTATCCTCGCTACAGCTAGAGAAAATAATATAATAATATTTGCCAAATCAATAATAATTCTCTCCATTTTCCTCTCAATCTTTTCATCTCTCTCTGCCTCCGCCTTTCTCTCATTCTCCATCTTCACTCTCTTCATTTTCCTCTCTCTCTCTCTCTCTCTCTCTCTCTCTCTCTCTCTAATCCGATCATGCAGGGAATAAGTGTATGCACCATGAACACATTTAATTTTCCCAGTTGGTTTTCAGCAGGCCCAGAGGTGAGCTTTAATAAGGATCAATGGCACTTTATCTAGGACAGGACCCACTTCACAGCATGCAAATTAAACACCAACACTTACAAGAAAAAAAGAGAAAGAAATGGATTTAATTAAAAAAATGTAGAACCACAGGCTCTGGGAATTCAATTAAAGGATTTATGCAAAGGTTGGCTAGCTTTTTGTGTTGCAGTACTGCTTGTATAATGAGCTTTTCATATTAAAAATCAATAGGTAATCTAGGGTGGAAGATCGCCTGCTTACATACAGTTTTGAAATCAATTTGAAAAATAGTCCATCATTGCAGTGTCACAGCGCTCAAGAGTTGGGCAGCCAGTCTTATTCTGAAGTGTGGGGGGGATCACACCCAGTCTGCTCTGCTGTACAGAAAAAGCTAGAAGGAGGATTGGCTAAGGCTTGGGGAGGGGCAGGAATGCAAAGGAGTTATGGAAGTTGTTTCGATAAGGCACAATGGGTTTTCTGATACTTATGGTACTTATGGACATAATCACACTCAGTATCCCAATATATTATATAATTGTGACTTGGTACATTTTTGTTTAAAGTGAAATAAGGAGCATTATAGATGCAGAAAAGAAAATGTCCACTGTGGAATGGGAGAATGATAGAGCCGGAAATAAAATTAGGATACATTTTACTTTGGCTTTTCAGAGCTAGTGACAGATCTGGAACCTAAAGAAAGTGCTTAAGAGTTATTTGACTAGTTAGCTGCTGAAATGATAGCCAACCAATTTAGCCTTGAATTTACAGCTAACGTTAAGTTGTTTTTGCGTAGCTGGCTAATGTCAGTGCTACTAACGGTGTTGTTTATGAACTTTTTTTTCCAAGTCCAGTGGCTCCTGAGCACAGTGTTCATGGGGCTGGGGCCCTGAAGAATTTTTTTAAAAGATTCGTGTTTTGTCTTCAAAATATAAAGTGAAATAAAATGTGCTTGTTATTTATTATTACTAGCTATTGTTTTCTGACACTTTCCAGCATTTTCTTGCCCTTTCGGCAGACTTGCTGCGCTTCCAGACAGTCTCCTAGATATCTACTCAGATGGCTAACTACACTATTAGCTTCAGGATTGATTTTCCACTTTCATTGCCAATGTTAAGCTAGAATCTTTCAGTTAATATTCGGAAATTGTGAAAGTCATAATGTGCGCAAAGGTTTCATTTTGCTAACACTAAGGAGACTACAATAAACAGGCAGCGGATAATTACAGCTTCTTAAGATACTTGGGACTTGTAGAAGATGAATCCTCATGGCAAAGTGGTGACGAGCACCACTGTCATTACAAAATGTGACTTAAAGCTATACTACTAAAATTTTCTTCCCTTGATATAACACATTTCTACTACAGAACTACGTATTGCAGCTTCATATTATTATTATTATTATTATTATTATTATTACACTTGCATTTTAATACTGTCTTAGTTTAAAGAGGCAATACACGCAATAACAACTACCTAATCACAATATCAATAATAAACATTATAATTATTACAAAACAGACATTTAACAAAAATAAAGGTAGAATCAATAGGAATAAGAAAGAGAATAAACATATTGAGAAAAGACACAAAGAAGACAAAAAACAGGGATTACATGAGCTGATATTTTAAAAATGAATTATATTCCTAGCATGTGAATTATTAACACATTGAAGAGAACAAAAGTTTTAGGAATTTGTTGAAATTCAATTTTAGAATTTTTTTTGTTTGTTTGTTTTTCTTGTTAAAAATAACGCAGTGTAATTAGGTTAAATTTAAATGGAATATCCAAAAGAAAATAAGTTACCAGCTTCCATCAACTACCTTTATGCAAATATTCTGAAAAGGGTGCAAAAACATGTAATCAAAAGAGCCAATGCAACACGGCACAGTGAAGCACAAACAGTCATGGAGAGACGGAAACACAACTGCTTTGTCATCAAGTATTTGAAAAATTGGTTTCCATGGCCCTTTATCACATCTCTTTATCCATATGCCAGGCTTCATGCTCAAGTAAGATTAAAAAAAAAAAAAAAAAAAATGTAGAATTTCTGCCATTTCAATTGAGGCTTCTTATGTGCAAATTTAAAATTCACATTTAAAAAAAAATAGTATGAAAAATACCCAGCCTAAACCACTATTGACAGACACTGTATATCAATATGCGTCTTAAAATGCTGTCTATTCAAAAACAAACAGCGAGCATTTTTATAAAATATAGAATATCAGGACATTACACAACCAAACGATGGAGGAGCCTAGGTGTAGGATCCTGATTATCCTGTGTTCTCTGCCCACCTGATGGGATACGTGTGAAACTAAACTACGTACAACTTTATCCAAATCCCTGAGCATTCTACTTCCATTTACACCGAGTCAGTTGGGCAGGCTGAGCTCATTTGATGAAGATAGCATTAGGTCTCAGATGGATGGGCTGCTGTGTGACTTTGACTGGGGGGGGTCACACGGTGAGACATGACAGCCACTGGTCCTGCTTGAAAGCTGCCTGCCAGCCTCTGACGGCCTCCTTATCGATTCAGACACACTCGCGGCCACATCAACTAATCCACAAAAAACCATTTACTCAATTTCCCTCAGTGCAATGAGCCACACACTGAGGAGAGCTACTGTGTGTGTGTGTGTGTGTGTGTGTGTGTGTGTGTGTGTGTGTGTGTTTGTGTGAGAGAGAGAGAGAGAGAAAACCACAGAGTGTACGTGTATATGCTTTGCTTTAATGAAATGAGAGCCTATATCTTGGTAGACAATAATCCAGGTAATAGGTTTGCACTGGGACAAAATGTCAATAGAAGCAAATGGGACTGTTGCCTTTTAGGTCTCAGATTGTCTTCCAGTGACTTAATAGGCAGAATAGAGACATACATACAGTTACAATTATTATTGTTACTATTATTAATATTAATTTCTGCTCTATTTCCATTCCTCTCTATGGTCGCTTGTTGATATAACCAAATGTGCTTGTTAATAACAGTTCTTCTCTTTCCTAGCCATACTGTAAATACATGCCAATAAAGTTTATTAAATTGAGGTGGGGGGGAGAGAGAGAGAGAGAGAGAGAGAGAGAGAGAGAGGACAGATTAGGAACAAGAGGCTACATATGGAGTTCGTAGTACCTCCCGCTCCATTTTTGCCTCTCTGGTGTTGACATGCATGATCTGAATTTACTACAGAGTAGGAAGTCATGCTGAAATAAACCACCACTGCCTGTCACTTACTGGGGAAAATAATGTGTGATTACCGTGTTGTCAGAAAGAGACCTCCACCAATCACAAAGCCACGAAACATCAGGTGAGAAGAGGAGAATACGAGGAGAAAGCAGTCTGTAGCTGGAGCGGTATTTCGACTGCTTTTCCTGAAGGCCCTAATCAACAATTATGAGTCTATTAGGGCTCCTGGCAGCTCACTAGGCCCTGTTGTGGTGGAGAGACTTCTGCTCCTCTCCTCTCTGCTCCAGTAAGCACCTGTCAGCTGAGCTGCATGTCACGGGCCCCTTTAAGCACCGAGGAACAACACCTGACCTTACTACCGCTAACTGGAAGAAGACATGCAAAGCGCCACCATCACTGCACACATCAGCGCAATGAAGCCAAGTCTCTTGGGGTGATAACGCTTCATTAAAACAAAAAAAAAGGCAGATGTGGAGAGACAGAAAGAGATAGACTGCACTAATAGAAGCAGGACCCTCGTTAGTTGGATATGAATAGAAATCCATCACTACAGTCTGCCCGATCTTCGTCCTCTCTTCCCTGCACGACCTCTCTGTCTTACTCTACCTACAGTACACTGAGGGACAGGACACTAGGGAAAGGGCTTGAGAGACAGAGACAGGCAGCGAGAGGGAGAGAGAAAGATTTAAGCTCCCATAAGGAAGAAGTGAGACTACGTCTCTCAGCAGCCTGGTTAAATTACCTTGCAGGCAAGTGGCGAGACAAGTGCCAATGCACAGAGGAACTTGTTAAAGTCTCCCTTTAAGAGCAAACTGCTGGCTAATATACGACTATTGGGCCGTGGTCAAAAGTTCAGCCCGTGCATATGTAAAAAGGTAGCTAGAAGCCTGAGGCACAATCCTCGGGAAAATAATTGCCCTAAAATGCTGAAAGCATGCAGTCAGACGTGGGGCACGCTGCCTGTAAAGGGTCCACACGGTGGAGAGAGGAGAGGAGGGGAAGCTGATTGGACCACTGTGTTTCCAAATCCCCCTTTCTCATCAGCCCTTTCTCCCAAAGCATCACATAGCCATTAGACGTGTGCCACCAAGGCCAGACATCTCAGAAATGTCATGCAAAACATGGTAAAACAGCTGTCTGACAACACAAACAAAAAGGTTATGGCTGTCAAATGGGAAATCCGAATGCACATGGAGGATACTATTGCAGTAAACACTTTTACTCTTTACCTAAATATTTGACCTTGAGCAAGTACACACCATAATAATAATAATAATAATAATAATAATAATAATAATAATAATGTTATTATTATTATTGTTGTTGTTGCTGTTGTACTTAAAGGGTTCATTCAAACCATTCCAGAGCGCTATTTAAATAATAATAATAATAATAATAATAATAATAATAATAATAATAATTTGCTTAATTCATAATACATTTTTCTTGACTCTTTAATTGGTGTTGACCTATCAGTAAAAGTAGAGATGGCTTTCCGATTCCAATACTGAAATACTCAGATACTAATGCCCATCCGATATTGTTCTCTTTAAAAATTACAGTATATATTAAAGTATAAATATAGACTTAATAAAATCAATCCTAACTAAAAAGTCTCTTAGTGAATATTTCCAGTTCCAAAAATACATTTCTTTTCCAAATCTAATTCCAACCTTTGCCAATTGTTACAGGATTCGATATCTGATACGTTTTCTCTGATATCCGATCCACCTTTTCTGCTGGTGTGGACCCGGCTCGGTGCCATCTGTAGTAACAAGCAAAGGCTCCATAATGGTTCAGCCACATTTCCATATTAGGAAGCGGGCAGGCATTATTATAATCAGCACTGCCATTCTTTCATAGCTGTTAAGAACCATTTTCCCTACCAAAATGACACCATCTTCATTCACTGTACAGATCTAACACAGTGTTAACGTCCAACTCTGGGACAACCGACTCTACTTTTATAGATAAGATTAAAGAAAGCAAAGGAAAGGGAGATAGTTATTAGCCTGATATTTAAAAAAAAAAATGCAGTTCTGCTGTGTAGATGACTTTCTCAACTCAGCAAAAGCACATCTAAATCATATATCGTGATATCAAAGGATGTGCTTGAATTTAGAAATGTAATCAAAATTATGTTTCTCTTCACAGGTTCCAGAAATAAAGGCAGCATTTCAGGGTGAGTACTTATGTCTACTCAGGATCACACATCTACTCAAGGAGATTTTCTTCTGCAGGAGCAGTACCCGACACTACTTCCTAGCTTTGTTTGACATGTAGAGGATTTGCTCAGAAAAGTATGCCCAATGTGTGTGGACCATCTGTAACGTACTCCGCAATCCAGAAGCTCTCACTTCTTTAAGCGCACTTCATAGACTGTATCCCAGTCTGCCCCTGTTCACATATTTGAACGCAACTGCTAAACAGGAGACATTATTCTATATACTGGTCCAATATAAATCTTCCACAGCCTATTTTAAAAAGACACACTGCATTCGGGTCTAATATTGTTTTGAGCCTCTTCCTGCCAGCATTATGCTTATGTCTGCAACCTTGAACAGGTCTCTCAGGACCTCAGATGTGTTTGCAAGCAATTAAAAATCATACCATCTTCATATCAGCATAGCCAATAAATAAAACAATGTCAGGGTTTATATTAAGGTCTTTGATATCTACAGTTAGGGCAGGCCAGCGGAGAGAGGAGGAGGGAAAATGCACTTGAACTAGGAAGATGGAGTTACGAGAAAACGTTTTGTTTTAGAAATGGGGTCATAATCATGTAAAAAATTAACATCAGCAAATGATGGTAATAATTATTGATGGCTTTTTTTTTTATGGTGTTATGAGTTTTTATATTTAGTAGTTTTTACTGTGCTATTTTCGTGTTTAGTAATCTGATATTCCATCAAAGTTATTATTGCGATCCAGCTGACATGAGAAGCTGATTTAATAATTTGGCATCGGCTATGAATCAATTGCTGCCTGCACTGCTATGGTTGAGGAGACCACATCTCATCAGATTATCTCCTTAAAATATAATCTTGTTCACTAAATATTCCTACACAACATACAAAGATTTATTAATTTTAAAAAAAAAAAGGGGGGGGGGGGGGTGCATCACAAAAGTGGTCATATTTAAAACACAGCATACGTCAAATGCAATATGCGGCCTAAAGCAAACGATGACAGGAAGAAAAAGCCAGAGGCGTATGAGCAGCAGATATGGGTTATGATTTATGATGATGTTCAGTTTTATAGTTTGGCTCTCTAAGTGTGTGTGACTTCCAGCTTCTGGCTAAAAGACGGTCCGCAGGAAGAGCTAGTCAGTTGATTTATGCCACAATAAGCTATATGAGCCTGTCAGCTGCACACACGCACATTCACACATATACATATGTGTGCACAGAGCTGGTCCAGGATACACCTCTGAAATCACATTGACTGCAACATAAACATAAAATTCAACCAAAAAAAAAAAAAAGAAAAAAAGAGAAAGATGAAAGAATACCTTTCATTGTAACTTGATATTTGTGTGTATATACCTAACACTTAATATACCTGTGGCAACTTAAAGCTGCAGTATGTAACTTTTGTGTAGCATTAATGAATGCAGGAATTTATTTGAGGTCAACTTTAAATGTCTAAAACTCTGTTTTTGGTCACCCTGAAAAAGCTACATTAGTATTCACCAAGGGATTCAACATCTTCAACAGCAAAACCGATTCAGACAAGCTGAGCTCTACTTGCTCACTGGTTACAATGCTTTCCGCATCCTCTGCAACACCACAGGAGGCCATTCATGACACTGGGGGCATCATATATACAAATATATTTATTATTATTAATTATTATCTGCTTAGCTACTATTCTTGGATGCTTTCTGTAAGACTCTCAAAGACGAATGGAGAAATCTTTTAGGTAGTAATCGATAAGCGTACCGGTCATGTTAACACGCACAGTGAAGTGTTTACATAACATTTCTGCACAACTGAGCAGATTTCACTAATGACAGCAGATAATTACAGCCTCATACTCAAGACTTTGTGGAAGATGTCTCATTCACCAAGTCTCATTTTGTCACTTGCAGCCATCAGATTACCACGCGCAGGCAAGTGTTCTTCCATGAGTTACTTGCAATCACATACTTCTACCATAGAGGTCAAAAATATGTGGATTAATCATGTTTCGGTCATTACAGCAAACTCCGAGGAGTAGAGAAGTAACGTTAAGGCATGCAAATATGTAAAGAAGCAGCCAGTCCTTACCATGGACTTGGTGAAGGGGCGTGCCAGATTGAAAAGGAAGGTCATGAGCCACCAGCTGCGGTGGATGGACGTATACATCATGTTCCCAGGGTGCACAGCATTGGAAGTGACCCCATGAGGAGAGAGGCGACGGTGCAGCTCATTGGAGAAAAGGATGTTGCAGAGCTTGGCCCTGTTGTAGGCCAGCATGGACCAGTACTCCTTCTGGGGTGGCGAGAGCAGAGACAGATCCACCTTTCCACAAGAGTCCACCAGATCTGTGAACCTACAGCAACAGAGACAAGACAAGACTGAAAATCTGTACAGGGTGATTTGAATAGCCACCAGAATGACTATCTGAAACCTGTCGCTCTTCTCTAATATTTTTAAGTAATATGTTTTATATGATTTCATACTGAAAATGTAAAATATGTGCTCCACTGTTTTGTTGATGGTTGGGTGTTCTTTTTTTCTTTCTAACATAAACCTTTCCTAACTTTCACTCACACAATCCTTGCTGATGATGGTAAAGGCCAATTTTGTCTGTGCTGTGAAATACAGCACACTGTATTCAGGCTACAGGATAAGACAAACATAGGCAATTAACCCATGGGAATCATAAAGTCAAGACTGCAGGCGATGTTCACGTTACAAGCTTATGAGCACAATTCCACTCAGATCGGATCTGTCCATCTTGACGGTTCACATTCATAACTGCGACCCAGATTTTAATGAGAACGCACCTGTTCCCTGAAATGCCCCGTATGTGGATATTGAGTTCTCAATCAACTCTTTCACTATAGGACTTAGTTTTGGTAGGTTTTTCCTAGTTTTGTTGTCCTCCATTGTCATTTTGGCAAGCTGCCAACACTGGACAATGACAACAACAGTGATATTCACATAGCCGTTACATGTTACATGTCACATGGCAACATATTGATTTGGAGATTTGGAGCCAATCTAGGACCACATACAAAAGTGGCTCAGGTCTTGAAAAGATTGGATTCTTGTGTCCACATAGTCCTGAAAAAAAACAGATCTGTGTCACGTTAGGGCAGAAATTTGGATTTGTGCCACTTTAACCTGATAAACACAGCCCAAACCTCAGTTTCTATTAAACACCACACTAACAGAATTCTGTTTAACATTCAAGCTAGGAAATGTGAAAGATCTTACAAAACGTTGAAGAAAACCTGTACTGTCCTGTCCTGATTAAGCTAAAAAAAAAAATAAAATAAAAATAAAATAAAAATAAAAAAGCAACAGCCAGGACTAGTGTTTAAACAAAAAGGGGAAAAAAAGCTTTGGCTAAGGCCTGTGCTTCCAGCACTGTTACAACCTGGCTTAGCTTAATGCAAATCAAAGCTGTGACATGATGTTGTTTAATTGGCTCCGAATGAGCTGTTAAACACCAGATGTTTGACAAGGCTTCATGAACACAAAGCTGTGTGTATATGTACGCACGTGTGTGGTTAAAGCCTGGAGAGATGGTTTACTGTAAGAAATTCTCTCTCCCAAGGAGTTTATGTCTAATTGTTCCAGACTCATCCCTCTCTCTCTAAACACAGTCAACATTTACATTTTCACTAAAGCCATTATGCAGCAGCCAATCAAACTGTTTCATTTGCTGTTGACAAGCCCCATGTGCCCATGTTGGGTTGTGGTTTGGCATGTTATATCTCTGGTTAATTAACGAACAACAGCTGCACGCTGGTTCATTCCCGTACAAAACCTTCTCTGCTGCTTCAGGCCCAGAGCACCAGGCTCATGTACTGTAGTGACAAAGATGCTCATTGAGGGACACTGAGTATCTACATTAAATTCAAACTCTATCTTTTAACACTCACAGAACCATCTTACACATATGCTCAGTCTCAGCTCTCCGATATAATTCTTTATGCGGAAAAACAAGTCATTTCATAGCTAAAGAAAGAGAAAGTTAGTATGTAATGACTACAGCGCAACAGAATCCTGGCTTACATTATAAGGACAGAGGAGTAAGTGTATTTGTAACAGCATTTTCTTTCATTATGTTATCAGTCTTCTCCTGTTTGAACGAGAACTGCTGCCTTGTGGAAAGGTCCATGGCCTGCCTGTCACTCTGTTCCCTAAGCCTTAGTGTAACACGGCAGATAAAGTCTTAAGTTTATTTTCCCAAAGCTCAATACCCTTTTCCTTCTCTGCTTCACTCACCTGTCTAACCAGGTCATGGTTTTACTCAGTGCCTAAGCACCAAAATGTAATTTTCCCCAGGTCAAAAGTCAAACCACTGAAGTGAAAATGGCTCATAGTAAAGCTAGTGAATCAGTGTGAGCAGTGCAAAGGAGATAGAGAAACAGAAATTCACAAGAACATTAAGAATTGTTTCTTTTGAACTGCACAACATGAGGGAAATGTCAGTACAGTAGCAGTGTGTGTACGTGTCTAAGCTCAATCAGCTCTAGTCTGTCAATACGAGGTTAGGGGATGAGTAATGGTAGGAGATCCTGATGGGAAGGATAATCGTGAGGGTGAAACATTGTTATTTTCTCTTCCTAAACAGTAAAGAGTCAACCTCTGGACAACCTCTGTCCTCGACATGATTCCCCTGCCATTATACCGACCTTTCTCTATCACCCTCAAATGTTTCTTAAGATTGGTGTGCCTCATCTCCCCTTCCCTGCCCCACCAATACAGTGTGCTTATGGAAAACACCTCTCCACTCATGCCTTCCACCACAGTACCACAGACCGTTCTAACCTAGAGTTTGAATATTGAAGCATTTCAGTAGGTTAGATCAATCACTGCAATTCTATTTAAAATTAATCAGCCCTTAGAGGGCCAGAAACAATATCGTACTTCACCAGGAAGCTACATGCGACAAGCCTTTGTTAAAATGGAATAGCAGAATATAAGTGTATGTTCAAGCTTGAAAACTGTAGATCAGACGTCAGCTGTTAACTGTTTGCTGTTAACTGGAGTTGATAAATGTGAAATTATTAAATTAGGGTTAGCTGCCGAGAAATGTGTGTAAGTAAAACCACCAACCACTTTATATCTCCAAATCTCAATGTTCCTACTGACTTCTGCTCCACTCACATGTCTGATCGAGTCAAGGTTTTACTCAGTACAAAAGCTTTGCAAATTATATAATATATTTGCAAAATGCCTTGGTAAAATGACTGACGCGAAATGACGCACATCAGATTAGAAGCCATATTATACACAATCATTTCTTTCCATGTTGGAATGATTTAGCTTGTTCAGGCCACAAAACAGGGAAGAGAAGGTACAGGAAGTTCTGACCTGTGAGATTCGGAGGACAGCACTACCACACGGGCAGGAGCTGAACGCCGCATCACGTTCTGCAGCAGCTGCACTAGGTAGAAGTGGCCCAGATGGCAGATCTGGAAGGTAGATTCCAACCCGTCCTCCGTCAGACGCCATGGCTGCGTACACACCGCCGCATTACACACCAGGATGTGCAGGGGCCTACACACACACAGAGACACAGCACACACCTTACGAGTAACACTTCCATTTACCTACTCGTTAGACAAGTATGACATTTGTTTAAATTGTTCCTGACAATAATTCGAAAGGCGCAGTTGAAAAAAAATAACCACACACCCTACTTGAGAAATAATGAGTTAAACAACATAACAGGCGACAATTATTTTTGCTATTTTCGTATCGTGATATTCACAGAACCCAGAGCTACCGGCCAAAAATAGCAAGTTTAAAAATAATCCAGTTCCCTGAAAACAGCACAGGATGTGCAGTGCTGTTCTGGCGGAAACAGAGAGAGGGAAAACAGCACAAGAGGGGAGAAAGGTGAAAGAGGTAGGACAATGGCTGTGAAAGGTGAGAGAGGAAGGCAGCGGGTGCGAGAAAGCAGCTAATGGTGTCAGCTGACATCTGGGCTGGAATCCAGCTGGAGCTGCAGCCACTCTGTAGGATCAGCTAAATCAGCTTGAAGAAAGGTGAGCACAGAGGCATCTTAGGACATCTCTTTTCCACATATGTCCTCAGATGAGTACATTAATGTCTTAGAGTACAGGACTTAAAGCCAAAATACATACTTCATAATAGGGCTGCACGATTCTCGATGAAACCGAGGAATCACATTTATTAGCTTAGAACTGATATGATTCTCCATCATGATTCTTTGACCATTTTTCTAAGAAACAATATGCATTTTTCTAAAATTCTATCATTATGAAAGTGTTTAGGGCACGTTTTGCAGAGAAAATTTTCACTTGACTTACTAACATGCCAGGACCGTCAGGTTTATATCGTAATGTGGGACAAGTTGGCTCAGGTGTTCTACTTTAAATGAGGTCCAAGTGAAAGCTCGGAATCACATAATGCCCTGCTTATCACATAAAACTAGATTACGTTATGTCAACAATTAATCCAGAACATGCTTTGAATAAATATTTATCATTAGATGAGGCAATTCTAGATCGTCATCCACTAATGAGGCTAAAAACAAAAGTGTCAATATGCTGATCTCATTCGAAATGTGCCATGGGCTGACTTGTTTGATAGACAGGTAAGATTCTCACAGTTCTGAACAACCACAAATGCTCAAAGGTTTTTGAAGGCTGTTTCGGGTTGTTCTCAGAATCACTTCTGTCAGCGCATAAACCAACAAATAACTACAACAAGGTCATCCCACATGCGGGTACATCCGTCAATCCTGAAAAAAACCTTCTGAAAAGTCCAAATCGCTGGAAGATCCTTGCCTTTGACAGAGTCGCTCCATTGGTCTTGAACCCTTGGTGGCGCCGCAGAACAACCTGAATCCACCCCACCAATTTTTAATTTCTTCCATTAGAATTAATTATGAGAGCCAGAGGCAATTTGTGTACTCTGTGTTTAAAACTGCCTGCACTATTAATTAAAAACTGGTTGCTGGAAAATTAATGGAGGAATTGTTATTCGCCTACTATAATGAGCTTTCCCTATGACATTAAAAAAAGGAATGCATGATGCGTTTCCCCCCAGGTTCAGAGAGGAAACACCGTAGTCTGTATTAGCGCAAGTGCAAGGGGATGTAAGAAGTGTGCACAGTACAGTATCACAGTAAACCAAGCAATGTCTTGCAAATGATTGGTAAGATTGGCTTGAAGCATCATCAAGAATTCCTAAAAATCAGCTCTGCTATGTGTGGCAGCCTGCGGAAACCTTTCACCTGGTAAAATTTTTACATTTTCTACTGTATATAGTTCCTAAAACTTCAGACTTTTCAAGATTCCATTCAGTGGATATCTGATTTCAAAGTGAATTTATCAGGCATACGTAAATTTCACTGAAGCACATAGCTGTCTAACAACTTGATCAATGCCTGTCAATCACTGTGTGAGGAAATCACACTTAGCTAGGTTTTAGTCATGAATGGCAGACTGAATACTTTTATTTGTTAAACTTTCTCCTTACCCAACATGATCTTTGCAGGCTATACAGCCTAGGCAAGATTAAAAAGTAAATAAAATATTCCCATGATGTTTTGGTGGAATATACTATAATGGCTTCTTAAAGTTTAGCTGCCAAAGTGTAAGCACCCAATTTTTGTCTTTTTTTTTTTTGTCTGTTTGCCAAAATTCTGCCACAGCAACAGCAACCACAGTATCGCTAGACTGGATATAAGGGAAAGGCAGATAACTGTTAAACAGCATTAGGAATTTCTATCTCTTTAAACCAGATTAACAGAAAGGGCACATATACTGTACGTGTATATATACATATAAAGAGCACTGCTAAAATAAAACACATTTCTCTGGAGGTGGGCACTCGCACCCACTGACTGACACGCATGCACAGATTCTACATGAGACTTAATGAAGCATGATGCCAGAGGAGGGGAGGATTGGACTTGTCAGTGAATACTATTAAACTTTATGACTTTCACGCTTTGGTCGAAAGGCACGTAATCGAAGAAGAACATGTTTGCGATTACCACTGAACTGCAGAACGTCGATCCCATGGGCAGCACATACACAAGACAACGACAGCACCAGACACTATTCAGGATAAGATGATATATATATATATATATATAAAATTTTTCTATATATAAAACTTGATCTTAACATGAAATGCTTAACATGAACTTTTTTTATTCACCATATTTGAGAGTAGCATTTCCTGTCAGCATCTGCATCAAAAGACAAGAGAAAAGAAACTGAAAGTCCAATGATGATGACAGGAACGGCTTCAGAGGGCAGGTAACAGGATCATGTCTGGTCCTACAGTAGAACAACCCCCACCCCAAGTTTCATATATGAGGTGGCTGATTGAATGAGCCTCGGCGGGAGAGAGGACCATGTATTGCTGTTTGCCCCATAAACTCGGGCTAATTCTCCTGGTGTGTGGCCTGTGATTTAACAACATGCCTTTACAGCGGCCTCACTCTCTTAATACAGCTCCCTGCCAGGTCTGTCCTCATAAGCAAAAAGCTAACAAACGGCTTTAATAGGCAAGCCCACATAATGTAAAAACTCCCTTTAAACTTATTAACGCGATCAAGGGGGTCTGCCGCAGATGCGCAATTTACATGCTGGGCTAGCGGGGGCGGTAACGAGGGAGCAGGGAGAAATAATCCTACATATTTACTTTAAAAGAACCCCCAGGGCATGACCTTTGACCTGAGAATAATCTCCACACATAAAAGAGTGATTACCTTTTCTCCCTCTACTCTGGCCACCTACTATTACGGAACTCTGTTTATAGCCTACACAAAGGGCTGGTGTAACAGAGCACAGATTTAAAAGACACGCACGCACGCACATACACACACACACACACACACACAATTTTTACAGTAAGGGCTAAATTAGATTGCATCCCTGACTTGGCAGTTGATATTCAGAGCTCATCAAGGTAATAATGTTACTATGGAGAGACATCTAATGCACAAGCAACGAGTGATATGGGGAGGAGTTTGTGCCCAAAATGGAGAACATTCCACTGTATGTTTGAGACAATAAAACACCATGTGCAAGAAGCTTTACTAGAACAGTAATGATATTGTGCCAAAGTTAATTATGCAGAAGAAGAGGAAAAAAGAATATGCATATATGTGTATGTAAAAGGCTTGTGGTATTGATTTTTTTTTTTCCCTGCTCCTGATTGACCATTTTAAAAAAAAACTCGCAATAAATGATTTAATCATCCAGAACTGATAGCCTAAAAAGACAGGAAAGTGAGCATTTACACCATTTCAGCTTTAAATAGGGAAGATGTAATACTACTATCAGATGTGTAGTCGGGAACTGCTGGGATTTTTAGTCAATTTCTCAGTAAAATACATTAAACAGTAAAAAAAAAAAAAAAAAAAAAAAAAAAAAAAAAAAAAAAAAAAAAAATTTAAAATATAAAAATTTAAAAAATTAAATATAAATGGGCCAAAGGGCCAAAATTAACAAAGGT
>CM075011.1:16569894-16596834 GCA_037576675.1 Pangasius sanitwongsei | reverse complement strand
TACACTTCAATCACATCTTGATTGTTTTATTTCAAATCCATTGTGGTGGTGTATAAAGGCAAAAATCACAAAAACTCAGTCATTGTCCAAATACTTCTGGACCTAGCTGTAATTATATTTGAATTATCTATATATGAGAGCAATACATTTGGCAGGTGTGGAATTTAATTAATTAAAACTGAGTAATTATTCAAAATGATTGTGAATAATTACTCAGTTTTACATCTGTGTAGCTATGCAGCAATACATATCTTAATGAATAAAAGACTAATACAGTACGTAATGAATAAACTCCGTCTAATTTGTGTTTTATTACACAGACAACAAGACCCTCATTAGCCTCTTTTTAAGTGTTCTTTAAAATAAAGTGTTACCGAAATATTTGCATTTCTTCATAATAAAAAGCCACAATCAAGACCAGCATCCAGTGTAGCAGACAGATGTGCTCTGTGAACCAAGCTCAGTAGCTTACATGGACTGCGGCATATTCCCTAATTTTTCCCTTTTTCATGTTGTCTCATTATTGCAGCTGTGAAGGAGTACTAACACTCCTGAGTGCACACTTCTGGTACAGGAGCCTGAAACCTCAAACACTTGCTTTCTTCCTGTGTATTCTTCCCCAAACTCTCATACAATCCCACTACAGAGTTTACCACCACTTTCTTGTTGATTCTGCTACTGCTTTGCTGGAGCAAATGTCCATGTTTGCAGATGCTTGCTGCTGGTTATTTTGGTTCACAGCACTCAGCAATGAAAGCAAGGACTTCTTAAAAATCTGTTTATTAACAGGCTACTGTATCCAGAGAAGAAAGTAACTTCCCCCGTTAGTTATGAAGAGAGAGCAATGCTAGACTGAGCTGTTAGCACTGCCCTGAGTGTTGCTTGTGGAAAGTTCAATATGATCACTTATCTAATTACAATGGCATGTCTGTCTGCCTCGATGTTAATGCACATTTTAAACATCACAAGGTTGATCTTTTCTCCAATCACTCTGTCAGTAAACCTCTGCGGATCAGCAGGGTTCACCCTAATTGGTTCCAAAGCACATCCTAATAACACAACACCACTTTAGCCGCACCGGCCATGTTAATTTTCCTCTTGATTGGAAATAGAATTCTGCAAAAACAATGAATAAATGGTAACATGAGGCTAGGTGAGCAATTAACATGATTACAAAGTGCCTCCTTAGCATTTTTGACACTAGGAAAAAGGCAAACATGCTCAAAATCAGGGGGGAAAAAGTTATTCTGGTCAACAGCGATGAGCCTTGATCAGAAATGTATTCCCTCCGACTCTACTAAACATCTCTCAGGGGATCATGAATCAGAATTAAGCAGAATTTTACAGGCAATCAAGAAAACTAAATCTCTCTCCCTCTCTCTCTCTCTCTCACTCACACACACACACTCTCTCTCTCACTCATATACACACACACACTCTCTCTCTCTCTCATACACACACACACACACACACTCTCTCTCTCTCTCTCTCATACACACACACTCTCTCTCTCACTCATATACACACACACACTCTCTCTCTCACTCATATACACACACACACACACTCTCTCTCTCTCTCATACACACACACACACACTCTCTCTCTCTCTCTCTCATACACACACACTCTCTCTCTCTCATACACACACACTCTCTCTCACACACACACACACACACACTCATATACACACTCTCTCTCTCTCTCTCTCTCTCTCTCTCTCTCTCATATACACACACATATACACACAGAAACAAACACACCCTGACCATCATTTATGGAGCTAGTTTCCCTTAAAATAACAGTGGTGTAATGCATCTTGCTTACTCATCCCTCTCACAGAAATGGCTCAAATGTAAATTACAAATGCAAGCATACACTCAGTGAAACAAATCTTCCTGGCTGAGGCAGAAACCAGATTTCTAAATACTGTGCCAAATACACAAAATATCATTATTATAGTACAGCAAATGCCATTATTTTTTTTCCATTTAGCAACCCATTTGTTTTTGCAACATTACATAAATCAATAGCATTTTGCTTTAATGTATGCATCTCAATGAAAAAAATTAATTACAAACCTATAAGGTAATAAACAATTAATTCCATAATCCTTATATGCATGCAGTCTTAATGTCATTAATTTGAGTATGGAATAAAATCTACTGCACCTGTTCACCAAGCCATTAACCCATTAATTGATTAACATTTTTTTTGTTTTTTGTGCTCTAGTTGACCAAATGATTCAGATATGAAAAAGAAGCAGTTAGTGATGTGAAGTCCATTTTTATTGTCACGTAGTATTGTTGCAACGGTGCATGCATTTCTACGTGTATCATAAATACATCTACTTGTGAAATTCAAGTTGTGTTGTGTTGTGTGGTGTATAGTCGATTACTATGGGCTGTATTCAGAGTGAGTGAAGCGTGTGTAGGGAAGATTTATCACTGAAATCAGTATTCAGACCTCAGGCATAACGACAGACTTAAGTGCAATTCAGATAATTATGTGCACATGGGGTGGAGAGATTTGTGCACATGGGGTGGAGCCTAAAACAGAGGCGTGACTCAGTTACATATGATTCTGACCATGGACTTTTCTTTTCTTTTGTGATACCAGCTAGAGTGAGGAAAAGTATTAAAACCAACACTGACAACTTGATGTCATGCTGCACTGTATGTTTTGGGATGTAAATACACTCATAAAAAAAAAAACCTATGGAATGCCTTTACAATCCAATATTAGATACATATGACATATGACAGTATTAATGAATTAATAGTACATTCTCTGTAAAGTCCAAGAAAAGTGTTTTATTTTATATCACATCTTAATCAGAGACACTGATCTTCTTGCAAAGCTAACTTTTTATGGATAAAATTATGAACTATACTTACTTAAAGTAAGCTGTAAGCATAACAGGTGAATGCTTGGCCACATAAGTTATTATTTCATGACCTCAGCTTAATGTCTTCTGGCTTCATTATGTTGTTTGCACAGCTACAAATAAGATAAGACTGTACTAATGAGATAATAAGGATGTGCTGGATCAAGTGCTATTCTGCAAAATAATGAGGCTGGAGGCCACATTGTTAAATGAATCCAAATTTGCAATCATTAATGTGATAATTGTAATAAAAGCATATCTATACAGGCAGCAATATATTGGCAATATACTAGACTCCTATTATATGCTTATTTCAATGCTTGCCATCGTATCATTCATTTTAGCTTTTTTTTTTTTTTAATTTTTTAGTTGTTTCTTGCTTTTATGAGGGTGAGCATGAAAATCTTGAAATGTGACATTAATTACAGAAACACTACATAGAAATTGTAGATGTAAAAGTAAAAATGTACTGCTGATCCATTCTTCTCAACAGCCCTTTCTACTGCTACCTTAAACCGGATACATATTTGAGAGATCTACTCACAAAAAACAAAACAATGCAAAATTTTAAAAAATGTAAATAAAAATTTCATTTGACTCACCCATGTATGTATGTATGTTACTGTATTTCAGATGAAAGCAAAGGGGTAAAAAAAAAAATGCTATTTCTTTCTTCGTCTACATGTTCTATCCCCTAATTGTTTTCGGGCAAGTGGTTGTCTAGACGCTGATGGAAAAACTCCATCTCAAGCAGGACTACTCAAGAAAAATTTGGCAACTCCAGAGGCGTGAGAACTACACACGGGTAAATTGCATACTCCTAATGGCATGCTTAGAAAATCTACTTAAGGAGTTGCGTAACCTGTCTCTGAATATGCATAATTTTCCCTGTGTAAATATTGATGTAACTGAATACAGACCTATACAAAGGCAGCACAATGATATCATCAAAACAACAGTTCTGTTTCACCTTTTCCAACTGCCAGAGGCGGTGACAATCACCAGGACGCCTTCTTGTATGTGTGCACAGGGATGACCAGACCTTCTACAAATGGGCCAGCCTTTACTTTAACAAGGGAGCCCTGGTGTCTATCCTCTGCAGCAGAGAAACAGTTGGTCTGAGGACAGGATGGCCGCCATTCATCCAAATAGTACTGCAAGGTAAATACCGGTTATAGCAAAAAATGCTCTACGGGCTCACCTTCATGGATAACGTGTTGTTGATAATCCGCTTCTGTAAGGCTCATAGCTTCAGCAAGCACAGGGGAACTAACCATTGACACTTCAGTCAACAGACATGGCTTCAAACTTGAAAAACAATTTTTTAAAAAAATCAGCCTTGCACAGATCCAACAATGTGAACCAGTCCTGTGTTTGCACAGCACAAACTACATCTGACAACCTCAGGATATAAAAAGAAAGGGTCTTTAGGAGCCAATTCAACCCTGAAGTCTAGAATTGGATTAAAACCACCACTCTTTTTCTAAATAAGGAATTATGTTGAGTAGAACCCCTTGTGTTGAACTGTGAGGCCTGCCTTTTCAGCCTAAACTACTTGATTCAGAGCAGCAATTCTGAAATTAATAAGGTCAATGCATCCCTAAGTGTCAGCATCAGTACATGTCACCTGACAGTTCTGTGTGTCTGTTATTCGTACTTTCTCTATAACCTGCTGTTTTGTAATCAGCTGTTTGTTCTTAGCCCCCTTAAGTGGCCACATCGCACAGCATAGAGCTCAAACTGCAGAAAACCCCATAAACACCACTAACAGTAGTCTAACAGTTAATGCAGTCTTAATGTAAAGACTCAGCCTCTCTATTCTTAATAAAATCAAAAGATGTGTGTCTGCCAAATTACCTCTTGTCGGTTCCATTTGTAATTACAGAGATAAGAAAATGAGCCAAGAATGCGTTCGCAGTTCAGACTTACTGATATTATTCTATGATAATTTCTGAAGTAATAAACCAAATTCATCTCATCAGTGACTGAACTTAAATGGCACTGATTCTAGTGCTCCAATTTTCTCTGCGCCCCTGTACTGGAAGGAAAAATCTTTGCATTTTACAATTCCTTTGCGAGCTGTGCCCTAATGTGAAGTTGAGCAAAGCTTTAACCTGAAGGTGATAGCCATAAGTACATGATTACTGAAAATCAGATTGTCATTTATGTGATCTGCTGCATTTCTCTAAAGCAAATCATATCACGCTGGGATTGCGAAAGAAAAAAACGTGACCCGGGAACAATGACTGTGCGATTCTTCCTGATTTCCTGCCTTCCCTCTTACTGAGGATCTGCTACTCTCACTATGTATAATCTCAGAGCATCTAGCAACTAGAGATGGTCATGGAGGCAGGCCATTATACACAGAGTCAAATCTGAGCTCAGTGGAGTGTACGTGTCAGCTTGGGAGTCTGAAGAGGCTGAATCCATGACAATGTTTTTACAGATTCAAGCTATGCTGTGATTAGTAATCATGTGTGTATATGGGGGGGGATGGGGGTTGGGTGTCTAGTAAGCACATTTGCATGAATAATACAGTGATCTGCAGAGAACTGTAAAGACCAAAGCAACCTGGCTCTACTCTAAAAATAAACTATTACGTCTTTCTACTGATCAGCAATGCTTAATTTGTAGAAATCAGCAGCACACACATACACACATACACACATACACACACAGAGTGAGGCAACATCAGCATTGTGACACCACACAAGAAACCCAAAACAACCAAAGATGCAAAATATCTACTGTGATGACAAGGGCACGCTGCCAACACAAACCATCATATACCACCATACT
Source organism: Pangasius sanitwongsei (assembly GCA_037576675.1). NCBI lineage: Eukaryota > Metazoa > Chordata > Actinopteri > Siluriformes > Pangasiidae > Pangasius > Pangasius sanitwongsei. The sequence continues at coordinate 16,591,148 of CM075011.1, read as the reverse complement.
GTTCAAACAAAATGAGTCGACATCTTTAATGCACATTTGCTTACGGATACAATTTGGCAAGTAATATTTATTTGCAGAACTCACCGCAATATACAAACCAAGCACAAAAACGCCCCTCGTGTAATTCCAGCTGACAGCTAAGTATTACTTAGCTAAGTACAAGTATTAAGTGTTACAGCTAAGTACATATTGTGACTTTTTGCTCAGGAGACATCAAAATATGTTTATTTAAAAAATATAAAGCATGGGAAGATATGGAAAATTCATCAACCACTGTAATCATCGATTTCCTTCATCTTGTCCTTTACTGATTATTATTATATAACTTTGCTAACGTGTACGAGTACTTCTGTAGCCACAAGTCACATCCACTCTAATGGTAGTGCTCTCATTACTCATGCTAGGATATCAGAGATCCGGGAGTCAAATCAGATCCGGATTTTTAATCAGAAAATGAGAATCTTATCATGATCATCTCTATTTCTGACATCCAGTCATTCTTCAAAATGATAGAATGCGTGACAAATTTTTTTGAATAATTGTATAACTGAAGGTTTTTTTTTTTATGTCACGACTTAAATGTTTCTGCTGGTTTCTGCTGGGGTGTGTGTGTGTGTGTGTGTGTGTGTGTGTTGGGCAAGTTACATTTACTAAAACATGGCTTGATTCAAGCTGTCAGAGCTGAAGAATTATACAGCATCAAGGAGTGTCTTTGTTCAATTAGATATTTCAAGCACTTTAAAGTGCTTTAGATTCCCCTGTAATCTATCGACATCCTGTAATTAATCAACTAATTCGCAGTCTCAGGACGGCTGTAATTACAGCACTGGTAATAGCTTATTCTTTACGCTCCAGCTCCTACATTTCATTTGTTTATTTTCGCACAGTCATAAATCTAAGGGAGCGTCAGGAGTGCCACAATATTAGTGCAATAATCAGAGTTAATTATCAGATGGCCATTCCGCTCTCCTTCCACTAATAACACAGGCTATCAGAGAGATCTGCTTCAGCGCAGACTGGAAAAGACTCTAAATTATTTCATCCAAGCAGCTTCAGTAAGCCTAGTATTAATAAATAATAGGTTAAAGTAACAATATATAATAATTACTATTTATTGGGAAAATTCATTTAACAATTTGGACAATTTATTATTCAGCCTCAACCCCAATTAAATGGGTTTTCTGTTGATTTAGAATAATTAAATTGCTTTCGTAGCTGCAAAACACCTTTCCTATCATTCGGAAATGATCATAGGACAATGCAGCCTTTCTTCTACAACTGAATTTCATTCTGAGATACAGACCTGCATTTACACACTCACCCACTCCTCTAGGATCCGGTTAACTGCTTTACTGCTGCGAGCTTTGTTCCGGCAGGCTAAGATCACATGGGCACCATGAAGGGCAAACGACCTCGCTGTCTCAAAACCTGCAAAGTGTGTGTGAGAGAGGGAGAGAGATGATGAAACGAAATGAGTCCTCTTTTCCGTATAATGCTGCAAAGATTATCGATGCTCTTCCTCTTTATTTGGGACTGAACTGAATGGAGAAGAGGAAAGGAAAGATGGGCTAATATCTCCACATCACTTCCAGCTTTATGCCATTCGCCATCAACCCCCGATGAAATGATTGAGGCTGCAGAAGCTGGTATGTGCTTCTCCATTGCTAAAGTCTGAAGCAGGACCTTGGGCACTTGGCTAGAGATCCTGTCACTATAAGATGATTGTATAAACAGATAGGGATTATACAATGATCATAGCAATGAGATGTAAGAATGCAAAGGCACTAGAGCTGTGTTGTTAGTACAAGTAAACATACTTGCCTGACTGACAACACTGACACACTTCAAGAAACATTCATCATTCAGTGGCCTACTAGCACTACAGAGATGACCCGTAAGTAGAGAATTCCAAAATCACAAGTCTAAAGCCATGTGGAAAGGTTACAACACTCTACTAAAATATTGAACTAATTACATGGGCATAAGAGGAAGATCATATTATAATCTGACATACCAAAAAACAAACAAAAAAAAAGGTTATTTAAGGAGAGCCTTGGGCTATTGTTTGGGTTGTTTTGCTGACCTGCCACTTTACATTGTCCCTTTGATTACATAAAGTGTGTATAAAGTTTTCTAAAGGGCATCAGCACTTTAGGAGGCACAATGGGCATCAGATTTAGAGGTTTGAAGAGCTGGAAATAGACAGAGTTGGAGACGGTCGCCAACAGTAGAAGGTCTGACAATGATTAAGCTAAAGCGAAGGTCGTTTAGAATAAAGAAAGGCCCTCATGCAGCACACACATGTGATAGCTGCTTGCTCTGCTCCCTAAGACTGTGAAATAACCCCTGCCTATGTCACTTGTAAAACATATTACACTGTCATGGGCGAGAAAAGAGCTGACAGGCCAGCACAACTCAAACAGAAAGCCGCTGCTCTATTCTTCTTCTTCTTCTTCTTCTTCTTCTGCTTTCTCTCTCTCTCGAGCCTGTAGAGGACATCTCTGGATATGACACCTGACAACTGCAATCTATTATGAATGACATCTCTTAAAATCCTTTTAGAGTTCATACATGAATTAGACACTATTACCTTAAGCTTCCATGCGTGGTCCATTCGAGTAACCTTTGACATTAACTGCTCAATCAGACACTTCAGTGTCTCTGAGGTTATGAAAAATGGGAGTGTTATTTTGAGCCTGACAAAACCACACACTACACACTACACGCTCAGCTGATAAGCTGACCTTACACTTCTTTGTAAACTAAAAGAGGCTGACAGCGAGTCACCGAGATTCCAAACGGCAGACCGTCTGTGCGATAGGTGGATTAAAATGAACTTTAATTCGATTAAGTTTTAATCTGATTTTCATTAAAAGGCAAACTAGACACCCTAATTGTGAGATGAGTGCTAAAGAGTAATATCCATTAAAACTCAAAATTGGAGACGGATAAGAGCTCCTCTCTGACAAGTGAAGCATGGAATTAAATTATATGACACCTTATTAGGAGTAATGGAGAGAACCGTGTGCATCCCCCTGGAGAGTTCTTATCCTAGAAAATGAAAACCAAAAAAAAAGAAAAAGAAAGAAAAAGAAATGTGAATGCTTTCCTCATCAATAAATAACCATAAAAACCCAGAGCACGTTTAAGAAATCAAAATGAAAAATTAATACATTTTACTAGACTGTCAAAATTGAAAAAGGATATCATGGAAAATAATGTTGTTGACCCTTTAAAACAAGTGTGGCAGCTGTTGGGCTTGAAACATGAGTTAATTAACGCTGATATTTTCATAATGGGAAACAAATTGGAACATGTTTAACAACAGCCGCAACCTGGTGGGTGTTGTTTAAAGAAAACAATGATCCTCAACACTAATTTAGATATAAGAGAAACACGGCGCTCCCCTCCCACCACCACCGCACTGAGAAACAGGCAGATCATAGTCACGCTCGAGGTAGGAGAAACAGCATTGTGTTGTTTTACTGGCAGTCGCTCAGCCCTGCTCACACGATACACAAGGCCAGATGTGGATTATCACCTAATGTTAGATATGCAAATGAGAGTCATGTACATCAGCCAATGGCAGATTAAAAGCAGTAAAACAAGTGAATTATAAGCTATTCAGTAGTAATTGCTTTTTCTGACATTAAGGGAGATTTGTACAAGTGGAATTGAGATGGATTTTGAGGTGGAGGCGTGGAAACGATAAAGGGATGAGATGTTTCAGAGACTGGCCCAAGGGTCAGACTATGGGTTTACTGCTGTGTCTGTTCCAGGCCATATCCTGGTCTGGTCTGGACTGGGAGTGCTGTTTATACAGAAAAAGACAACTCGACCATTAACACAAATGATGTGGTTTGCTGTCACATATATTCCAAAGGTGTGTATTACATTTCTTCTTTTCAGTGAATGACTCAACACCTTTGCTCACCAAACAGGAAGTGACTCTTTCGTTTAAGACGACTTAAAAGCGCGTCTGATTTAGTGTGCAACAGTGTCAGTCACCCAAATAAATGCATCCTTATTTTGGGGACAAAACATTTTATGTTCCTGATCCTTGCAAAATGGAGAGTGACAGTACTTCCAGTGAAGATGAATATGCATCATAGCTGTCCTGATTTTGCAAAAACAGAGAAAGCATCTGAACCCACCTAATTTATTTAAAGCTGAAAGTACAGCGATCTTTATTGTCTCATTGCAGAACTGAAATCATACCATGATTGGCCTACATTAGTGTCAGCAGTAAATTAAAGTCCAACCATTTGAATTGCATGGGTTTTTTTTTGTTGTTTTGGTTTTTTTTAGATATTATTTTCCTCACTAACATAAATACTTCGAGCCTACCAGCAGCCATTTTTATCCAGAAACAATGCAGGTATAATCTGTTTCTTTTGAATAATTTGTGTCACTTTTTTAATGCATATTTAAAAAAAAAAAAAAAAAAAAAAAAAACACACACACACACACACACACACACAACAATCACACAACAAAATATTTAGATTTGGTGTAGATACATTAATATTTAATGTAATCACATTAATGTTTTTTTAAAGCCCAGAATAAGAGAATGTGAAAAAGCTGTGGCATTTCCCTAGAAGACATCTTAACCTGTTTAGCTCTCCTGAATCACTGCTTCACATTACAGTTCTCCTGCAACCAGTGTACAGAACACAATCTGCTCTGTTTATCTGGGTTTTTTTTTTATAGTAACCTACACTTAATCTACTTAAATGAATTTTAATAAATATACTGGCTGATGTTTAAAGGCCTAACAGAAGAGACATCTGTAATTTACAGTGCATAGTCACACTTTTACAAAAATGGTGCTTTAGATTTTTCTTTCAAAGTGTTTTTTTCTTTCTTAAGAAAGTGATCAAACTTCTTCCCTTGCTGACAGAGAAACAGGTAGAGTTTTATGTAGAACTATTAATGGCGATATAAATGCTGAAATACAAGATATAGTTTTTCAGAGCAGCAGGTGTTTGATATATATTTTGGGATTAAAGTGTAAAGTCTGGTGCTACAGAACATCCATGATGAGCTCCAATTCCCTCCATTAATAACACCACACTTTCATTTTGGATCAGGAAGACATTGTCACAACCCAAAGTAAAATGTATGGATTGTAATTACTGGAGTTGGAGGGTGAGAAGTTCCACCTGAGCAGCCTCATGCAGTTCTATTACCCCCACCTCCCTGCTTCTCCTGCCCCCAACAGCCTTGTACAACCTCTCCTGCGCCACCTCCTACACTCCAGCCTTGACCCCAGCGGCTATGGCCAACTCCCAGCGCAATTTTTCATCATGCCCTCCACTCTCGCCGGTCACCATATCCCCACAGCATCCTCTCACACCAGTCCACTCTGTCACATCACACTGGGTCAGAATTTGAGCAGTGCTTTTTTTTTTTATTATTTACTATCATCAACACACACACACACACACACACACAAAGTGAAAAAGACAGAAATAGCCACACAAATTAAATACTTCTGTTCTGGGTGAGATACGATTAGAGTTATCATTACCTTCTTTTGAAAGCCTTTATGTCTTAAACACATATGTATTCCGGTCCTTGCTCCCGCCTATTCAACTGCCTCGCAATGGTAATCATTATTGAACCTTTATTCACCAGTTGTAATTTTCCTGCACGATACATACGACAGTTTTTCCTGCTCCCAGAATTTTATCCAAGGTCAGTAAAGTTCAATAATTTGACTAACCAACCATATCTAGTATTCATTAAATAGCCAATAAACCAATTTATCAAAAAAAGGACATGAAATGCACATTAAAAACCCTCAAATTCCATTTACTCAGTCAATAGTTATTAATAAAAAGTTCACAGACTTAAGAACAAATTGAAAAGAAAAGGGCAGGTTGGGTCGAAATGAAAAAGAAATAAAACCAAACAACACATAAAAGTAGAGATGGCCCGATACCACTTTTTCTTCTCTGATACTGATACCGCAACCTTGAGTATCGGCTCATATCCATACATATCTGATACTTTTTTTTCCATTACAAAAATTACTAACTTTTAGAACAATCTTTTAAACTGAAGCAATTTAAAAAAAAAAAAAAAAAAAAAAAAAAAAGGAAAAAAATACATAGCTAGAAACACAACTTAGACAAAACTGCAGTTTTTTTTAACTCAGTTAAACTTTTTCACAAAAAAAAAAAACACATACACTGCAAATATATTAACTATAATAATGTATAAATTTTTTTAAAATCAATCTTATCAAAAATACGTCTTTTTTACGTAAAGATTTTCAGTTCTAAACAAAGTTTTCCAAATCCATTTCCAATCTCCAATCTCTTTTTTTTTTTTTTCCCTTCTCCCATTTTCCAATTTTTTTTGCTCTGATATCTGAGCCACCATTTTTGCCTGTATCGGCACAACAGCGATTCTGGCTATCAGACTGTTTCTATCTCTACATAAAAGGAGTCCTAATCTCATATGATAGCTGTAAATTTACATTTAACATTTATGACACTCGGCAGATGCCTTTATCCAGAGCGACTTTTATATGTCTCATTTATACAACTGAGCAGTTGAGGGTTTAAGGGCCTTGCTCAAGGGCCCAGCAGTGGCAGTTTGACAGTGCTGGGATTTGACCTCACAACCTTCCGCTAAGAAGTCCAATGTCTTCTTGAGTTACCACTCCCCCTTTGCTCTTTAAATGCACTGTATATGACAGCATCCACAGTCATAGACAATGAAAAGCAGAAAATGTAGGAAGTGAGCTGTGATTGATTTTAATGGCACTCATACTGAATATCAGCTTCATTCTGAATCCTACCTCATAAAGTCATAGCCTTTAGAGAGCTACACTATTTATAAGAGAGCTACACTACCAGTAAATAGTTGAGTCAGGAAAAGCAAAGCCCGGGTCAAATATTTTAAAAACAGACCAACAAATAATATTTTAAATTTTGAACAACTGCCAAACTATTATTTATATGTAGAAGTCTATGAAACATTTAAGCTTCCTCTATTTTTCAGTTATTTTTTAAAATCATGTCAATAACATGAGAGCAAGTCTGGATTTTGTTAGATTGACAACCTGATCAAGTAAAATAACTATCGGACAAGTCTGGTCACGTGTACGTACGTCCATATCTACACTGCTATAAGACAGCAGGACAAAAACAGTCTAATTAGTGCAGTGCGACTGCCATGTGACATCCATCACCATCAGAGAATAGCAACAGAGACACACCTGGAGACTGTACAGATCTGGAGGGCAAACGACAATGCACCCAATATGCGAAATAACATACTGCTCTTTATGTTAAATAACAAACAGCAGTTTTCATCATAACAGAGGCTGACATACTGTATAACTGTCCCGCCATCACCTCCAAAAAAAAATAAATAAATAAAAATAAATAAATGGAGAGAGAGGAACGGGATGTGGAACTAGGATTTGTATATGTTTTTACTCTTAATTTCTTCCTTTATTTTATTTAAAATAAATTACAAGACCAAAGATATTGTTTTTGTTTGCTATGAAAGAACTAAGTTACCACCTGTACATTTAAAGAACATAAGAAGTTTGTTCAATTAATTTTTTCTAATTATGTTGGCGTTTAAATATTGGAGTTTAATTTATGACTGCATACAGAGAGAAAAGAATCAGATCAGGATACGGTGACAGCAGTCCTTTTCATCCTCACACAGAAAGGACCAGAGTGCTGAACAGTAAATAACTTTTACTTGGTTCAATAGAATAGAATTAAGGAAAGCACCCCAGTTGCTAATGGGAATGAATGGGAGGCATCAGCTCAGGTCAAAAGTACTGCAAGATCAATGCAGAGGTACAGGTGTAGAGCAATACAAAAGACAGTGTGTGTGTGTGTGTGTGTGTGTGTGTGTATGTGTATGTGAGAGAGAGAGAGAGAGAGGGAGGGAGAGAGAGAGAGAGAGAGAGAGAGAATTCTTTTACCACGATTAACTGTAGTAGAGAGCAAAGTTTAAGAAAAGAGTGAGAGCCCCATAATGAGAAGAGTAATGGACTAATGGGATGCAGTGAACAGTGGTCTAATCAGGTAGAGGATGGAAATGCACTATGCCTTCTAACCACAATTACCATATCACATGGCTTATTATGGGAAAAATTATATTGGCTCTCAATGCATGAGGTAACTGGGGTCTGATATACATTTTCAATGCACTAAAACTGCCACAATAGAAACCACCAGAATAAATAAGGTAATAGAATTAAATAAATTATTCAAAAAACAAACACCCTAGGGTTAGACATATTAAAAGAGTGACTACAGTGTATATTCAGTAAAATCTAGAAACATTGACCTTTTTCCTATAAATAGAACAGGTAGATTTTCCTCCTTACCAAGAGTTTAAGAATAATTAGCTCTGACAGGTAATTTGAAAGGAAGCATTTATTTTAAATTCTCATTAAAAACTAAAATTACAGAGGTTGCTGTCATGGCCATATTCAATAGCAAGAAAAGAGTGGGTTTTAATGTCAGATCAGTCAGTAAAATAAATAACAATAATTGTGACGCTATTACTACTACTGCTATTACTGCAATTTAAACATCTGTGATAAAAACCTACATTTTTGATTTCCTGCTTTAAATTACTGACTGTATATTAAAAACACAAAACTGGACTATCAATATCTATTACTAGACTATCAATCTATTATTATTATTATTATTATTATTACTATTATTATTGCATAAATGTTGATAATCCAGTGACTGAGAATAAATAAATAAAAAAACAATTTTAAAATGATCACCAGAAACTTCACTGAAACTGCATCTTTGCATCTAAGCGTCAGACTGAGGAAGAAGGGTTCCACTACCCTCTAGCGTTCAGAGAAAAAAAATCACTGAAAAGAGAACGTTATTAGCTTACCATGATTTATAATGAGCCTATCCTATATAAATAAATATATTCTAAAATTATAATCAGAAAAAAAGAAATGTGTAGGGAAAAAACATTTTCACAAAACACTCCATATCTTTTGGTCTAAAAAAATCAATATAAATTTCATTACAGCGCTCAGGGAAATAAGAAACCCACATTTTGCAGCATTCTCGGCTTTCCAATTGAACAGAGCATTAATGTTAATATTATTTATATTATTGAATTGTTTTATTTACAATTTAAATGTTTTTTTTCTGTCTCAAGCAATCCTGTGAGATTTAAAGCTTATGTAAAACACAGACAAGCAGACTACAAACGACAAGAATGTAGCAAAAGCAAATCAGATTAAAATACAGCTTAAAATTTTAGAATTCTGTTTCTGAACGCCATAATTTCAGAATGATCAGTATCAAGGATATGTACAGCAGATCAATGCTAAAAAAAAAAAAAAAGATACGAGCTACCTTTCACACAAGTCCTCAGTTCCTGAAGTTGCAAATTTGGGAAAACAATTAACGGGTTTATGTTGATTTCATCCCCGCATTCATCTCTGGCTGACTGACCCACTGCTGCTTGGAATAATGCACAATACAGCGAGAGAGGAAATGCATTTGTCTTTACTTCATTATGTTACAAGCCGTGCATTAATGCAGCTCAAAGCCACCCTATACTTCAGAGTTAATAATGACAACCAATTCAGCCTCACTGATAAACACTGATGCTCATGTGCAGTATTAAGGGATGATTAGTGGGTTCTGTATGCATCATTCACATGGTAATGTAGACTAATGTCTCAGTTAGCGTTGAATCTCTGTAATAAACAGGTATGCTGAAATAATTGACAAGGCTACAGTGCCACCCTCTGTACATTAAGCGCAATTACTTCACCTCTTTCTACTGTTCCTGCAAAAGGTGCTCATGCGGTTTTTGCAAATGTTTAGTTAATTATGATAAAATTAATATTAATTAATTAACCTTCCCATAAACAGTTAATAGATGCTTCACCATTACCACCCATTTAAAAAAAAAAACAACAACAACAACCCATAACATAACAGAAAAGTAAATAAAAAATGAATGCATATACTGTGGGATATAAATGCAACACCAGCTAGATGTTATTATGCTACTCACCGATACCAGAATTACTCCCCGTGATGATTATGACCTTGTCAGAAAGATCATGACCCTGTAGGATGTCCAGCGCAGCCGTATTGCCATCATAGCGCTTAGGCTTCACCTGCACATCCTCTATGGTGAAGGCCTGCCGAGGGTCAAAGTACGTCTTCCTCTTATTGATGTGGCTGAAAGACGGGAAAGGAATAGAAATTAAAAAAAAGAAAAGAAAAGAAAAGCAGACATCGGCCTGAACTTCTTGGTGTTTCTTTAAAACCGTTCCCAATTGATAGTGAAAGCACTAGTATTGCCGTAAACTGGGCTAACAAGCATACGATATCAGAGCATAGACACATCACAGGAAATGTAACCATGATGAAGACGCAGAACTCACTCAACATAAAATATCTGACCCTTGTCATCCGTCTCCTGCTCCCACCCATACGGCAGATCTGTAGAAAAAAGACACAGGCATGCAGTAGTTAAATATAAAGCAAGGCCACTGTTTAAGTTTCATCTGCTGGATTTAGTGTTACAGGATAAAAATATTATTGATATTTAGACATGAGATATAACTGCAATAACTCTATTATTATGTTGAAATTTAGACTTGTCATACAATTTATTCATAATAGTCATACAATTTTCCTAATATCATATAAAAACAGTGACTCACAAATGGTCCTGTAATGGATCTGGCTCTTGTCTCTTTGTTTTAAATTAGCTATACCCTGAGCCAGAACAGAGATGCTCAGCTCTAGCCCTGTTCCTTAAATAGCAACATATAATTTCAGGAGAGAGATGGGGAGGGTACTTGTCAGAATTTGTTAGTTAGTGTACTGCAGACTGCAGTTAATGCAACGGTCACTGGAAGTGTAACTGTAAGTGGACGAGTGCATCAGGTCTAGGATCCCACCAAAATAAAGACTGTGATACAAAGACAGATAACACACAACCACCGCCACTAGATATGTTTTAATGCAACCGCTTTATGATGTAGATTGACTGATAAACAGACAGCTCCTTTTTCATCATTCATAAATCAATTTTTTTTTTTTTTTAACTTCCCCACCAGGAGCAAATTCTCTTCTGTCACTTGAAGAGAGAATCTAACTCTTCTGGGAGAGAACCATGGCCCTGGACTTGGAAGATGGAGGGACTGGAATGACTTATGCAGAGATGATACTGCACAAAGTAATGAACCAAATACCCTGTACTTGTGCAGGACCTCCAGTACTTCCCAAAACACACGTCGAGGCACACAATCATCAACCTTCTCCAAATCCACACAACACATGTAGACTTATCGACATTTCACCACTGTTCCAAAAAGAATTCCAGCAAAGAGCTTTAAAAAAATACACCTATCAATTACTACTAGAAAAAGGTTGAAAAAAAAAAAATCTATAAAGCTTGCAAACATTACAGTAAAAGATGTAAAAGTTGTGAGTTGCCATCTGAAGTCATATAATTAGTTAAACAGAGTCGTCCTGTGTGTGAGTAAAGTGTCATGTGCCCGTTTCTGGAAGGGCCCCGAGTTTGAATTTAAACATCTAAACAAACAGCATCATGAGGACAACAGAGCCTTAAAAACACATTTGGCACAAAGATCTAGATAATCTAGACAATTTGAATTTGGTCATTTAACAACTTTGAGCATCCCACAGTGCACCATTAGATTCTAGTCAGGGTCCTGTGGATCCAGAGCCTATCCCAGGAAGACCAGGCACAAGGCTGGAAAACACCCTTAATGGGACACCAGACCACCACAGGAAACCATACACACATTCATGCACTCATTGTTAACTGTTTAGGAATTACAAAATTTTTTTACAGAATCCCTCCATTTTCACAGGCTCAAAAGTAATTGGACAACTGACTGATAAGCAGTTTCATGGACATGTGTGGTCTGTTTCTTCATTATTTCAGGACAAATTAAGGACATAAATGGTCTGGACTTGATTCCAAGCATTGAATATGCATTTGGTAGTTGTTCATGGGAACTCTCAATATGCGGTCCAAAACTGTAGGGACTATGTCTTGTTTTTGTTTTTGTTTTTTTTAATGGCTGTAATTCCTAAACAGTTAAATGTAATATTTTTGTTAAACCCCTTGAATTAAAGTTGAAAGTCTAAACTTCAATCACACATCCATTGTGGTGGTGTACAGAGGCAAAATTACAAAAACTGTGTCACTGGACGTGACTGTGTGTGTGTGTGTGTGTGTGTGTGTGTGTGTGTGTGTGTGTGTGTGTGTGTGTGTGTGTGTGTGTGTGTGTGTGTAAGCAATAGGAACCTCCTGCACAGCGTTTCTTCTTTCCAGTTTTAGGATGCTCCCACTGTGTCTTCATCTCCTCATGACTGTTGTGAGATAGGAAGAAAAACACAGTAACAACTAATTATTCTCTGCCAGTAAATGGATTTGTGTGTTAAACCCTGCAGTACAGTCCTAGTAACCCGTTCACAGCAGTTCTCTCTCTCTCTCTCTCTCTCACACACACACACACACACACACACACACACACACAAAGCAATGAAAGCAGATTACATTCATCACATTCTGCTGACTGGATTCACACACAACTCACTTGGCATAATAAACCCAGCCATCCTTCGTGGACCTCTCTTCCCAGCCAGGAGGAAGCTCATCCTCGCTGTCAGTATCATCCATTCCTGCGTATTTCAGAGCAGCCATGAAACCCTGGGCGGTTTGTTTGTGAGTCTGCTGAAAACTCAACTAAGAAACGCTGCCTTTAATTCTGCTCTTCTACTTCCGCAACCACATGGGTGACGTTATTGCGCAATGGATTCTGGGATATGAAGGCAGCGCTGTGCTCCTTCGCTACAACACAAAAGTCTCTGTCTCAAAGACTGCTATATTTATGCGAAGACATTCAGATGCTACTTCCAAAACTAAACAGGCATATGAAACATTAATTGATTCATTTCAGTAACAGTGTTATCCTGGTCAGGCTCGTGCTGAATCCAGGACCTAGCCCAGGAACCAGGGGCAGATTTAGTGATTTGGGGGCCCTAGGCAAGATACAGGAACAGGGCCTTACTCAGTGTTTTAATACAACTATAAAGATTCACCAAGACTACACAAAATAAAAACCGCAGGCAGATATTCCTCCTCTATCCATGTCACCCCACATGAGAAACAGACCAAAAAAAAAAAGAAGAAAGAACTATGCACTTCATTGAATTTAAATATTACTATATTTAAATATTTAAATATTCTGATTGCTGCCATAAAGAAAGAATAGTATTCTAATATCCAAGCCTATTCTGATGAATGTAGTGGAAATTAAAGAAAAGAAAAAGAATGTTCCCAGAATGAAGAGAAAATATCACTATATGGTCCCATTTAAATAAAAAAAGAGGGAAAAATAGGGAAAAAGAGACAAGTAACAAAATCCCTTATTTATCTTCAAATGCTCCAGGAACTGTACATAGCTTTCCTGATGGCATCCAAGCTGCTCCATGACCCTTTAAGACAGAGATCTCACATCAGCAGCTCTCACAAAATGCGGCCCAGTCACACCATGTAGCAGTTTCTGTTTAATGCATTTAAAAAGACAGAAAAGCACAACTGGGCCCCAAGTCTGAACCTCCGTACAGATATTTATATTTTCAGCATACATTATTTAGCATTAACAATTAAAAATATATATAATTTGCATTTTTAGGGGGCCCTTGGCTATTAGGGGCCCAAGGCAGTTGCCTACCTTTGTCTAGTGCTAAGACTAATCCCCCCCACCCCCACCATTGTGTACAAATGAAATTTGTTTTCAGTAAATGAATTCCTCATTATGCTTCGCTGAAATTGTTTTCCTCTCACTAACAGTGCCATGGCTCCTACCAAACGAATTAAAAATAACTACAATTCTGAACAAAACACAGTCTTTTCATTTATACTCATATAATACAGCAAAAATAAATAAATAAATAAATAAATAAATAAATAGATAAATAAATAAATAAAACACACACACACACACACACACACACACATTAGGATTACTTTATTGCAGTAATTCAGGAGGTCTCTGTGTTATTACAAGATCATCCTGACTTCACAAAAAAAGAAAGATCATTTTCATCTTTTCTTGTATATGATAAATATACTTTACAATATTAGGTGTAACATAATGTACATTCATGCACTGAATTCAGAACACTAAATAAATTGTCTTTTCATTCTCTCTGAACCACTGCCATATAACTGACATATTGTCTTTTATAACTTTTTTAAAAATCAAGTACATCCTAAGGCCTCCATAGGAATAAATAAAAACATACAGATAAGTCAAAAGTTCCTATTAATGTCATATTTATATATGTCACTAAAATGAATTAACTCTAGGCCTACTAATTCTGAACAAAATCATATTTCCAGTCATCCTTTCATTCTCCAACATCTTTGGCCTTTTGTTAAGTGAAGTTCATACTCCTTCCAGGAAAAAGTAGACACAGCACAACCATGAGAGAACGGGGTCACAGTGGTCTCAGTCTTCATGCATCCAGCATTTTATACTCTGTTCATACTTTGTACTTTTCTTTTGCCTGGTCACTTAGTATACAGATGTGCTGAAAGGAAATAAAGAAGAGAGTTATGAAACTAATATTCCTAAAGAAGCAGTCACGTGTTGGTGCAACTCTAGGAGACTTACATTCAAATCCCTGAAATATTCGTTGTAGTCTAGAGCATATCCCACCAGGAATTTATCAGGAACCTCAAAACCGAAGTCTGAAAGAAAGACAAGGGCAACAACGTAAAATCTACACCACTAAAATGCAAGAGTGATTAGGGTAGAATGAATCCACAGCACTCCTTGGCTGGGAGTGACCTTAACTTGTCTAGAGTGGGGGAAAAAAAAGTCAAATTATCTCAAAAGGCTCCTTGCATAGGGGAAATGTCTTCCAAAATTTTTCATACTTATATATATATATATATATATATATATTTTTTTTTTTAGGATAGCCTTTAAGAATGCCTTCGACAAAAGAAGAACATATTGAAATTCTCAAGGCTGGATCGGGAAGCTGTCGCAAGGTTGTGATGGACATGCAATAACATGCATAACACCAGACGTGTTAAAACGAGTTCATCACGAGTGGGAGAGATGACTCTGTGCATGTTTAATGGCAATCAGGTAGAGGATGGTTTATAAATAAAGTTACATATTCGACACTAAAAAGTGTTAATTTCCCTTTTGTATAGACACACCCTGTAAATAAATACATTCACGATAAGAAGCAAGCAGCAGCTATTCCTTGGGTAAACCCATGAAAACACATTACAGCACATTACCACAGGTCATTCTGGCATCAAACTGTTGAAGAAGCGCTTCCTACCGTTTCAGGGTCAGATTACACGCGTTTGCGCATCACGTACACTATTCGCATTGTTGAAGTGAAAACGTTTTCTGCTGACACAAGCAAATGTGCAGACAGCCAACCTTCCTGCCGTGTGATGGAAGGTGTTTCCTCTGAAATAAAACAGTCGCTGCAAAAACGGTACTTTAATGTTGGCCTGTACACTGGATGTTTCACTACATTGTAAATTGCACACACTTGGTTAAAAAGTGCATGTAACCCATTTATGTCAAGTTCACTTTTTTAATACAACCCAAAGCGTGTGTGTGTGTAAACTGCACGTATGCTATGTTTATTCGTGATTTTCTGCTAGTTTTTAAGCTCGAAGGAGGTATGTATTTGAGCTTTAATTAACAAATATTACTGTGCAAGTTTCATTTTTCTGGAGTTTCTGGAGTTATGTGCTCCATTGTAATGCTGATCTTAAGACAGTTGGCCATATTATAGCCCATATCTATATCATAGCCCATATGCTGACTCCAGCTACTTCAATACCCAATCTAAGAGCAGTGTCAAGGGACAGTGACAGCCGTGCTTTGAGGACAAGAGCTTATCAGCCTCCAGCCTACTAAAAGCATTGCATAACCACTACGGGCACAGATACATCAGCTTAGGTCCAAGTCAGAGATCATGAGCAGCAGGATTTATCCTTTCAGCGTCAAAAAGCTTAATAGGAATAATAGAAAGGTACTCACAATCAGGACGATATCCTGAGCTTCTTGGTGTCCTTTTCACAAGTAGGCTAAAATTGATTAAATATATTCAATCAATTTCAATATAACAAATATAGAGTACTAATATAGTGATACATAAGGATGTGTACATATCACATAGCACTATCATCATCATGGTATTTGTTGTTGTTTTCCCCAATTTGGTCTTGCCAATCCCTACCCACTAGCTAACTATCCAGGGAGGGTGGGGCTAGCATAAGCTTCCTCTAACACAAGAAGCTAAGCTTTCTGCTCATGCAGCGTCACGCACAGCATAACTGCATAACACACTCGGTGGAAAGTGCTAGCTGCCCTATTCTGCATGCATCAGCTCACAGATCAGCTGTGATTGACAGGGGAGAGAGTATGCCCAACCTCCCTTCCACCCAGAGAGCACGGCAAATTCTGATCTTTCGACTCTCTGATATCCACAGGTCTTGACTGAATATAGGAGTGATTGAATCTAATATTTCTAGATGGGATAAATGAACCCTGGCTGTGTTCAAATGTGTGTAGAGAAAGAAAAGTCATTAAAATTAAGGAAGCTGTAAAAACATCCTTTATAAATGATTGACAGCTCTGTGTGTATAATGTGAGAAACTATTCTGGCTGAAGGTATAGGAAGCTTTTTGTTGGTGTCAGTTAAATAAAATGTGATGATCTACACCAGAGGTTCCCAACCCTGATCCTGCTCCTAATCCTGGAGTACACCTTGTGCTGCACATTTTAGTGCTCGAACACACCCAGTTCAACTCAAAGTGATGACATTTAGCTGATTAGATGAAATGGGTGTGTTAGAGCAGGAAAAACATGACCATGTGCAGGACAGGGGCACTCCAGCACCAGGATTCGGAAGCTGTGGTGTATGAACTACTAATAGCTCCATCTTGTGGAGAATCTGCCGCTTGCTAAACGCGAGTGACAGTGTTTGCGAGTTACGAGCCAGGTCTTATGGGATACTTCACATCTAATAATAGGCTTCTTAGACTGTGTATACATTGAGTATCAGTAGCAGTGGGCAAAGACTGCTTTCATAGTGCTGTTCAATGGCAATATTCTCTTCAAAGCATTCAGGCATGAGATATACAGTACAAGACACGTTATAGGAAAAGGAGAGCCTTTTAGTCATTTATACACAGAATGGAGTCTGTCTCAACCAGTTCCACCTTCTAACGATCAAGTGACTCACATGACTCAGGACATGTGACTTTAAATGCATGTAGTGTGGCTGGATTTGCGTAGTACCAGGAATCATGGGGATAGTTTTAGATTCATACAGAAATTCCTCTTCGGCACAGATACGTACACCATTTTTCACAAACATCATGAATAATGTCCACTGTTACCTGGCCACTTTCACCATCTTGGGTTGACATTCATTTAATAACGTCAGCAGGGTTTCCATCGTTTTCCCAGTCTCTATAATATCCTGTAAAGCATCCAAAGAAGTGAAATGAATAGTACACCTGATATAATATTAATGGCTTAGCATCACAGTGCAATGCAAAACTCATCCAATCTATTATCTTCCCAACATCGCAGACTTTTTATATGCCTATAAACATCATAATAATGCATATGATGTCAAATTATCAGCTGCATTTTTCTTGCACATATTAAACAGAAATGTCATAAAGAATCAGTCAAAATATTTTAATTTGAAACAAACAACTTGATATATTCAATGTCTCACCTCGACCACAAGCACATTCTGTTAATGTTGTGACAAAAAAAAGCAGAAAGAATAGTTTACAAAGCATTACAAACTGAAGAGATGATCATCACTGTCTTTAGAAAACATTATAGATATAAAATAAAACCAAAGCTCACCTTTCCAGTGAGAGCAGTTAACTCATCCCCTCCAATAACCTTAACACAGTTTGTCGACTGGTCATTCTGGAAATAAAAATAAAAGATTTCGGGGAAAGAGTACTATCTTAAGGAATGATTGCACTCATTGTTCTGGTTAAAGCGAATGCGTTTCAGTAAATATTATACAAAATCAGTTCTAGAGAGCTTTTCAGGCAGGTATTCATGACATCAGAGTAATGGGAAATGATCTGCTGAAGAACAGTGCATCAAAAAAGCTCTGCTGTGCACAATACCACAATAACCTGCAGTTATGGTCCAGCACAATAGAGTACCATTTTATGCATCAATCCCAAGCAGACGTCAAAGAGCATTCAGTGGAAATGAATGAGGGGAGGGGATATTGAGGACTGGCACTCACGGAGTAGCTCTTTAGCCTAATGAAATCCACAGTCAGCGGCACAGACTTGTCACTGTTCTGATTCAGTGCCTTAATGTAATCCAGCAGGTCTGCAAAGAATGTATACCCTCCTTTCAGCACGCACAGGGCCACGATATGTTGTGCTCCCATATCACGAACAATATCTCTGGCCAAGCGCTCAGTCCTAAAGAGAAAAACATATAAATGGTACAAGCAATATGCAAAAACTGAAGCATGGAACGATGTAATGGCCAGAGCTAACCTCAGAAGCATTATTTCAATAGAATGCCCTAAAGAAGTGCTATGTGCATGAAAGGGATGTTCACGGAAATTTGTTTAACAAATTTGTAGAAATGCAGAATTCAAATCACATGCTTATCCTATGGTCTGAGGCCAGACATGGCTAACAAAGCTGGATGAAGACAGGTCTTTGCTGACGTTTTAAGCGTTATGCTCTTCCACATCTCTAGAACAGTCAGATGTTTTTCAAATAAAGCAATCACTGTGAAACCTACTGAGTTACGGGAGCTACACTGAGCTTATTAAGCAACATTAGATTACAGTAAAACTTACCTATCCTTTATGAGACCATTGGGAATGATAACACTGTCCAAGTCTTCTTCGTAGTGTTTGGGTATACAAAAGAGGCTCAGTGCATACCCCTTGTCCTCATCATCTATCTGCAAAGTTTTAAAAAAAAAAAAAAAAAAAGAAAAGAAAGAAAAAGTCAGAGAAAATGCACTAAGAGTAGTTCTGAACCTTAAAGTGGACTTCATGTACCTCTCCTTGTCACTGTGGTGGTGCCTGGACCTTTAATATGAATTGTCACTTGGAAATGTGGATATGGTGTACCTTTAAAAGCGTTTATGGCACATAATTGGACTATAATTACCATAATTACTATAACTTAAAGTGAAGGTAAAGTTTTAAAAGGTACATCAGTGATTCCTAAAGTGGGGTCTGTGAAACATTGCCGGTGGGTCTGTGATTGTTTCACGGAGTTATAGTGGTGGAAATATAGTGACAAACCACTACCACTAACTAATATTAACATGATCAAAGCTCATACATTAATTCTTATAGAGTTCTTATAGTTATAAGCTTTTCAGCTGGTCTGTTGAATGAATCTGAACCTCAATAACACAAAAAAACAAAACAAAAAAAAAACAAAAAACAACCAAGTAGGACAATATGTTAAATAACGTCAACTTGGACCTAATGTGATTTGTTGGTAGAAAGTTCAGAAATAAATAGAAATCTCTAATAAACAGACAAAATCTTACATTTAAGTAATGTTCATTGAATAGGCTAAATCTGTACTGAGGCGTCTGTGGAATTATTTATTACAGTGAATGGGGTCACTGGCTAGAAAAAAAGTAGGTACCTTCCTAAGTAACTGATACACAGGCTGCTAAAGCTACAGAAAGCTGCGGTATTGAGGGAAGCACCCCAGACACAATGATTGCTACAGCCTGATACACTTCATCTCTATGGGCTGATGTTCACAGGTAAACAGCGACGTTTCCAGGGCAACAACAACTCACACACACACACACACACACACACACACACACACACACACACAAACAATCTCTCTCTCTCTCTCAGCTGGTTTACAGAACACCCTGATCATAACAACATCCAGTACAGGTGCATATCAGAACCGCTTCCATCAGCTCATCATCGCCTAAACCCACGGTAAGCGTCTTTTGCGTAGTCTCCGTTCACACCACACCTTCCCAGCGCGCACAGAGAGGCAGCAGTTTAACCCGTGTTTCCTCCCACCGAGCCTTCTGTTACAGCGATACAGACATGCCATGCTAGCCGGATCGAGCCCATGAGACGCAGCTCACCTCTAAATAGGAGCAGGCCATCCTTAGCAGCTTGTCCTTCAAGTCCACTATGCTGATATTGCAGGAGTCATGCTTGTCTCTGCGCGCGCTCCACTCGCTCCCCGCACTTTTAAAGCCGTGACGTCACAATCCCGGTTCCTTAATAATCTGATTTAAGTGAGCGCCTCAGGAGTAGTGTGGAAGGCCAATAGGGACAGTTCAGACCATTTTACACTGCATAATACAATCTATTGCTTATATTGCAACAGCAGAGAAGTAACTACACCTCATCAAATGTCAATGCAAAACTACTTACATAGGAGTGAAGTGGGAGAGAGGGCCATCTCTTACAGTGTTGTGCCCTTGAGTGATATACTGCTCTATGCATTGTCTTACAGTGTAATCTACTCCTCATCCAATAGAACATCATCCACTCTCTAGCAGCCCAGGGCCATGGTTTTAACCCAGTTCTGAAGGATGTAAATAACAATAAACTATACTACTACTACTACTACTACTACTTTGATTACACTTAACAACATTGATGTTGAACATCTAATCAAGAAATCACATAAACGAACTACTATATTTGCACTTTTTGTTCTCACAAAAAGAGGTGGAAACCCAGCACAGGGGCAGCATACCCAGATTGGTTCTGATATATACTAGCTAAAGATCTTCATTATTATTACTTTTATTATGATTATGGCTTTTTAAAAAGAAACAGCCACATAATGGTCTATACAAAATTAGCAATGATTTAAGGTTAAGCTTAGTATGCGCTTATGTGTTGGCTATAATATAAAGGGCATTGTGTTAATCTGCCAAAGAAGTCTTCAGTGTCCTGCCTCAACGACTACCGTCCCGTTGCACTTACATCCATCATCATGAAGTGCTTCGAGAGGCTCATCATGAGGCACATCAAGACCCTGCTGCCTCCCTCACTGGACCCCCTGCAATTTGCTTACCGCCCCAACCGCTCAACAGATGACGCCATTACCACCGCCCTCCATCTGGCCCTCACCCACCTGGACAATAAAGACACTTATGTTAGAATGCTGTTCATAGACTTCAG